>CM070875.1:218702112-219149612 GCA_036365515.1 Torymus aiolomorphi | reverse complement strand
CCAACTTTGGCCAAACTTCAAACCAGTTCATAATTAATACAATAAGTTTGGTGCAACTTAATTCCAACTTTGGCGAAACTTCATGGCAGAAGATAATTATTACAAATAATGTTCGGCAAAAGATCAGGTAAACTTTTGCAGGGCCTACACGTAAGATATATACACGGTCTACTCCCTCGATAATCCTGCCGGTGACCAACGGTTTCATGATCCGCAGAAAGGAAAAGGCACCATTTTCAGATAAGTCTTTCTTCCTATAATACTGTATAAATACTGTATTGTAGACTAACCTTCCAACCTTAATATTTGTATCCATACCTACATTGCAATCATAAAATTTACAATCAAATTCTAGCAAAATGTCAGAGCAAATACTTTGTGAATTGTTATGTTTATACGTGCATGAATTCGGCGTTGTTGCAGAACTTACAATTCATGAATGCTGGAAACTTAAAGTTTTTGCACGAAGATTATTTTGAAGTACAAAGGTTAACGAAAAATTTATTACATTTCCGGAGGAAGAATGGTGAGATGTACAACTTATAGATGTATTCCTGCTGGTATCTCCCTCCGCCTGCTTCGTTTACGGTATTTAGGTGTCATGAAATGGTATGAGAAGACAATATAATATGTACATAATATATGTATTTCTGAATTATTCTATTTTTATTTGAATTTCAAAAGTTATCTATTCTTATTATTTAATGTCTTTTTAATCTTCAGAAAATATCTAACAGTATACTATATAGTAGCATTTTTGTTTAACGAATTTTTATCCTGAAAATTATGAAGTGTGTATAAAATCTTTGTAAATTTTGTTACTAGAGGCCGGTCACCAGTAGCGTTATCGAGGCAGTAGACCGTGTATATCTTGTGTGTAGGCCCTGCAAAAGTTTACCTGACCTTTTGCCGAACATTATTTGTAATAATTATCTTCTGCCATGAAGTTTTGCCAAAGTGGGGGTTAAGTTGAGCCAAACTTATTGTATTAATTATTGACTGATTTGAAGTTTGGCTAAAATTGGGATTAAGTTGCCCCAAACTTATTGGGCTCCCCAATACTTTAGAAAAAGTTTCACAGAGCTTTGTATAAAGTTACTACAAACATCCAGATAAGTCATCCCAAACTTACGCTGAACGTAGTACCCAGAAATTTACGCAAAAGATATTCGTGTAAAGTCCTGATAAAGTTATTATAAAGTTACGCCGAACATTGAACTACGAAAATTTGAAGTTTGGCAGCGTCCCATTGGCTACAGTTGCTGAGAAGTTATCCAAAACGTCAACTTGATACAAACTTTAGCCAAATGTAATTATTTTTACGCGGGTTACTATTCGCCAATTGAACAGATTGTTTCCCCGCTATGATTCGCTGCGCACGTAGTCAAAACAATTATAATCGAATATAAATTCCGCGCTCACACCTATCTAATTCTTTTTATATTACTCCAAGCACGAACGACCCTTATCCCCACGTCTTTTAGCGACACGAATCTAGCGTTTGTCAGTGCCCTTCTTCCGCGGTCACCTGGCATTAGGAGCCACCCTCTCGTGGCCCTCAGCGTCTCCTCCAAGCTCCCTGACTCGCTGTCTGGCTTGCTCCGCCGACTGCTCGATCACGCGGCACCGCGTGAGATTGGGCCCGCAACGCGCCACCAATGCTCCAGACGCGTCGATTGTGCGTCGAAAATGGCTGCGAAGGGATGAGCCAACCTCGTTGGTGGAAGACTGGCCCGCGCAGAGTTCGGCCAACGTTGGGCGAGTCCAAGACACCGAGCGTATCTGGATGCCCAGAGAACACTTTGTAAAGTCATGCCCGTGATCGTGACCCCCTTTCGGGAGTTTGTCAACGCCTAAGGTAAGTGAGAGACAGAGATAGTAGGCCGACTAGACACCGTGGCCGTCGCGCTCAGAGTGAACGAGTAGCAGCAAAATCGGCATCTCGTCACATAAGGCTACCCCCCCCCCCCCCCACTCATACCTTCTCGATACTTACAATGTTTACCATCAAACTATCGCTCCTTCAGATAATCCGCTACAAGATTTAGATCCGTAGCGCGGGAATATAATGTGTATATAACATGGACTTGTCCACACTACTTTATCGGTAATCACTTTAATCGGTCAGTTATTGTATTTTAGCATTTTTGTTTATTTATTTACTTGATTTAGTCTTATCTACAGGATTGTAATAGAAGAATTCTAATTTATTACATGAATGAATGCATGGATATATGATTAAGTGTGGATATTTTCTTTTACGTATTAATCTAGATAAGTATTTCTCTATCATTTATCATTTAATCAATTTATTTTAATTTAATCTTTAATTTTAATTTAATCAACATATACTAACATATAGTAACACCTTTTTTATATCATAGAGTACACCTTGAACTACCTGAAATCAAGCGCACCCTATACATTTCGTTATATTTCCTTTCTAAATATTAAAATGTATTAATTTAAACTTCTGTGATGCAAAAATGTTGGAGTAATCGTAAAAGAATATCAGTATTATTTTTATAATATAACATTTCAAGGTCTCAAACTATTTTCTATATTTTCTTATTTTGTGAGTTAAATATTTTAAATATTCACGCCTAGAACCAATCACATCAATTAAGTCAAGCGGCCGCCAGCCCATTTTTTTTATAATTTTCCTATGAATATTTACACTATCTGTATACGGGACTGCCAAATTTGGAAGTAATATCCAGATGATACTTCGAAAAATAGGGCACATGCCTAGGTTTAGATAAGTATTTAACACGCATCAAAATTTTAAGACCTGTTCAGGGCCTGTCACACGCCCGGCCATCATGACAGGGCCTTGGATGAATATGGGGCGTTTTATTTACCTCTGAGGGGTATATTTGAATGCGCGTGATCTCATATTTTCACATACTATCCATTGAACGAATTTTCAAGAACCGGTGGTGGGGGTAGAAATTTTGGTTTTTTGCTTATAACTCGAGAAGGAGCGCTCGAATCGAAAAACAGATGAAATTGGGGGGGGGGGGGTATATTCTGATAGGGGGGGTGTCACTTTTTCACATAGAACCATATGGTGTATACAAAATTTTCATAACCTCCAAATTGTGCAAAATATTTTGCGCGCGCAGCGGCCTCATAATTCAGCTGTAAGCGGACTAGCGCGTACTGCTGCCCTCTGTTCCGAGCTTCTAAGGCAAACTTCCTCATTAGATACAAATTCAGCTGCGACTATAAATACGTCCCGATAGCCGAATGGTAAAGTTGCTGCTCAGTAATCTGAAGATCGTGGGTTAGAATCCATCCTTTGGCGTTTTTTTTTTCGTGAAAATTTGTTTATTTAAATGTTCGTTTCGATGATACTGCGCTTCTTTACTCTATTTCATTATTGTTCAGCTACGAACAGCTCACCACTGGCCGCGCGCTGCAAAAGCCGCTGCCCGTTCGTGCCGCTCGCCGCGGGCTACTCGCCATCGACGGTCAGCTGCTGCTGGCCCAGACCCCTATGGGGGTTTACGGCCTCTGGAGATTCACGGCAATTAGGCGGGCTAACCTGAGCCCTCGGCCCATCTGCCGATGGTCTAGAAAGGCTCCTCCCCAGGCCCGGGGACCTAGGCCACCCTGGCCTGCAAAGCCCCTGGACTGAAAGCCCCTGGCCCAGAATCCTCATTGGCCCAGAATCCCCATTGGCCCAGAATCCCCTTGGCCCAGAATTCCCATTGGCCCAGAATCCCCATTGAGCCAAAATCCCCATAGCTTATCTACTTTCGACTTTTCGATTTTCTCAAAATTTATTCTTGCTTTTTTTTTAATGATAGGATTGAGATATTTTAATCGGATGGGTAGCATTCGAAAGAGAATTAAAACACCTATAACAAAAACGTGTTTTTTTTTAAGCTTATAACTTCCAAACTAAACGGTCAATTTTTTTGAGAAAAGTCATGATAATTCAGAATATAAATAGCTATAATCTGTAAAAATTGGAATTCATTCTGTTGGTTAGTTTTTGAGGAAAGATTTGAAAAAAGAAAAAGCGAGTATGTCCAACGATTACGGGAGTAACATTGACTTAATCGCTTCAAAATTCTTTGTAGGGGTAGATTTTGGATAGTTCTCGGTCGAGTTCTTTGGGCAAAATGATTGGCCCATAAATTTCAGAACTATTAGAAAATTTTTTTAACCTTTTTTTTCAAATCGTAATTTCTCGAGAACGGCCCTATGTATCAGATCCAAATTTATAGACTATTTTTTAAGCGATATATCGACGGCTGACCAGAATAAGGTCGTATCTTGGTGCGCGGACGAAGAACGTCGTATCTCGCAGCGCGGATAATAACCATTTATTATTTTTAAGGTTAGAACCTTTTTCTTACATCGAAAATTCCAGAAAGAGCACACAAATACCGACAGGCATACAACTAGAGACAAGTACCCTATGTGTGAAATTTCACAAAGAAAATATAATTTGAAGTAAAGGTTATTTAGGAATTTTAAAAGGTTTTGAGGATAATATTACAATCAATTATTTTATTTATTTTTCACACATAATTTAAAAAAATCATACCTATTATTTTATTCATATTTTATACATAATTTAAAAATTAATAATTTTTAATCTTCATAAATGAATTTAATTATAATTATGTCATAAATTGTTGCAAAAATTATAAATTATGTTATTAAAAATTCATTAAAATAATAAGCAAATTAAGTTTGAGGAAACCACGGGCCAATGAATTGGCAGCGGTTTTTAAAAGGTTTTGACGATAATATTACAATCAATTATTTTATTTATTTTTCACACATAATAAAAAAAAATCATGCCTGTTATTTTATTCATATTTTATACATAATTTAAAAATTAATACTTTTTAATCTTCATAAATGAATTTAATTATAATTATGTAATAAATTGTTGCAAAAATTATAAATTTTTTCATTAAAAATTAATTAAAGGAATCAGGAAATTAAGTTTGTGGAAACCACGGGCCAATGAATTGGCAGCGGTTTTTTCAATGATTTAATAATTCATTAATATTTAAAAAATTACATATTTTTTTCTAATTATTGAAATTATTTGTTATTTGACACCTATTTTATTAAAAAAAAAGTAAATAAAATATTACATAAACACAAATATCAGTGGCAGCTAATAAAAACATTGACATAACTTTGTAAAGGCAAAATGAGTGTATTGTAATTTATTATATGCCCATGAACCATAAACGTTTAAACTTTAAAATTTTGATCTCAAAATTGAGTGAGGGTAATTCATACTATATTTACTTCTTAAAATTTGATTATTCGAAAAATAAGTTCAAACTCTAAATAATTGGCCATCGTATCTGACTAATTTCATGTTTCTGCAGAGCTCGCTGTAAATTAACCTCAATAAAAAACAAAAGCAAATAGACAACATGCGCGCGTATCGCGCGTCATTTCCATTTTCTAGTAACACTAGTCATCTCTAAGCGCGCTTCGTCCGCCATAATTTTAACAAACCTTCACACCACTTTTGTTTTTGTAACCTAGCAACCCATTACTCCCACCAATCAAATCACGAATAAAATGATATCACAACAAAGCCATCATTTTTTAAAGCTAGGATATACATAAAACCGTTCCCGAAAAATTAATTTCATAAGAAGGCTAAAACAGTTTTAACAGTTTTAACCCCAAATATCTCTGAAATTTATAAACTAATTCTTTTACCCTAAGAACTCACGTAATAAATAATATTTATTTTAATCCTACACTACTATCTACATCTCCATCAAATCTACATCTTCATCAAATTTCCAAGTAATTAAATTTTACTCTAGTTATTGTGCAACATAGAAAGTCATTTCCAGAAATACCATAACATTTTAAATATCAAATACCTCAAAAACTAACCATATAATTTGGATGAAATTTTACATAGGTATTGACTATATCGCATACAAAATAGTCTGTAAATTTCAAATTGATACATTAAGTCGTCATTTTTCGAAAAAAAAAGTTTAATGTAATTTTCTGTTCAATTCGCCAGAACTTCGTTCAGATTTTTCTGAACTATTTCTTTCAGAAATTTTTACACAATAGATTTTGGAGTATTAGGAATATTATAAACCGTAGCGGAATAGTAGAGATTGTTATTGAACCAAAAAGTGAATTTTAAAACAAGTTTTTTCGCTATTTTAAACCTGTATTTTCAAATGCAAAAGTTGTATAATGAATTTTCGAATTTTGCGATTTGATTAGAACTACTGTATTCTTAAACGTCTAAGGAAGTTTTTTGGAAAATTCCAGTACTCTATGCATTATTGCTAAATAGAATTTTTCGTATTTGTTACGATAAATGCTGTTGAAGGCCGCGCGCCACGGTACACGTTTTATGATGTGTGCACGAAAAATTGTACAACAATACATAGACTACAGAAATTGTCGTGTCGTGCGCACGTCGTAACACGTGTACCGTGGCGCGCGGCCTTGAACAGCATTTAGTGTAACAATCACGAAATAATCAAGCTAATGATAGCACGAAAGAAATAATTCTATTAATGATCATGCGATAAGATCGGTGTATATAAGGAATATTTTTTTTCATTTTCACTTATCGCAGTCATGAAGGTTTTGTGTATTTTATTGTGCATCGGTTTCACGAGCGGCTTCTATATAGGTAAAACAGATTTTAAATAGTATTTTTGTTGATTAAAATAAGTTTTTCAATTACATATTATATTTTAATTTCTAATAGACAACAATGAAACACATGAAGACAAAATTGTTGAAGGAGAACACGTTAGAATAGAAGATATACCATATCAGGTAAATAAATATGAACTAAGTTTTGTAACATTCATTCCTTTGCATCAATTTCTTGAATATAACTGGTTAAAAAATTAATAGATTATTTGATAGGTTTATTAATAGATTTATTTATTAATAGATTGTTGAATAAAATAGTTCATGGACGATATTAATAGACGTACTTGCTTTATCACATTATGTACTGAATAAATTTCATACAAAACAGTTTATAGAAATTTAAAAGTTTTTTAAAATAATTCAAGAATATGTTGAATCTGATTAAAGCTCCTTATACCTTGTATATCAACATAATAATTTCAATATAAATCTTTAAGCCCATAGCTCTCGGGATGAAAGTATTTAAATTTGTTTTTAGGCTACCTTGTTTTCGAACAGAATAGACGTCATTTGCGGTGCAACTATTATACATGAATCTTGGGTTATAACTGCTGCACACTGTGTCGAGTAAGATTTCATTTAATTTTTATAATTACATTAAGTATTTCTATATAATAGAACTTCTTACAAAAAATTAAATTAATCTCCTTATTGCAAAATAGTGATAACTCGACTATATCAGTAAGAACTGGCAGTCGATACAGAACATCTTTAGGTAAATTACACAGAGTTAGGGAAATTATAATGCATGAGGATTTTGAGGCCATCAACCAAATTAACGACATTGCTTTAATCAAGGTAATTAAATATGTCTATTTTACCTGTGAATTACTTAGAAAGTATTTAGTATAGGGCCGAATCCATCTCAAATCGAACAGCCAGAGTATGCCTACCACATCGATCATTTTGGAATCAAAGTATTGCTGTTCTTCTCGAAAAATGATTCGACACGTATTTTTTCATTTTTCGATTACACTAAAATGACATTCGGTTGGCAATGTCAAAAATTTTTTACAAAATCCTAACTTTTAAATTTTATTTTTCAAGGTCATTTTCAAACAGCTGCCAACTTACGAGTTTTTTAAGTTTTTGAGTAAACTATACGCGATCTTACTCAGATTAGCACCTTCTTTCATGTCCTACATGACATTTGCATAAAAATAAAAAATGCATAAGTTATGCAGTTTTTACTAAAAAATGCACTTTTTGGAAAAATGCATTTTTTTCAAAAACCCCATGTTTTTTTTATGAAAATTTAGATGAAGGTAGGGGTTGTTAATACCTACCAAATCTTCTGTGTCGGATATTGTATTTTTGCACATAGAATGAGAAAAAAAAATAAAATAAAATACAATAAAATTTTCATTTATTACAATGGTAGTCAATAATAATCAATACAAACGAATGTTTGTACATATCTAAGTAATATAGATATACACATTCGTACTTACACGCTATAGCTGTTTTTCATTTTTTCATTTTCATTTATTCTTATGACTACCATTTATTTTTATGACTACCTTTGTTTTTATTTTGTTTTGTTTTAACTATTGTTAGTAAGTGATCGGCAGGTTTTGCTATACAACAATGTGTTTTATTATTACATGTTTCTTTAACCCATAAATGAGTTTTTTGAATTCCAGGATACTTTGGGGTTGTAAGCCAATCAATATTTTTTGCTTTTCTGAATTGTTCTATTTCAACATCTTGTAAATGTATTATTTTAATTGCATCAGTATATTTTTGAACGTGCTCTACGAAATCATTAGCATTTTGAATAGATTTTTCGTGGGACTCTCAAAGATAATGTGAAGTAGCATAATGCTTTGTAAGTCCACCCACAGCATCTACAGCTCCTTTGCCGTGCCCAGTAGCAGAGAACAACCATTTTATATCATATGGTGCTCGTTTTATTTCATATAATTGAAAGCGATTTTGAAAGTGGCTAGCGGCGCCGTCTGATATAATGGTAATTTTTTTTATTGAATCACAACAATTTTCTTTTAAGTAAGTTATAATTTTTTCTACTGCTAGCAAAGCATACGCTGAATCATGTTTTCGGTCATCACTTATGACTGCGAAACTTTGTGTCGAATCCCCTTGATAAGACACTGTTGTGAAAATAGAAATTTGATCATTAACCCAATGATTTCCTTGAACAGCTTTATTATGTATCACAGCCCAGTTTTCAGCGAAGTCTATTTGAAAAACTAAATGATGTGAGTCTCTTTTAGCACTTTCTCGTTCTGCTTTTATAGCTTTGCGTTGTATATTTTTTACATGCATATGAGTACTAACCTTCATGGTCCAAACCGAAAGTTCATCTTTAAAAGCAGAAATTGATAGTGTCTTTTTAATCAAGTTTCCACTATCCCACAAAGCATATATAATTTCTTCTGTGGTTTCTAAGTATATCTTGCAGTTTTAAAACATGAAACGTAATTCCCTTAATTTCTGGAAATATTTTATATTCTTGTAAATAACATAAATCAGATGGCTCAGAACACATTGTTGCATTTATTATTTGTGACCGACTTTTATCCAACTCTGTGACGTTACTCCCTCTAAAATTAATTAAGCTCGTAAGAAATATATCATAATTTGCGCAATAAATACAGAGACAAACTTCTTTGATGGGGCTAAGTAAGACATATTTTGGTCGCAAACTATAAAATTTCGATTTTCCAATTCTCAATTCTGGATTATCATTTTTAAATACTTTATAAGTCTCTTTTAAACTTCGAGTAAGAAAACGCTTAACTGTTGAATATAAATTAAATTGCACTCCCGTTGTATGTGGATGGTGTTTGTATAGAATCGATTGGATGGAGGCAATGGAATGAAGTCAAAAAATTTTTTTTGATTTCACTTGTTAAGCGATGTTTCGTCGGCCTGGTCTGCCGACCTCTTCAGGCTTATTTAGAAGTTAATGTGTCATATAATACACACTTCGACGAAATGTGTATTATATGACACATTAACTTCTAAATAAGCCTGAAGCGGTCGGCAGACCAGGCCGTCCAATCGATTCTATACAAACACCATCCAAAACGCTTAACTTTTTTCTCTTTTTTATTGTTAACTTTAATTGTAACAACGTCACATTAATTAGGACTTTGTCTTGAACAATTAAAATCATCATTTATATTATATATTCCATAACAATTATTTCCATGTTTTCATCAATCGGATGACCTGAATATGGGTCTGGTTCTGAATAAATTCCTTTTTCTTTAGTAAGATTTCTCGATTTGTTGATCATATACATTGTTATTTCTGGAAATAAAGATAAAATTTCATGTTTTGTAAAGGATGAAGGTAGCAAAGTCAGAATTTTTATTTTTTCTGATACCGTAGAACGTTTTTGTAGGGCTAATCCAATATTTTGTACCCATTCCGTACAATGACATAGAGCTGTGATTGATTCATTTGATTCAACAGAAACGTCATAGAGTGTCTTTAACTTAGCATCGAGAGTACTAGAAAATGTTGAAATTAATTTTGTTTTCTTTTGATTTACGTAATTTTCAGTAGATTTTTCACGTATAAGGTTTTTTCTTTTAAGTGGTGACACAGAGCCTAAAAATGATGTACTCATTTCATTATTAAATTCTTCGATGCGTTCTGGAGTACTTGGTAAAAAATCTTCGTCTATATCAACTTCAACATCGCCAACTTCATTCTCAGTTGCTACATCGACTACGATAGCGGCAAATTCATCGTCAGTGCCATCCACCAATTTTAAAGCAAACTTATAACAATTGTTACATATACCTGTAGACGGTGTCAAAAGTAAATTAGGATAGCGACATTTCAATGGATGAACAAGATCATCCAAATGCTTGAATCGTGTTTTATTCGATAGATAATAGGCTTTCCTATGTCTCCCAATGAAATTGGGACATTTAATTCTATCTTTTGAAAAATACTCAGACATAGTGGTTGTTTTAATATAATAGAGATGTGTAATAAATTTCAAAAAACTGTGTATTGTATTAAAAAACCGCTGCCAATTCATTGGCACGTAGCTTCCTCAAACTTAATTTACTGATTCCTTTAATTAATTTTTAATTCCAATATTTAAAATTTAATACTTCAGAAAGACAGAAATAACAAAACTCCAACATAATTTATTCAAATTTTTATAGATTATACATTTCCACAAAATTTCACATACATAAAATATATATCACAATTGCCTATAAATTTGCAACTGATATTTGGAGCTCTAAGTATTGCTTCCTCAAAGAGAAAGCTTTGTAATGGTGAAAAAAATTTTTGGAACAAAAAATGTTTAAAAACATTTTTTTCTTACTCGCCCACCCGAAAGTACGTACTTTCGGCCCGCATCTCCGGGCCGAAAGAGAAACTTTCGCATCCTATTTTAGACCAACCGCGCGCTCTGATTGGCTGCCGAAATTTCCTGACCCGCGGCGCTTGAGCGCCCGCGCGCATGTCTGACGAAAGATGTTTGTGCGGTGTGGAGGTTAGACACGTACGAAATAAACAGAGGAAAGTGCACAGGTGACGACAAAAAAGAGTTAAATGAAATAAAAAGTGGTGTTGTTTGATCGTGGTCATTGTTTTTTCCTCTTGTTTCCTACACGTACTTTCGAGTCGTGTAGAAACAATTAGAAATATGTTTGTGTGGTGTGAAGGTTAGACACGTACGAAATAGACAGAGGAAAGTACACTTGTGACGAGAAAAAAGAGTTAGTTGAAATAAAAGGTGGTGTTGTCTTTTTTTAATGAATGTGTTTCTGATGCCCGCCCCGACCAGCAAAACCTCGGCTTCGCCTCGGTCTTGCAAATGTCGGGCGGGCATCAAACCATCTGTGTAACAGCGAAACTGGCAGACGGCCAAAAAACCAGCTCTCCACGCCGGGTCGAAAGAAAAAACGGTCGGTAATATCGACTGAGCTACCCAAAGCGGCCGACAGAGGCAGTACTATCGAGCGGGTCGAAAGAAAAACTAACACTCAAACGTCTCAAACACAGCTAGCAGACGACAACGCAATTTTATCAATTATTTAACAATTACAGAACGTACTTTCGGCCGGGGAGTAAGAAAAATAGTATACAATACTTGGACCGGAAATTGGATGCCCTGGCCGTGCGTCATGACGCCCTCGGCTTCGCCTCGGGCGTCATACCACGCACGGCCCGGAAATCCAATTTCCGGCCCACGTATCGTAATGTACTATTAAGACTTTTGGCACCAATATCCGATGTTTTTGAGAACAAAAATTTTCGTGTCTGTATGTATGTGTGTGTGTGTGTGTGTACCGGCTATAACTTTTGAACGAATTGACCGATTTTCATCTATGAGGGCTTATTCTCTTCGTTTGGACATAGAATAGAGATAGCTTAACCTATTTTTTCATTTTATCGTTTTTCTTTTGTTTTATAACCAAAAAATGATTTTGAATTTTCAGTTTTTTTGATTTTTTCATATCATACAGCCATTATTACATAATATAGTAAACTGTTTTTGAAAGGTCTTCAAATTACCTACAATTTCTTTTTTTTAAAGTTGAATTATCTTTACTCTGTCATTTGTTATTAAGGAAAACATTTTTATATTTCATAAATTAATTTCTCAAAAAATATTTTATTTATCGACTTGAAATTTTAACCACTTATAACAATCATTGAAGACTATATTTGGTTAAAATTTCAAGTGATTATCTTCATTTCTTTTCGAGAAAAAAAATATTTTTGAAAAAAATTGCATTTTTTTTCGGACGCGATAACAGAAGTAAAAATCAACCAATCGTCTTGAAATTTGGCACAGAGATAGCTTTTTCATATCTTCGAACCGAGTTCGTTGCCCAAAAAAATCGGTCAATTACGATTAAAGATATTTGAGGTTAAAAATTTTTCTTTTTAATTTTCGAATTGCGTTTTTTCAGAGGATTGTTGATTTATCGACCTAAAATTTTAACCACTTATAACACTCATTGAAGACTATATTTGGTTAAAATTTCAAGTGATTATCTTCATTTGTTTCAGAGAAAAAAAATATTTTTGAAAACAAGGGAATTTTCTTTCGGACGCGATAACAGGAGTAAAAATCAACCAATCGTCTTGAAATTTGGCACAGAGATAGCTTTTTCATATCTTCGAACCGAGTTCGTTGCCCAAAAAAATCGGTCAATTACGATTAAAGATATTTGAGGTTAAAAATTTTTCTTTTTAATTTTCGAATTGCGTTTTTTCAGAGGATTGTTGATTTATCGACCTAAAATTTTAACCACTTATAACACTCATTGAAGACTATATTTGGTTAAAATTTCAAGTGATTATCTTCATTTGTTTCAGAGAAAAAAAATATTTTTGAAAACAAGGGAATTTTCTTTCGGACGCGATAACAGGAGTAAAAATCAACCAATCGTCTTGAAATTTGGCACAGAGATAGCTTTTTTATATCTTCGAACCGAGTTCGTTGCCCAAAAAAATCGGTCAATTACGATTAAAGATATTTGAGGTTAAAAATTTTTCTTTTTAATTTTCGAATTGCGTTTTTTCAGAGGATTGTTGATTTATCGACCTAAAATTTTAACCACTTATAACACTCATTGAAGACTATATTTGGTAAAAATTCCAAGTGATTATCTTCATTTGTTTCAGAGAAATAAAATATTTTTGAAAACAAGGGAATTTTCTTTCGGATACGTTAACGGGAGTAAAAGTCAACCAATCGTCTTGAAATTTGGCACAGAGACTGATTTTTTTTTTTATGTCTTCGAACCGAGTTTGTTGCCAAAAAAAATCGATCAATTATGATTAAAGATATTTGAGGCTAAACGTTTTTTTAATTTCCGAATTGCGTTTTTTCAGAGAATTGTTGATTTATCGACCTAAAATTTTAATCACTTATAACCCCCTCATTGAAGACTATATTTTGTTAAAATTTAGAATGATTATCTTCATTTGTTTCAGAGAAATAAAATATTTTTGAAAACAAGGGAATTTTCTTTCGGATACGTTAACGGGAGTAAAAGTCAACCAATCGTCTTGAAATTTGGCACAGAGACTGATTTTTTTTTTTTTATGTCTTCGAACCGAGTTTGTTGCCAAAAAAAATCGATCAATTATGATTAAAGATATTTGAGGCTAAACATTTTTTTAATTTCCGAATTGCGTTTTTTCAGAGAATTGTTGATTTATCGACCTAAAATTTTAATCACTTATAACCCCCTCATTGAAGACTATATTTTGTTAAAATTTAGAATGATTATCTTCATTTTATTCAGAGAAAAAATATTTTTGAATAGAAGTGAATTTTTTTTTCTTTCGGACACGATAAAAGGAGTAAAAGTCAAACAATCGTCTTGAAATTTGGTACATAGACAGCTTTCTTATATCTTCGAACCGAGTTCATTGCTGAAAAAAAATTAGTAAATTAATAAAAAGATATTTGAGGTTAAAATTTTTTTTTAATTTTCTAATTGTGTTTTCTCAGAAAATTGTTGATTTATTGACCTAAAATTTTAACCATTTATAATACTCATTGAGGATTATATTTGGTTAAAATTTAAAGTGATTATCTTCATTTGTTTTCGAGAAAGAAAAATTTTTGGAAAAAAGTGCTTTTTTCTTTTGGACACGATAACAGGAGTAAAAGTCAACCAATCGTATTGAAATTTGGCAAATATAAATGTATTAATATTAGAATAAAATTAGATCAAAATAACTTGAGCTTAATTTATTGTAACTGTAATAACATTATTTTTGCACGTAAAATTTGCGTAAAATAGTATTAATCATAAATGCTGTACACTATATTCAGATAAACTAAGTGCTGGGCAATTGTAAAAAAGTCAATTTGAAAATCATCAATTATTAATAACAAATAGTTTCTTCTTCAATAAGATAAAATTAAAAAATTATATTAATATAATCTTACAAAAATATTCTATTAATATGAAAATGTATTTTTTAAAAGTCATAAATTTGAGATAATTTAATTTAGAAAATTTTTTATTTTTTTTTGTGAAAATTTTATTATTATAATTTCAATTTAATGAAAGGAATCGATAAATTGTTTTGAGGAAGCTAAGTGCCAAAGAATTGGCAGCGGTTTTGAATGTAATTTATAGCATTCGAAACATAATTAAATTACCTATATTTTCTAAAAAAAATTAATTTTCTAGCTATCACGGTTCTTTTGTTATTAACAGAAATGTAAAAATTTAAAAATTAAAAAGAATCCTCAAGAAATAGATTTTAAAAATGTCTAGAAAAATTTTAACCTCAAATATCTCTGAAATTTATGAACCAATCACTTTGCCAAAAGAACTCATCCGAGAACTATCAATAATATACCTCTACAATGAATTTTAAAGCGAATAAGACAATTTTACTCTTGTAATAGTTGAACATATAAAACTCATTCTTTTTCATTTTTCAATTTTTACGTTTTTGTTAATAAGAAAAGAACCGTGATAGCTAGAGAATTAATTTTTTTTAGAAAATATAGGTAATTTAATTCTCTTTCGAATACCGCCCACCCCATTTAGATACATAGAGCCATTCTCGAGAAATTACGATTAAAAACAAAATTGAAAAAAATTTTAACCTCAAATATCTTCGAAATTTATGGATCAATCCTTTTGCCCAAAGAACTCACTCGATTGGTATACAAAATCTTCCCATTCAAAGAATTTCAAAGTGATTAAGCCAATTTTACTATAGTTATTGAACGACAAAAAAAATCACTTTTTTTTATAAATTATTTTTTTTCTCAAAAAATAATGAATAAACAAACCTAAAAATTTAGTAAGTTATAGTACTTAATATCCTTTATAACCAAAAAAATATTCATGTTAATATCTTTTTTTAATTTCGAAATATAACCTATTTACAAAAAATTACGTTTTCATCAATAACTTATGACGAAATATAGCTACCGACTTTTTTTGTTTTAAATTGTAGATAATTTTATCCTACATACAGAGAATTCATGATATATAAAAAATATTTGTTCTAAATATTAAAAAAATCGAAAAAAAAAATTTGAAAATTAAAAAATGGCTATAAAAAAAAAAATTATATTTTACAAAAATAGAATATTGACCCCAATTGTGTAAGCAAAATCTAAAAAAATGATCACTCTCCCGTTAAAATCGGTCGAGTAGATCATGAGATATCAGCGTATACGGACATACATACACATACACACACACGCACACACACACACACACACACACGCACACACACACACACACACACACACACACACACACACACACACACACACACACACACATCCATACGGACATTTTCTAAAAATAGTGTATTTCGATTCCAAATTTGCTAAATAACATTTCTAACACATTATCTCAAACTTTTTCTTTTACTATCGCAAAGCTTCCTCTATGAGGAAGCAAAATACTACAGTTATACACGGTGACCCATTTTAATCGTCGCACCCGGATTTCTCGGAACCTAAGCCAGATAGAGAAAAATGGTTCAGATAAAAGTTATAGGGGACAAAGGGGGCCACATAATGGTGCTAACGTCTTTGACCTTGAACTTGACCTTTGAGGTTATTTCAAGGTCAAAGTCGTTTTTTCATATGGAAACATCTAGTTTTGACCCCAGATTCGGAAAGAGCAGGAAATTTTACGTTCAAAATGATATTGAGAAATTTTTTCCATGGTCATTTAAAGGTCAAATCTAGGTCAAACTCAGAAAAGTCCGTTTAAAATCGTTTTTTTCCATGAACCACAGGCTAAGCTGGTTCAAATTGATCGTAGGCTTAATAGAGGAGCCCACACACCCCAAACCCACACACCCAAAACTAACACATCCTAGTAAACAAAACTCAAACTCGCACATCCTAACCCCATACACTTCATGCCCTCACATGCTGAACTGTTACACCCCGATCCCACAACCATACCCCACACCTCCCAGTCCCACACATCCCTACCCCACGCATGCTAATCACATACACCCCAAACCCACACATCCTGAACCCTGAAAAATTTTTCTCAAGGGCAAAATCATTTTTTAACGGAAACTTTAAGATCGTTGAAGCTTCTGTTATAAATATATTAACCTTACTTTTTGTGCTACCCAGAAACAACGACGTGGACGTAGTAAGGATTGTTTCCTTTGAGGTGCTTAATTAAAGTGAGTCCCCTTGCCTCTCACTGGTCGGGATCCTTGATTATAGTGAATCCCCTTGCCTCTCACTGTTCAGGGTGCTTGATTATAGTGAGTCTCCTCGCCTCTCACTTATGTAAATAAATTTTTATTTAACCTCGAAGCAAGTGTTCGAAATTACGATCATTTGCTTCAAGGCACATAGTCAAACGCCTTTGAAAATGGCGAACTGTGTTCTGCAAAGTTTGTCTCGGAATGGCAGCGCATGCTCGACGAATCCTATCCTGCATATCTGCTCTTGTAGTGGGTTGTTGCTCAAAAATAGCATTTTTCAAATACCCCCATAAACAAAAGTCTGATGGTGAAGTATGGGATGAAGAAGCAAGCCATTTCACCGGACCTCCTCAACCAATCCATCTCATACTAAAGTGTTTATTAAAAAATGCTGTTATTATGAGCGTGAAATGTGGTGCTCCACTATCCTGCTAGAACCTGAAAAATAAATTTAAAAGAACCATTGACGGAACCTATTTTCTTCGTAGATGCGTTTTTAATGATTACATTATCAAAATTAGTATTTCTGAAATTCGAACGCTACTAATTCACATTATTTACATAAAACAAAAAAATAAAAGGAAGTTTTAGTTTTATTTGCAATTAAAATAAGAAATAATGCTTTATTGAATTGAATACCTTTAATGTTTTAACGATTATTTTATTTTAAAATTTAAAATTAAAAAAGTGTATACAAACGAAGTATTTATGGCAATTACAGTTAGCTAATTAAAGTTACCGTAATTTTCCAACGTTTTTCCTTTTTAGGCGCGACCGTATACGGGCAAACCTTATAATTATTAATATTTTTGATACCATTTTACTGTTTAAATTTAATAGTAATTAATAGCTGGCTCTGAAATGGCTGACTATCCGCCCAACGAGATCGTTGATATGATTTTGGTTTTAGGAACAAGCCAAAATAATTATCGTGGTGCGGCAAGACTTTATGCTGAACGCTATCCTGACAAACGACATCCTGACGATAGAGCTATCAGACGTTTCACTCAAAGAGCTCGTGGTGGACACATGATTCGCCAACGTAGGCGCCATGAGTACGATGAAAATGATAATCGAGTTGTAACTATCCTTGCAATAATTCATCTTGACCCACACATTAGCGCTCGTCGAGTCGAAAGGGAAATTGGTATTCCAAGAAATACTCTTTTAAGAATTATGAAGGTGCTTCAACATCACGCGTATCATATTACTTTGGTTCAAGAGCTACAGTTTCAGCATTTCCAACAGCGTATTGTGTTTTGCCAATGGGCTTTACAAATGATAGAAAATGATCTAGACTTTTTTAACTTTGTTCTTTTTTCTGATGAGGTACAATTTCAAAGTGATGGGGAACTGAATAGGCATAATTACCATTATTGGTCTGATGTGAATCATCATTGGGTCACAACTGTAAACCATCAAAGACGTTGGAGTATTATAGTATGGTGCGGGATTATCAATGGATATTTGATTGGCCCTTATTTTTTTGAAGCAAATGTAAATCAACATACCTATTGACGCTAATAAGAGATGAACTACCTGGATTGATGGAAGATGTTGATTTAGAAACGCGACGAAGAATGTGGCTCCAGCAGGACGGCGCAGCACCACATTTCGCTCGAATTGTAAAGGCTTTTTTGAATGAACACTATGGTAACAAATGGATTGGTCGAGGAGGTCCGGTTAACTGACCTGCTTGCTCACCCGATCTTACATCACCAGATTTCGATTTATGGTGGTATTTAAAAAATGCTGTTTTTGAGCAACAACCCACTACAAGAGCAGATATGCAGGATAGTATTCGTCGAGCATGCGCTGCCATTCCAAGACAAACTTTGCAGAACACAGTTCGCCATTTTCAAAGGCGTTTGACTATGTGCCTTGAAGCAAATGGTCGTCATTTCGAACACTTGCTTCGGGGTTAAATAAAAAGTTATTTACATTAGTGAGAGGCGAGGGGACTCACTATAATCAAGCACCCTGAACAGTGAGAGGCAAGGGGATTCACTATAATCAAGGATCCCGACCAGTGAGAGGCAAGGGGACTCACTTTAATTAAGCACCCCAAAGGAAACAATCCTTACTATGTCCACGTCGTTGTTTCTGGGTAGCGCAAAAAGTAAGGTTAATACATTTATAACAAAAGCTTCAACGATCTTAAAGTTTCCGTTAAAAAATCATTTTACCGTTGAGAAAAATTTTTCAGGGTTCAGGATGTGTGGGTTTGGGGTGTATGGGATTAGCATGCGTGGGGTAGGGATGTGTGGGACTGGGGGGTGTGGGGTATGGTTGTGGGACCGGGCTGTAACAGTTCAGCATGTGAGGGCATGTAATGCATGGGGTTAGGATGTACGAGTTTGAGTTTTGTTTACTAGGATGTGTAAGTTTTGGGTGTGTGGGTTTGGGGTGTGTTGGTTTTGGGTGTGTGGATTCCTATATTAAGCCTAGGATCAATTTGAACCAGCTTAGCCTGTGCTTCATGAAAAAAAATGATTTTAAACGGGCTTTTCTGAGTTTGACCTAGATTTGACCTTGAAATGACCTGGGAAAAAATTTCTCAATATGATTTTGAACGTAAAATTTCCCGCTCTTTCCGAATCCGGGGTCAAAACTAGGTGTTTCGATATGAAAAAACTACTTTGACCTTGAAATAATCCAAAGGTCAAGTTCAAGGTCAAAGACGTTAGCGCCATTATGTAGCCCCTTTGTCCCTTATAACGTTTGTTTGAACCATTTTTCTCTATCTGGCTTAGGTTCCGAGAAATCCGGGTGCGGCGATTAAAATGGGTCACCGTGTATATACCTAAAACCATACAATTATTGGCAAGTGTTAAGTTCAACGTTCGCCATCTAGCGTACAAATTTAGAAGTACGTAATAAGCTCATACAAGCACGCACATATGATTCTGTATACCGCCTATACTGTATACTGCCTACGCGTGTGAGTGTGTGTGCGCGCGCGCGTCTGTTTGTGTGTGTATCACTTTACATATATACAAATATCCTTTTATATTGAATTAATAAAATTTTATTGTATTTTATTTTATTTTTTTCTCATTCTATGGGCAAAAATACAATATCCAACACACACGATTTGGTAGGTATTAACACCCCCTATCTTCATCTAAATTTTCATAAAAAAAACATGGGGATTTTATCAAAAAGTGCATTTTTTAGTCAAAACTGCATAACTTATGCATTTTTTATTTTTATGCAAATGTCATGCAGAACATGAAAGAAGGCGCTAATCTGAGTAAGATCGCGTATAGTTTACTCAAAAACTTAAAAAACTCGTAAATTGGCAGTTGTTTGAAAATGACCTTGAAAAATAAAATTTGAAAGTTAGGATTTTGTAAAAAATTTTTAACATTGCCACCCGGATGTCATTTTAGTGCAATCGAAAAATGAAAAAATACGTGTCGAATCATTTTTCGAGAAGAATAGCAATACTTTGATTCCAAAATGATCGGTGTGGTAGGTATATTCTGGCTGTTCGATTTGAGATGGATTCGACCATAGATATAATATCACTATTCATGACAATGTGTGTAACAATAGTTGTATACAACATCGAAACTTGTTAAATAAACTTCAGTACAAATTTTAATTTTTGATTAAGAACTAAGTACTTGTGACTAATACGAATATTTTCATTATATTTTTCATCCAGCTTGCATATCCTATTCGATTTAATAATAAACAAGAACCTATAGAACTTGCAAAGCCAGACGATATTCCCAGAGAAAGTGATTTGATGCAGATTTCTGGTTTTGGACAGATAGGGGTAAGTTCTTATCCCTCACAGAGAAAGGTTTTCGTTTTTGCTAGCATTTCTTTAGTTAATTTAATTAACTATTTTTAGGAACATCTGAACCAATCTGATGTTTTAATGGCTGCATACATACCTGTAACGAATCAAGAACATTGTCGAATAGTTTACTCGCCAAAACCCATAACCCATAATATGTTTTGTGCGGGCATTGGAGACGCTGATGCATGCTATGGTGATTCTGGTGGACCTGGTGTTATTCGTGGTAAACTGTATGGAATCATTTCCGGTGGTAAAAATTGTAGCACGACAATATTTCCTGGAGTGTTCACTAGGGTGCACAAATACCATCATTGGATTGAACGAAAAACTGGATTCAGATTCTAAAATTTATAAACCTAACTCAGTATAAAAAATACTTGTTTTATGTAATAAAAATAAAATTTTGAACATAAAGAAAAAATTAAGCTTAATTCTTCCTGCTAATAACGTCACACGATTAGATACTGAACGATTACTCCTAAAACAACTATGTGGAAAATACACCAAAATTTTACGTGTTACGGTAAGTTCAATTAGTAACAAAAATTTCTTTCCGAGACACCAAATGTACCTTCTGTATTTGATTTTTCTACTACTACATATCATATCCAACAATTCCCACTTAGGACGTAAAGTTATACTTTATGCCCTTGATACAAGAACTACTATTTAATAATGATCTTTCTACAAAAAAAAAACCTGTGTTAATTTTTTTTTTATGGTTGAAGATTGTTCTAAGATGTACGAAACCAATACCTAAATCAAACTGAACAAATTATGAATGATATTTAAATTTCTCATTTAGAATACTATTTACTACCAAGGAGAATGATTGTAATTTTCCTACAGAAAAGTCTTGACTATTTTAAAATAGATACGCTTTACGATTATTTTGTATGTTCAATATTATATATGTATAATCTTAAAATTTGCACATCTATTTACATGTTAGATTGCTTTAATGGCCATAAAATCAAAAATCTGCGGAGGAGAGGGCCGAAGGAACAAACCGTTTCTTATGTACGTACTGAAACGTGCCGTCCATATTTTTACTCATATACTGAGGGCCTGTGGAACACGTTTCTCTCGTCTCTAAGAAACTTATCAAGCAACAATAGATTTAGATCCGTAGTGCGGGAATATAATGTGTATATAACATGGACTTGTCCACACTACTTTATCAAGTAATCCCTTTAATCGGTCAGTTATTGTATTTTAGCATTATTGTTTATTTATTTACTTGATTTAGTCTTATCTACAGGATTGTAATAGAAGGATTCTAATTTATTACATGAATGAATGCATGGATATATTCTTTTACGTATTAATCTGCATCGTACTGATTGGCTAGATAAGTATTTCTCGATCATTTATCATTTAATCAACTTATTTTTCTGAATATTTTATGTGCGATTTTGACAGCGATACACACGTTATGTGTATCGACAATACATATTACCATGATTTTAATAGTTTTGTAAATACTGAAATAAAAAGCTATGCTATTTAGCTTATCGTAGTGCTTCCTTAAAGAGGAAGCTTTGTAACGGTGAAAAAAAAAGTATTAAAAACATGTTTTAAAAATAGTGGCATAAAAGTGCGTGCGTGCGTGCGTGCGTGCGTGCGTGCGTGTGTGCATTTGTGTGTGTGTGTGTTTGTGTGTGTGTGAGAGAGTCTGTGTACAGAAGATATCTCGAGAACGAATCGATCGATTTCAACGGGACAAAGCTTATCCTCTTCGATTTTGATGCCGCTTTAAAATCCACAAACGAATTTGAAAATTTATCGAATTTCTTTTGTTTTATGATCAAAAAACGATTTTGAAATTTGAATTTTTCTAATTTTTTTATATGGTAGGGTAATTTTTTTTCAATATTTTCAAGTGCATTTGAAAGGGCATTAAATTATCTACATTTTGTTTTTTTAAAAATTTAAATATCTATCGTCCTTCATTTGTTATGAAGGTAAATATGTCATTTTCTTCTATAATTTTTATCTCAGAAATTATTCCATATTTTTACACGAAATTTATACCAGTTATTAAGTATAAAAAGAAATCCGAGGAAGACAGACTGGGCCACCTATGTTGAAGAACTGGGGGCAGAGCTCAAATCGTTCCCGGGTAGATATAGCAATCAGATTGAACTCGATCACTGCGGTGAGGTTCTAAAGAATAACATCGTCAGTGCCTTTGAGAGCAATTGCAGATTACGATTGAAGCCAGTGCAAAAGGGAGTACCTTGGTGGAATTCAACACTGGAGGCGTTGAAGAAAAAAACCAGAAGACTTTATAATATAGGTCTAAGAAAAGGAATAATCCAGCCGATAGAGAAGCTTTTAGAGATGCTCAAAGAGAGTACAAAAAGGAAATCGAAAGTGCTAAAAGTCAGGGCTGAAAAAACTTTTGCGAGAGCATGAGCGGTGTCTCTGATACCGCTAGATCACTCAAACTGCTAAAACAACCGAAAACTTAAGGGCCTAATCTAATAAGACTTGGCTCGGGGGAATGGGTGGCTCCTACCTAACTTGGCCAGCTTCTACCCTCTGACACCGAAGCATCGGGGTGTGACAAGATAAGGCAAAGGATTATATTCCGAAAACCTTACAGGGTGCATATCTCCGACAGGGAAGAGTAGGCCAACGGTACCCACCCCTGCATCCAAACGGGCGTGGTGTGGTACACGGATGGCTCCAAAGATGAGAATGGCGTGGGGGCGGATGCCTGGGAGTAAATTAGCTCTACAGAGCTGGTGTACACACTTGACTCCCACGCATCGGTGTTCCAAGCAGAAGTGAGAGCCATAGCGGAGTGTGCTGCAGTGCAACTTACCACGGACAATAGGGGTTGTCCCATCACCATCTGCTCAGACAGCAGGACTGCACTGATGACCATTAACAGCACCATCATCTACTCGAAGGAAGTGTTACATTGCATACATATCCTTACGACTTTGGCCCGCAATAAGGTTATCAGGGGCAACGAGAAGGCGGATCGCTTGGCGGGAAGAGGCGCTCACCGAATCAGAGCGACGCGTGAAATCAAGAAAAAGACCTCCCTCATGATGGTGGAGGAAATACTCAAGAAATAGCGGGAGTCGCCAGATTTAAGGCAAGCCAAGAGAATCATAAGTGACTCCCCGCCAGAGCATTGGCTACAAGACATAGGAAGGCTGAATAAGCCTAGACTAAGGAGCGTAGTGGGCTGGCTTACGGGACACTGGTGGGTCAGATACAACTTTTACAAACGCACGATCTTAGACGAGTGAAGCTGCTGTGGAGGGCTGGAGGAGTCAACTTTCCACCTCGTCTGCCGGTACCCTGCGTTTGTGGGCACTAGGAAAGGGATGTGGGGGGAATGCTTCATCCAGCCCGAAACCTCTAGAAAGCAGAAAGAAAGATAGAGTAACACAATAGCCAAGGGGAATAGCACAATGGGCGTAAGGTTGAGTGCTGGGCAGCACGTCTCTGAGAAGAACCGCTCGCCCACCCCACGGCATAGACATAGAAGTATAAAAAGTACTTTTACCTCTAAAAATTTCAAAAGATTTTATCGATTTGTTAATGAGAAAAAAATTATTGAAGAAAAAAATTGCATTTTCGTTTTCGCACGATAAGTGGAGTAAAAATCAATAAATCTTTATGAAATTTCGCAGAGGGGTAGCTCTTTTATACTTCTGAAGTCCTTTCGTTGTCCAAGTATAAATGTTCATAAAATTCAAAGATATTTGAGGTTAATTTTTCTTTTTTAATTTTTTAAATAGAATTTCCTTGAAAACGATTCGACAAATCAAATTGAAATGTATAGGCTGTCTAGCTAGTGTAGGCACCCGCCTCGCCGCAGCCATCGTACCTTGTCGAGTCTTCTCCGGGGCACTTTGACGACTTGAAGCAGATCTCCGGGTGCGTTGACGCCTGAAGTCATCATCACCGGCGGCTTTCAACACACTCGTGGAGCAACGTTTGACCAACTCATCTCTTTGAAGCAGATCTCCGGGTGCGGCGCGTGAAGTCACCGTCACTGGCGCCTTTTTCTACCGCACCCGTCGAGCACCGGGAGGCCAGCTGCTGCAGCACCTCGTCAAGTCTTCTCCGAGGCGGCTAATCTTCAGCGTAATTCTTAAAGGTATGCGTGCGTGACCTGAGAAGTTAGTGAAAATCACGCGTGCGTGCGTTTTTCGAATTCCGAGAATTGTTCTCGTTCGGCGCGTGTCTACTCGCGAGCTTTGAATTCGCGGAACTCGCACGCAACGGTCACGCGTTCTAGGAACTTGACGGCCATCTTGACGGCCATTTTGACTTTCGCGTGCTGTGGTGTTTTCAAGCTCGCTCTTGTGCAAGGTTACTCGGAAAGCTATTTTAGTATTTCTTGAAATTTGCCTGCTACCTTTTACGACTTTTATCAATTTATGCGCCGTCTACTAACGTTATTTAATAAATCTTTTAAGAAAAAGTCTTCATAGCGGAAGAGTGATTTCTCTTAAATTTTCGTGTGGTTTGCTATATTATAATTTTAAGTTGTAGCTAAGACTTAGCTTTAAAAACCATTGTTTGTGCCTGCGAGCACTGCCTAGGGAGCTTGTGATACGCAGCGGCGTAAGGTTTAGCTAGTCACAGATTCCTTACCTACACTGAGAGAAATGTTTAGGAAAATTTACTATAAATGTAAGAAAAATTACTATGTTCGATAGGAACTTTGGGACAGACTCGAATTATCATAAAATTTACTATAATTTATAGTAAAAATTGCTATGTACATAGTAAAAATTACTCAAAACATAGGAATTTTTATTATAAATTGTAGTAAATTTTATGATAATTTAAGTCTGTCCCACGATTACTATAAATATAGTAATTTTTGTTACACCATTTTTCTCCGTGTATTTTTACGCTCACTCTCGAGTAACGTAGGAATAATTTCCTACTTGCTATAGTCTCGATCACCCCACGGCTGGCGAATTCTTTTGTCCATCATGGCAGACGAGGCAAACGCGAGAATGGCTCAACTTGAAAATAGACTCGAGGAGCTCTTGGCCCGTGTTCCAGAGTTGCCAAACAATCCTGCCCCCGCGGTTAATGCCATATATCGGCAACCAAAAATCGCTGCGCTTTCGCCCGAAAATTCCGCGTCATGGTTCGCGCAGGCGGAGATCACCCTCAGGAATGCAGGTACCACGTCAGCCGCGACTAAAGCGGACTTCATCGCTGAAAAGCTCGACATGGAAGCATTTGAGATCATCAAGGACATTGTTACATTAGGACCTCGTCCTGTGGATGTTTACAATCAGGTTAAGAATCGTTTAATCGAAACATACGGTGCCTCAGCCGAGACGTGTCTGCGTCAGCTTATAAAAGGTCAGGTCTCGACCATGGGAAAACCCTTTCTCATACTAAACCGCTTACCAGGCCTCAAAACCGGTGCGAGCAATTATATCGTGCGGTCTGTATTTTTAGATCAGTTACCCGCATAATGCAAAGCTACCCTCGCCATCTCGGAAGTTACCGGCCTTCACAAGCTTGCGCAGATGGCCGATAAAACCGTAGAAGTGATTGATTCAAATCAAATGCAGATCTGCAGTACTTCCAATTCGCAAGTTCATGCAGTTTCCTCAAATCAACCTAGTTTTTTCAATGTTGAAACGGCCTTTAAACGCCTTGAGCGTAGATTAGATTCTCTTCAAAAAAGGATAAAGGGACTTGAGAACTCATTAGGTGATTCTTCGAAATCCCAGTCAAATGGCAAACCCAGACGTAGTCATTTTTCTAGTCGCGATTCTTCAGGCCTATGCCTTGCCCACCGCAAATATGAGGATAACCTTTTGCCTTCCAGAGAGTGGTGTTCTAAATACGACGAATGGCTTAAACAAAACCCTAAAAAAAACTAGCTCAGCCTTCTGTTTCTGAGACGGCTGCAGAGGGTAATCTAACTTCTAAACGTCTCCACGTACGCGATCGCATAAGGTAAAAGTACCCATTATGAAACATTGCTCAAATCGTGACCCCTTCATGGAACAGTTTGAAATATAGTAAAATAAAGTCTATTAATGATACAGATAAACAATATCAAAATTTTATCTGAATAGAGAAGGTTTATTATGTAATATGCAAAGAGATTCACATTTCTACATGATAATTATAATTTTAAAAAATATATGACTGTGTGTATTCTGAGATCGACTCAAATATGTGGCTGTTGACGTCAATGGTGCTGGTTTCATACGTTTTATTTTATTAACTGTAACTATGCACTCCAACACTTTTCAAATATCAATCTTTTTATAATATGCAGTTTTTTACTCATAGATTAAAGTTTTTCAGTAGTTTTTCTGCAACAGTAAACATTTTCAATAAATATTTTAGTGTTTTATAATTGCCGCATACAAACGAGCGTAGTCCAAGTTTATGGAACAGTCAAAGCTGGCGTTCCAAGTTCGGGGACCTCTATCTCTAAGCATGTCCCCTTTATGCAGCGCGTTTTTACTCAACAGTTTTAAAGTTATTTATTATTTAACATTATCTTGAGACGTGCGTGAACAATCATTTGAGTTTCCTGTATCATTTTACTAATAAGTAAGTATATATTTGTTTGTGAAATTCTGATTGCGAAACACAAATAACAAACCTAACCTATAAATTTGATAAAACATCAGTTTGTAAGTTACATTTCTTTAGAAATTTGTTTTTTATTTTTTACAGATTTTGAAACTCAAGAAAAATGACAACGAAGAAAAAAACAAAGGCACAACATAAGACAAATAAAATGAGACTACGGAAGATATTAAAGAGATGTTAAAAAAGAATGATTAGCACAAAAAAGTTATTCGCAAGAAAGTTCAACCAGACAAAAGGAAACTAAAAATCAAAAGGAGACTGTATTCCGCATTACAATTGCAAAAAAGCTTTCAATGCAGTTAATGCTGCACTGCAAATTGCAGCTAAACTGAATGTCCCATCCACATCTCTCCACAAAGCTGTAAAGATCCAAAAGAGTCTCCTTCAAGACCTGGCTCGTCTAAAGTTTTAAAACCTCATATAGAAAAGTAGTATAGAACTAAGCAACAGTTCACATAAGGATAATTGCATACTAAACGAAGAATGGTTACTCGATAACTGTGAAGATTTTACAACAGAAAATTTGATTGAGAAACTAAGTCAATGGGGTTCTTACAATCTAATTGAAAATTATTCATTTAACTATATTAACATTTTTCTTATTTTAATCATGTTGAATTTTTTTAGGAGTTTTTTCTCCATCTGCAATATAGTATACAATGATCAAACACAAGAATCTATCAGTCGAACAGTCAATAATGAGATTTGTCAAGAAAGTGTAATAACTTCTGGAAAAATAAATCTTCACTCGAATAATCCTGAAAATAACTTAAAAAATAATACGATGGAAGAAGAGACTATGCTCGAAATGAAAATAGTGTAGCAAATAATAAATCCAAACCAAAAAATAAATTAATTGTAATTTCAGATATTTAAAAATAAGTATTAAGTATTCTAAGTTGTATGCAATTATTGTATTAATTTGATACGTTTAAAATTGCATTTTGTATTCATGTTTTTTAATAAAAAAATTATAAAAAATTTAAAATCATCATTTGTATATCATAAGCCACTTATTGTAAGTAAAATAGTACATAAGTTATTAAATTAAAACTGATTTCTATCCTGTTCCAAAATGGGGACATCGATTATGGAACGGGGGGACAATCTGCAAAAATGTCGTTCCATAATACGTACTTGGTGTCGGTTTGGTTTTTTAATTGTAATAATTACAATTCGTATTCAATTTACCCCATCGATTGATATCCAAAAATTGTAAATATTACTCCTTTACAATAGTTTTAATCTCAATCCAAACTCTAAACTAGCAAAAACTGTTCCATAAAGGATACTTTTACCTTACTTGGTAGAATGTTTTTGATTGATACTGGCGCGGATATTTCTCTCATCCCGTCGAATCCAAAAGTTCACGACAAACTTAGTACATATAAACTTTTTGCCCCGAATAATTCTATTATTAACACTTATGGCGAATCTTTGCTTATTCTTAATTTAGGTCTTAAGCGTCCCATTCGCTGAAATTTTTGTATAGCAGATCTATCTCATCCGATGATAGGTGCTGATCTCTTATCGCACTATGGTCTCTTAGTTGATCTTAAAAGAAGTCGCCTCATCCACCCGCTTACAACTGTTTACTCTGTAGCCATCACAAAAGAAGTTTCAGTCGACTCTGTTTTCACAGAAGTCCTGGCTCCAAATGTGCAGAATTGCTTGCGGAATTTCCTGAGATCACGGACGTTTCGAAACCCGCAGTCACAGATAGCAATGGTGTGTTCCACCATATTGTGACCTCAGGTTCTCCCGTTTCTGAAAGTCATCGCAGACTTGCTCCTGATACGCTTAAAGCAGCAAAAGCTGAATTTAACGATTGGTTGGAGGCGGGCATATGTCGCCCCTCCAGTAGTCCGTGGGCGAGTCCATTACACATGGAGTTAACTCCATTACACATGGAGTTAACTCCATTAAAGAAGGACACCTCCTGGAGACCTTGTGGTGATTATAGGCGTTTAAATGCTGCGACAGTCCCGGATAAATATCCAACTGCTCACATTCATAACTGTACAAATGATCTTCACGGTAAAAAGTCTTCTCAGCACTGGATCTTCATAAGGCGTTCAACCAGATCCCAGTTGTTCCTGAAGACATTCCCAAAACGGCGATAATTACGCCATTTGGCCTTTTTGAATTTATGTACATGACATTTGGTCTTCGTAATGCGAGTCAGACCTTTCAGCGTTATATAAATAGCGCGTTGGGTGATCTCGATTTTGTATATCTATACATAGATGATATCTTGGTTGCTTCATCTTCATTAGAAGAGCACCATGGTCACCTTCGAATAGTCTTTGAGAGATTGAAGAAATTTCATCTTCGCCTGAACGTGGACAAGTGCACTTTTGCCACGGGGGAATTGGAGTTTCTAGGCTACCTTGTGAATGGTGAAGGCATTCGCCCCATCCCAAGCAGAGTTGAAGCTATTTTAAATTTCCCAAAACCTCAAACAATAGCAGAACTTCGCAGGTTTATCAGTACCGTAAAGTTTTACCGCCGTAATATGCCTCGCGCTGCAACTACTCAGGCCTCTCTTAATGCTCTCTTCACTGATTCTCGGAGGAATGATAAACGCCCGGTGATCTGGACACCTGAGGCGGAGGAGGCCTTTGTCCGCGTCAAAAACGAACTGACCAGTGCAGCCTTGCTTGTACACCCTCGCATTGGCGCAGATACGCACCGTTTCAGACGCCTCGGATGTAGGGATGGGTGCTGCCTTAGAACAGTTATCATTAGTTGAAATTTGGGAACCCTTTGCGTTCTTTTCAAAGAAGGTTTCTCCTGCCCAACAGTGCTTATGACCGCGAGCTCATGGCCATATATGAAGCTGTAAAATATTTTTCATTTCTCGTTGAAGGCAGGGACTTCAAGATCGTAACTGATCACAAACCTCTTATCCATGTGTTTATGCAAAAATCAGACAGAGCGTCACCGCGCCAAACGCGTCAGCTTTCTCTGATTGCGCCACTCGAATTGAGTACATCAAAGGTGCAGACAACACCGTCGCTGACTCTCTCTCCCGGGTAGAGTCAATTAGACTCTTGCCATCAGACTTTCGAAATCAAAATGGCCATCAAAAGATCGAGAGAAGCTTAGATTTTGCTTAAAATGAGTATACAGGTGTTTTCAAGATCGACGAATAAGATTTTGTTATTACACTTTCGAAATTCAAAATGGCGGATCCAATTTGGCAATGAAAAGTTCGAAAAAAGCTTAAATTATGCTCAAATTTCGTATACGGCGGTTTTCGAAGTTGCTGATCACGATCTGGCTATCAGACTTTCGAAATTCAAAATGGCGGTCAAAATTTCGAGGGAAGCCTAGATTTTGCTTGAAATTAGTATACAGGGGTTTTCGATGTCGTTGATCAAGATTTTGTTTTCAAAAATTTGAAAAATAAAGTAATTTTATGCCTCATAAATAACCATATTATTAAAATGAATAATGAAATATTAAATCGATTAAATCGTAACTGCAAAGAATATTTAAGTATTGATACTATTGTAGATGAAAATGAATGTTTGCATAACATTATACTGATTGAATTTGTCAATGCGATACTCCAAACGGTCTCCCACCACATAAACTAATTTTGAAGATAGGTGCTATATGATTTTATTAACCCATTGAAGCACACATTTTTCTATTCACTATTTTGGCCTGAAATTTCTTACTCGGGGGTTTTTGGGGTCGCTGAGTACGAATATGCCATCAGAATTTTGATTTTTTCAAATCCAAGATGACGGAAAACAGATGGCGGACGAAAAAATTAAAAATAGTGTATTTGAGGCTAAAAATGTTTACTCAGGGGTTTTCGGGGTCGCTGATTACGAATCTGATGTCAGATTTGCAAAATTCAAGATAGCGGATCCAAGATGACGGACACCAAAATTTAAATCTTCGAGAATATCGATGAAAATTATTAATCAGGGGTTTTCTGGGTCGCTGATTACGAATCTGATGTCAGATTTGCGAAATTTAAATTTTGATGTCCGCCATTTTGAATTTTGCAAATCTGACATCAGATTTATAATCAGCAACCACGCAAACCCCCTGAGTAACAATTTTCATCGACATTCTCAAAGATTTAAATTTTGGTGACCGCCATCTTGGATCCGCCATCTTGAATTTTGTAAATCTGACATTGGATTTGTAATTAGCGACCCCGAAAACCTCTGAGTAACAATTTTCATCGTATTTTCGAAGATTTAAATTTTGATGTCCGCCATCTTGGATCTGCCATCTTGAATTTTGCAAATCTGACATCGGATTCGTAATCAGCGACCCCAAAAACCTATCCACATCAAATTTCAAGTTACTATCTTCAACAGATTCTTCAAAAATGAATTTTGCCGAAAAGAACATGATTTTGTTATGTTTGTTTATTTATAAATCATTTATTATAAACAATTTTTTCAATTAAACTATATTTTTATGTTCTTTCATCACTGAAGTAACTGAAAATTGCAAAAAACACGATCTAAATACTTTAACAACAAAGTAAATAACAAAAATCTAAAAGAATCGAGGTGGTAACGTGGGTTAAGAAATTTAAATTTGGAGGATGGTCTAAAAAATATTTTTTTGTTTTTTCATTTATGTATCCTATACAAACAATTAATTATTGTTATAAAAAATTTTAAAGAAATACATTAGTTTGAGAAAGAAAAGTATGTATTGGCAATAATCTAATAAATATTTGTTTTGAAGCAGGTATTTAACTACTATCCTGCTCGACTTAGTGGTTTAAAGTTAATCCATCACTGTAACAATCATACAAATATAATAACTAAGTTATACTTCTTAACAACGAATCTTTTTGAAATTTAACAGAGAGGTAGTTTTTTTCATATTTAAGAATCGATATTTTTATGAAATTTTTACGAAATTCATATTTTGAAGTCAATTATTATCGTTGCCCTAGTACACGTTGCCACGGGACTCAATCTGAAATTACTTTCTCGGGGATATGCCCTAGTACACAATAATTATTTTATTTATATATGATATACAAATTAAATAGAACTATTCCATATTTTGCTCTAAAACTTTATATTTGTGTTTTGGGGCTAATTTAAAACAAGTAAACAATTTTGACCAACATAACCTCTTGAAATTTTAACACAATGTTGTACTTGATAAGTGTATAAGTGGTAAAAATTTTGAGTCAATCAATCGAATATTTAAAAAAAAAATGCAAATATAAGAAATTTATAAAAAAATTTTAACCTCAAATATTTTTTGTCACAACGGTCAGATTTTTTTCGACAAAGAACTGACTCCTTAGACATCAAAAAGCTAATTCTCTGCCAAATTTCAAAACGATTCATTGACTTTTACTCCTGTTATCGTAAAGGAAAGAAAACGCGCATTTTTTCAAAAATAATTTTTTTCTCGGAAACAAATCAATACAACCTCTTCAAATTTTAACACAATATTATACTCGATAAGTCTAATAAGTGGTAAAAATTTTGAGTGGAAAATCAAAAAGTTTTTGAGATATTAATTAAAGAAATATATTTTCATTAATAACAAATGATAGGCTAGAGATAATTTAAATAAAAAAAAAAGAAATTGTAGGTAATTTAAAGACCTTTTAATAAAAATTTAGTTTATTAAGTAATACTGGCTGAAACAAATTAAAAAATAAAAAAAAAAAAACGAAAAATTCAAAATCCTTTTTTGATTATAAAAAAAAGAAATGGGTAAAATCAAAAAGTAAGTTATGCTCTCTCTATTCTCCACCGAAACGAAGAGAATAAGCTTTTTGCGATGTAAGTCGGTCGATCGGTTCAAAAGTTATCGCCTGTATACACACACACATACACACACACACACATACACACACACACACGCACACACACACACACACACACACACACGAACATTTTTTTTATCAAAAATAACGGATTTTAGCGCCAAAAATCTTAAAATATGTTTTTGAACATTTTTTGTTTCAAAATTTTTTTTCACCGTTACAAAGCTTCCTCTTTGAGAAAGCAAAATAAAAATTCTTTTGAGTGAAGATTCAGTATATGAGGAAACCCACGGAACCTTTAACTGTTGCGATACTTTTTTCTAAAGTAATTCAATTTTAACCTTGAAAACCAGTCCTGCAATCCATATTAGTATGACACGCAGGCTCAAGTCTGGGGATGTACAAAACTGTCTAAAAAGGTCCATTTTCAAAGTGGAAACATTTTCTTCATCATTTCATTCAAGAGTAAAATTCTTATGTATTATTTAGAAATAAACAATAAACAGTACGTAACATTAACAAAAAAAAACTAAACTTAAATTCAAGAATACATCAATAACAAAAACTGACGTTAGACAACATAGAGAAAAAAACACCGCGCCAAAAGAATAATCGTCCAGTCGGCTGATGTCCAGCGATTGGCAGCCACTGCACAGATCGGTATGCCAGCGGCGGCGGCGATAGGGCAGGCCTCGTCATCCTCGTGGTCGTCGCGCTCCTAACGGTACACCCGCGCGCGCGCGTTTTCCTCTCCACGAGATCTGGGTTGCCGGAACGCGCACCGCGGCGGATGTATATTCACGAGCGCGGAGCGAGTAAAAGATGCACTTGTCGTGGCGGATATATATATGCGGTGACGAGACGCGTGACAGACGTCGTGGCGAGGGTCAGTGTAAGGAAGGAGAGGGAGAATTTATTATGAAAGATTGGAGGAGAGGAGGAATTGATGAAGAAGTCGATTTTGGAATTCGGTTAGTTTTGTTGGTGGAAATTTTTTTTTTTTTTTGCTAACATTTGGTGAAGTTTATATAACGAGACAACCAAACAATTGTAACCTGTATTTTCAAAATTAAATTTTTCTGAATTTTTTCAACAAATTTTGTTTTCATTTCACTATTTTGTTTGAATTCCGGTCTATTTTTTAATAACTATTTTCATTACTCCAATTTGTAAAAAAGGCTATTCGTTATATATATTCGTACAATATATCCATAAATTAATAGTTTCGTACATCGCGCATTATTATACTAACGCACAAATAAATAAACAACCCGAACGGCAATAAAAGCTTAACGATTTGAGGAAAATCGGGGCAGGAAAAGTACAGTGAGAGTTTAAAGCCATAAGAATTTATTTTGGGCGGCGAAGGAGCTGCTCTCTCGAATGCGCGAAAGAATTTTTGCCGTCGATGAACGGTTTTTGCGTACAGCACCGCGGCGTCGATGGGCATTCCGAGAGCACGGGCGGATTCTGGTCGATGACCTTTCTTATACGTACACCTTGTCCCAATGCTTTTCACGCGGCTATTCGTTTTTGTTGTTGCCATCATGTATTCAAATTAACATTTTATTTTTTCAGAGTCGATTGTATTCTGTATTTATGTTATAATTATGTCAAGAGTCAGTTAAATTTAAAAAATAAAAAATATGCTGCGGTAAGGCTGAAAAGAGACGTGAGAATTAAATTTTTCTGAATTGGGAATGTAAAAGTTATAGTTGATGATTGTAAAAAGAGTAGATGATCGGGAAATTGTATTGAAAATGAGAATTATGGCCGACTCAAGGGACGTAAAAACTTTATAGGTTTACGCCAGTATTATAATTTTGCTGAAAAGTGGGACTGCAAGAGGCAACGTTTTTAAATATGCCGCGGTGTTATATAACGCGGTATTATAATTTATATAATAATTATATGAGATAAATATTTTGTATAAAATGTTGAATAGTTAATAAATAAAAATAAACTGTATTTAAATCTTATAATTTTATTAGTTTCATTCAAATAGATTATAAATGTGATAATACGAAAAATTTACTTAGTCTCTGTTATTAGGAAAACAAAGTATTTTTTTCAACACATGCATGATGTAACGTGTAAGCGGGTTCTTTAGATTCTCGGCTTCCCTGAGTTACGCATCCGGAGAGGTTGATTTTGTGCGAAATAAGAAGTCGGAAAATAATAAGTGAGGTAACTGTTGGTATTTATTAAATACGTAATTGCACGAGAGAGAGGTGTCCTAACGTGTATGATGGATATGTACGTGGCGCGGATGAGTCCTCGTGGGTTGATGGTTAGTTGGCTGAATACTCCGTTTTCGTCCTATCTTGTTGTGGAGTCGTCGTCTCGTCTATTCCTCTCTCATAGGTTCCCCGTCTCGACCGTATCCACTCGCGACCCTGGTTGCGTCGCTTTTTATATCCTCGATGCAGTGTCTCCCACTTCCCTAATTAATCATAGGTGGGGATCGACTGCACGTGGAACTTTGTTCTTCCGCTGGTGCTGTTTTGCAGTTATCGGCCGCTTCGCCCGATTCGCCCGAATGCTGAACCGCCGCTTTATTTGTATGACCGAAATCGAGTGTGGAATGCTTCCACACGTAACAATGAAAAAGGCCCTTTTCCTGCATAGAAAAGTGAAAGGAAAATCGAGCACTTCGACTTTATTAAAGGTCGATCTACGTTAACGAAACTTCTTATTTTTAACGATTATCTCTCGGAAGCTTTGGTCAATTCATATCAAATAGACGTGATTTACGTGGACATGTCTAAAACATTTGATAAGATAAATCACAAAACGCCTATCTAAAATATGGAACTTTAAAAAACGTGGCAATCTATTTTCGACAGTTTCGTCGTATCTTGATAAACGAAGTCAAGCCGTTAGGCTAAGGAACTGTACCGAACCAATTTTGATCTCATCCGGTGTACCGCAAGGGTCATACTTAGATCCTATGTTGTTCTCTATTTACATCAACCGTGTCTTTTCTAAAATCAAATGGAAATGTTCTACTACATACCGATGATATAAAAATATTTTCTAAAATTAATTCGAAAGATGATATTGATCACTTATACAATCCGGTATTGATGCATTAGTTCAATACACCAAAGAAAATGAAGTACATCATATTTCCCACACTAAGAGAAATGTTTTCTCAAAATGTTTATATTTAACATGGCATTGTAACTATTAAAATATATATGTTAATAGTTACAATGTCATGTTAATAGGTAAAATACCATGTTGAATATAAACATATTCTTCTCTCAGTGCATAGTATGGAAAAACTATGGGCAAAATATGGGCAAAATCAGAAAGTCAGATCACAAAATAGCGGAATAAAGGGAGCCGAGAGGGGGGCTGAATCGTAACATTCAACTATATATATATATATATATATCGTGTTTTAACGAAATAGAAAAAACCGCTGCCAATTCATTGGCACGTAGCTTCCTCAAACTTAATTTACTGATTCCTTTAATTAATTTTTAATTCCAATATTTAAAATTTAATACTTCAGAAAGACAGAAATAACAAAACTCCAACATAATTTATTCAAATTTCTATAGATTATACATTTCCACAAAATTTCACATACATAAAATATATATCACAATTACCTATAAATTTGCAACTGATATTTAGAGCTCTATGTATTTGAATGTAATTTATAGCATTCGAAACATAATTAAATTACCTATATTTTGTAAAAAAAATTAATTTTCTAGCTATCACGGTTCTTTTGTTATTAACAGAAATGTAAAAATTTAAAAATTAAAAAAAAGATCCCCAAGAAATAGATTTTAAAAATGTCTAGAAAAATTTTAACCTCAAATATCTCTGAAATTTATGAACCAATCACTTTGTCAAAGGAACTCATCCGAGAACTATCAATAATATACCTCTACAATGAATTTTGAAGCGAATAAGACAATTTTACTCTTGTAATAGTTGAATATATAAAACTCATTTTTTTTCATTTTTCAATTTTTACGTTTTTGTTAATAACAAAAGAACCGTGATAGCTAGAGAATTAATTTTTTTTTAGAAAATATAGGTAATTTAATTCTCTTTCGAATACCACCCACCCCATTTAGATACATGGAGCCGTTCTCGAGAAATTACGATTTAAAAAAAAAATTAAAAAAAATTTTAACCGCAAATATCTTCGAAATTTATGGATCAATCCTTTTGCCCAAAGAACTCACTCGATTGGTATACAAAATCTATCCCTACAAAGAATTTCAAAGTGATCAAGCCAATTTTACTATAGTTATTGAACGACAAAAAAAATCACTTTTTTTTATAAATTATTTTTTTTTCTCAAAAAATAATGAATAAAAAAACCTAAAAATTTAGTAAGTTATAGTACTTAATATCCTTTATAACCAAAAAAATATTTATGTTAATATCTTTTTTTAATTTTGAAATATAACCTATTTACAAAAAATTACGTTTTCATCAATAACTTATGACGAAATATAGCTACCGACTTTTTTTTTTTTTAAATTGTAGATAATTTTATCCTACATACAGAGAATTCATGATATATAAATAATATTTGTTCTAAATATTAAAAAAATCGAAAAAAAAAATTTTGAAAATTAAAAAATGGCTATAAAAAAAAAAAATTAAATTTTACAAAAATAGAACATTGACCCCAATTGTGGAAGCAAAATCTAAAAAAATGATCACTCTCCCATTAAAATCGGTCGAGTAGATCATGAGATATCAGCGTATACGGACATACATACACACACACACACACACACACACACACACACACACACACACACACACACATCCATACGGACATTTTCTAAAAATAGTGTATTTCGATTCCAAGTTTGCTAAATAACATTTCTAACACATTATCTAATAAACTTTTTTTTTACTATCACAAAGCTTCCTCTATGAGGAAGCAATACTTATGTAGAAAGGCCCCCGGACACGGGCTGACGGACAAGGCCGCAAGGCCAAAAGTGTCGCCGCAATTGAGTCTCTGAGTCAATGCTATAAGTATTAGAAAATATTAATATTTTAATTCTCTTTCAAATGCTACCCATCAAATTCAGATACATAGAGCCATCCTCAATACATTTAAAAAAAATTGGGAAAATTTTATGGAAAATATTAACTTGAAATTTTTTTAAATATCTTTGAAATTTAAGGACCAATCATTTTGCCCGAATAACTCGACCGAAAACTATCCAAAATCCACCTCTACGAGGAATTTTGAAGCGCTTAAGTCAATTTTTACTCCCGCAATAGTTGGACATACCAAACTCATTTTTTTCATTTTTCAATGTTTACGTTTTTATTAATAACAAAAGAACCGTAATAGCTAGACAAATAATTTTTTTTAGAAAATATAGGTCTTGAAATTCTCTTTCGAATGCCGCCCACTCGATTCAAATACATAAAGCCGTTCTCGAGAAATTACGATTTAAAAAAAAGTGAAAAAAATTTTAACCTCAAATATCTCCGAAATTTATGGATCAATCCTTTTGCCCAAAGAACTCAATCGATTGTGATACAAAATGTACCACTAAAAAAAATTTCAAACTGATTAAGCCAATTTTACTCTAGTTATTGAACGACAAAAAAAAACACTTTTTTTATAAATTATTTTTTCTCCAAAAATAATGAATAAAAAACCTAAAAATTTAGTAAGTTATAGTACTCAGTATTCTTTATAACCAAAAAAATATTCATGTTAATATCTTTTTTTAATTTTGAAATATAACCTATTTACTAAAAATGACGTTTTCATGAATAACTTATGACGAAATATAGCTAACGGCTTTTTTTTTTTTTTTTTTTTAAATTGTAGAAAATTTTATTCTGCATACAGAGAATTTATCGTATATAAATAATATTTGTTCTAAATATAAAAAAAATTGAAAATAAAAATTTTGAAAATTTAAAAATGGCGATAAAAAACAAAAAAATCGATTTTGACAAAAATAAAATATTGACCCCAATTGTTGAAGCAAAATCTGAAAAAATGATCACTCTCTCGTTAAAATCGGTTGAGTAGATCATGAGATATCAGAGTATACGGACATACATACACACACACACACACACACACACACACACACACACACACATCCATACGGACATTTTCTAAAAATGGTGTATTTCGATTCCAAATTTTCTATACAACATTCCTAAGACATTATCTCATAAACTTTTTTTTTTACTATCACAAAGCTTCCTCTAGGAGGAAGCAAAAAACGCAGTTTACAAGATAGTGTTTGTATGGTTAATTACTGCTAAATTGCTAAGAATAAAATAGTAATCGACTATATCTATATCTATAGTCCTCTTTCTTATATATACAAACACTATCTTGTAAACCGCGTTTTTTTCTATTTCGTTAAAACACGATTTTCCGTTGAAGCTTTCGAGGTGTAATTTTTTACAAGCGGACTAAAGTAAATGCCGAAATCAGCGTGAACTTTATGTCGAATTTTTACGAGATTGATATGAAAGTGACTTTGATAGTAAAACTACGTAGTATTAAAGTCAAGTCAATACGCATTAACATTAATACATCGAGAAAAATAATTAATCAAGCTCCAACTAAAGACTCTAATCCTAGGCAGTACCTCGTTTGACATCATAATTTTAATGCTTCTACTTACAAACAAATGCCGTGCAATTAATCCAACAGCATCTTCCAAGAATTTTTCGAACACGAGTGGGTCATTTTGATCACGGCACGCACGAAAGCTACGCAAACTCACTCAGTCGCTACTATAGCGTGCAAATTTGACTAGAAAGCGCGCGCCTATATACTTACATCCACACTCTGTCTGCGAACAATCACGCACATTATTTTCACCGGCATTCACACTGCTCGCAGCAAAACTTCCAGTTTCTCCCGTCGTCATATCTCTGTTTCTCTCTATACTCCCTCCTCATCCCCTTTTTTCGCGCAATTCATCTGCATGACACGCGAGTTTCTCACAGTTTCTCGCTGAAACGAGAGACACTCTCTCTTCGCTGTTTTTGCAGCGTGTCATCGATGAAAGTGCGCGTTCACGCGCATGTGCGTATATATATATATATATATATATATATATATATATATATATATATATATATATATATATATATATATATATATATATATATATATATATATATATATGTATTATATGCACTTGCATTGATCGTTAGCCACGCTTTCCGATATAAACGCGCGCGCGTCTGTAATGTAAGTATATGCGAGGAGGTCGCGAGAGGGTGTTTGGTTTGACTGCGGGTATATTGGCTGAATTTGCGGTTAGCTGTGGTACGGCGGTATTGTAATGTGCAGTGTAATGAGCGATTGGGAGCGACAGGAGAGGGATGGGTTCGAGTGAAACGTTCGCGTATTGGAGACGTAATTGGATGCAAAAATGTTAGGCTTTCGTTTTATTAGCGGTCGGCTCTCTGTGTGCAAACATTAATATGAATTTTATTAAATTACATTTTTAAAATGCTTTTACTGTGTCTAAAGGTAATTATATATTCTGTAGTTTTTGTGACTCTATATCTTTAATAAATATTCAATGTGTATATTCCCTTCTTAAAAAAGTGATGAGCGACCATGTTGAAGCATCTAAAGGCTTGATTTTGATTGGTCGATAAGAAGAAGGTGCGAGAAATTTACTGTTTGAAATTTAATGTTTGAATTTTTAAATGGAATTTTTACATTTAGAGTAGTATAAGAATGATTAAGTTCTGACTTTGAAAAAATACTTAAATAAGTTAAAAGTAAAACGTAATGAAGATAGCATGCATAACCACAAAAATAGAAAAGTACGCGCGAAGCGCGTTTGAATATCACTTGTAATTTAAAAAATGGAAGTTAATTTCGTTGGATACAGTAACGTGAAAATTCCATTTCTCCCTCGCCAACCACCCACCACCCCATTTTCCTTTCTTTCTTTTATCCACATAGCTATACCTCAAAAACTCTGTTCCCCACATAACACTCTTCCCAACATTTACTCGCAGCGCTATACACCGACGGCTAGCCTGGATATCATCGCATTGTAGGTCGTTGCGTCGCGGAATGCCTCTTCCTCCTTCTTCTCGACCTCGTATGCACCAGTGCAGCTTCCACTTTCGTCGGCGTCACGCGGCGCGCGACGCAAATCAGATTATATCGAGTGACAGTCCACCCGTCGCCACGAGCGTGTGATGGAAAGTCGGGCTGCCGATTGCCAAGGATGGACGTATACGTATACGCGCGCTCTTAGAAAATAGCATGCGCGATGCCGCGTACGAAGGAAGGAGATGCGTACGTGTCACGGCGGTTCGTTAAAGTAAGCTGGTCGACAAGTGATGTAGATTTGAGGCCCGAGGGTCCTGTTCAACTTTTTTTTATTATGGAATTGTGGCCTCGGCTTTTGGAGTACAAAGGGATCAATGGTGCGAACAAATAGTTCGAAAATTTTTTATTTCTTCTTTTTTGCATTACAAAATGAATGTAATTTATCATTAACACTATTATATTTAAGTTTATTAAAAAAAAGGAAAAACTTAACTTTAACTTAATTAATTAAATTATATTCAAACTACTCCGTCCACCCCTAAAAGGGATTGCGTGATTCTGTGATATTTGATATTTGTAATTGATACTGAGGGGTGGGTGGATATTGATCGTCGTTAATTTCCGTTGATCTCAAAATAGTCGTAAAGTTTGTATTCGTTATTAATTATTACTATTAACAGCGCACATCCAACCCAATCACAAATCAACTAAAAAACCACCACTATCTTAAAAAGTCAAGTAAACTTATTGCCACTTCTGCGCGCTCCCACTCGGAGTCCCCTTTATTCCCCATACACGTATACGCGACAAAACAAAAACAACAACCTTTTTTCTATTCGTCCCGCGCACGCACGCCCGTCGTCATTCACTACTGCAATGGAGGTAATTGGATCACCTAATCCACTTCGCCTTCTCCGCAGCGCGCATTCAACGACGAGAAAATGCGGGCGTCGTTAATGCCGCGCGTCGCCGATTGGAGGGAAATTGCAAAGTGATGGCCTGTTATGAGCGTCTCTCTCTCTCTCTCTCTCTCTCTCTCTCTCTTTAAACCTTCTAAATTAATCATATTCATCGAATGTTGAAAGTAAATTTCTTATATGTTCGGATATCGGGACGTTCCCCTTATGTTGTTGAAACTTATAAATAATTGCATTCTTATCAAACTCGGGAGTTATTTTATAATGTTTACTTGGTTGATTTGAAGGTGTATACACTGAGAGAAATGTTGAAGAAAATTTACTATAAATGTAAGAAAAATTACTATATTTTGTAGCAATGAACGGACAAACGTGCATTATGCCGAATTTTATTATAATAATAGAAATAATTAATATATTTGGAATAATTGTTCTAAAAGTTAATTTATAAAAATTAATATACCTGATAAAAATTGTTATGTTACATAGTAAAAATTTCGTTGTAGTAAATATTCCAAACAGACTCTAATAATAATTATAATAAAAAAAATAAATTTTATTTTAGTTCAATACAAATTTTATTTTGTATCGCAGTTCAAATTAGGGGAAAGCGGGGTGAGTAGGAGCACTTTTTATATAATTTTATATAAATTATATAATATATACATAATAATTTTTTCTAATTCCTGAGTATGTTTTTTGAAAAATCAAACATTGCTATTCAAAGTTGTTATCCTAAGTACTGTTCTACAATTTTTATCTTAAGTTTAAAACAAGGAGTTTTAAAAATACAAATATATTTTTATCATCTCTTTTTTGCGCCAAGTCGCCCCTATCCCGGAGCATGTTGGCAGGTTGGGGCAGGTTGACTAACAAGAAATTTGAGACAAATCATTGACTCAACATATTTATTATGATTATTTTTTATTTAAATTTAAACAATTTTAACATTCTTTAAGTGCATGTTTACATTTCATATCAAATGTACAACATTTCCACATGAAAATACCTAAATCATTAAAATTTTCGTAATAGAACTTTTATAAACATAAAAAACAAAATTAACTTTTTACGAATCGTAGCTGATATAATTATCAAAAAAAAGTATTTTTTTCTTATTTGTTTACTTTTTATGTGCTAAAAAGACTTTTGCAAAATGACCCCGGAAAAAGTGCGCCAACTTGCCCCGAGGGTTAGTCATGATTTCAAACGTAACTTATGCATATGCTAATTACATTTTCGAAAATGTTATATGTATGAAATAAAAGCTATAAAATTAAGCTCTATAATATAAATTAACATTAATTACTCATTAATATTTTATTAAAACCGATAAACGATTTTTTCCAAAAAATTATTATTTTACACTATGTAAAAAAATTTAACTTATTTCTTATCGCAACAAATGATGTTTTGACTTTGGTAATCTTTGCACTTACTCACGACACTATTACGCAGTGCTGGTATCGACAGTATTGTCAAATGTTGCTAATAGGCAGTATCATTAACACTGCGTTAACTTACCCATGTAGCCAACTCGCCCGGTCTCCCTTACTATAAATATAGCAAAAAGCATTACATTTAAAGATTGCCATTGATAATAAGAAATTTTGCTATCCAACATAGTAAAAATTGCCACACCAATAGCACTTTTTGCGCACATCAAGGCGCATACGTGTCATTTTGAGGTTTCTCTCGTGATTTTACGTTGTTGTGCTTTTAAGTTAACAAAACCTCTATTCAATTATTTTATTTTTATATTATGCAAATTAATTATAAGTTATTTTGTGGCATTATCGTTGTTATTTATTGCCATATTAAATTATCGTTGAATTTCTCTCGTAATCGGCCGTAGCAAATATATCAGTTTCAAAATTTTGTACTCAAAAATCTCGTATGGATAAGTGGTTAACGCGTCCGATTGTCGTGCTAAGGGTCCGGGATCGAATCCGGTCGTCATAAAAAAAAAAAATTATGTCTCAATTTAATTTATTTTAACTTTAAATGCATGTTATTAGAGTCCAACGCCCGAATGAAAAATGAATAGGGCTAGCCCTAAGTAAACGTAAGGGCCAGAATAGGTTTGCCGAAACGGCCCCTAAGCAAAGCGCGTAACAGGGCGCTGGTATGGCCCCGGTACGAGCTGATCACAATATCGCAGAAATTGTGCTATAAGCGTATTATTTATGGTGCAAACTCTCTGTATACTCTGTATACTATTGTAAAAATAATAAAAAAAGACAACGTAAAAAGTAAAATGCCTATTACGACGTTTGAAACGATACGACTTGTACGATGCAACTATATATAGGTATACAAATAACATGGGAATTTTTCTTCAAATAGCCATTTCTCGGAAAATAGTATCATTTGCCATATTACATAATATTCTACATTATTCCTGTTTGAGTTTAGTATAATATACTAGTTTTTAAGAAAATTGTAAAGAAAATTCGCTTTGCAATTGATTAAAATGAGTCTTAAATACATACTCAGCCTATGCTTCCCATGTTAAAGTTGCTAACTTTGGCATTAACTATCTCAATAATTAGTATCGCTCCCTATACTGGGAGTTTCTAAAATCGATAAAACATATAAAAAGGAGCTTGAACACTGCAGATCAAACTTAAGAAAAAAGGTTTTCGATATAGTGTGCGTAAAATGCGATTTTATAAATTCTGTAAATTTTTAAAATAGCATTTACGCCCTTGTATTGAAAAATATCGTTCGATACACATGCGACAGATGATTCTACATTCATATGATTATTATCCTCATTTCGCTCGGCGACAAACCTCGCGCTCATGCTACAATCAACACTTTCGCACTTGTATCGAAATATACTATTTCCACCCTAGGGTGACAACGACCTCAAGGAGCTTTACAACCGGCGTGATGCTTTGCGTAGGCAGTACAAGCGCACTCGAGATGATGCCCTACGGGTGGAGTCTCAGTCGCTCGCTGAGAGGCTGAGCAGTGTACAGAACAAGCGAGAGAGATGTTCATTCAGGCTATTTTGATGCCCTACAAAATAACAAAAACGTATGGAGGGAACTTCTTAGTCTTGGGATTATATCAAGTGCAACTGCACGGTTTTACGGCAGATGAGTTTAATACAGGCATTGAGGTGCAAGATAACGTATGTGTCCCCTTTGTTAATACAGTAACTAATCTCGGCGTCGGATTCTAAGTTGACATGGAAGTTGCAACTGGATGTGGTTAGCCGTAAGATTAATTGAGCCCTATATGCCCATATAAAAAAATTTTGTATAGATTTTGCGTAAATTATGCATAGGATTGGGATAGCATAATCTATGTATAATTTATACATAATTTATGTATAAAGACAATTATACATAATCTTAACATAAACTGTATAATACGATAACAAAATTTTAATCGTTCAAAAATTTTTATCTTCACAACAAGGCAGTCCTTGTAATTATGACTCTTCGGGAAGTCGCTCAATAGGTTGAATCTCACGGCCTTATATCTCCTTGGTCGCTCCAGTGTGTCTAGGGGAGTCGCTACGTGTACGCCGCCTAGCGGCGATAAATGGAAGCTTGTGAATAGCGGCTCGTGAAAACGAAGCTGTGACTATTGCCCGCTAGGCGGCGCTCACGTAGCGACTCCCCTAGACACATTGGAGCGGCTGAGGAGATAAGCATAAGGCCGTGAGATTCAACCTATTGAATGACTCTTCTCGAAGAGTCATAATTATCAAGGGCTGCCTCACTGGCTGCCTTGTTTTTGATATCATGAATACCTATGTGAATATAAAAATTTGTTTTGAACGTTTTAAAATGTTGTTATCGTGTTATACAAAGTTTATGCTAAGATTATGTATAATTGTCTTTATAAATAAATTATGTATAAATTATACATAGATTATGTTATTTTAATCCTATGCATAATCATCTATGCATAAGTTATGCAAAATCTATACAAAACTTTTTTACATGGGCAGATCTTTTAGAACATGCAGCACCGTAGTATTAGATAAGTAGCTCGCAAATGCTCTTGCTGTTTCTGACCTTGATTACTGCTGTGTGGTGTACGTTGACGTGTCAGAGGAGCTTCACACATGACTACAAAGATTGCAGAATTCATGTGTGAGATATATTTGTGGGGTTCAAAGGCACGAGCATGTAACTTCCTACAGGAAGAATCTGGACTGGCTAGCTATTGAGGGAAAAAGAGCTTATTTTACAATGGTGCAAGTTTACAAATCTTATTGCATGGGGCAACTACCGTACCTCGCAGAACTTTAAAAAAAACAGTCCACACAGAGAAAAGAAAATCTTAACTGTTAACGAACGGACGTTGGGATATGGACAAATGGAATGTTCATTTATAGTTAGACAAATTCATTAACAGTTAAGTCACGAATCGTTTGAGTAAATAAATCAAACTTAATTGTTAACGAATTTGTCTAACTATAAATGAACATTCGATTTGTCCATATCCAAACGTCCGTTCATTAAGGGGGTGTCGCACTATACTAACACTGTTTTATCGGTGAAACATGTAAAAGTAATTAATATAAATAAAAAGATAATGATTTATGCCTTGAACAAATTCAGTTGCCCTGCGTAATGGTGTAATACATCATTCTACAAAATTTTGAGGCAAAAAAACGACGACACCTTTGTTTATTTTTGGAACGAAATTTGGTTAATTTTCGTTAATTTTCATTCCAAAAATGAACAAAGGTGTCGTCGTTTTTTTGTCTCAAAACTTCGTAGAACGATGTATTAGAGGATTACGCAGGGCAAGTGAATCTGTTTAAGACGCAAATCATTATCCTTTTATTTATATTAATTATTTTGACATGTTACGCCGATAAAACAGGGTTAGTGGTAAAGTAGAACTATTACACCACCTTAACAGTTAAGATTTTCTTTTCTCTGTGCAGGATATCAGGCAGGGCGCCGAGAGAATTCTCAGTCCCAGAATCGCGGACCGAAGTAGGTCTGAAATCATTCAGTGCTCAGTAGCGCGTCGTTGGTATGTGCTTCCCTCAAATATTCGTATATTCGTATTCTACCATCTCTCGCGAAATTTAAATCAACGTTGCGAAAATATCTATATGTTTCTGCCTGCTCATAGAGTAACTGTACTGACCGCTGTAATTTCATGGGAAACGTGTATATTTTCTAATTACACGTATACCTAATGTACGAAATGTATAAATGTGCGAAATATATGCATTATACGTGATTGTCTGCTATGACAGTGAGCAATAGCGTCAAACACTGTTTCGAGCACTCTTATGCGCTTTATTTGTGCAAGTCTGTGATATTTTTATTTTAAATTTGATTTATTCCTGTAAAATTTTATGTTTTGACTGTTGATATCACCTCTGTGCAATCTATCTTAACTTTGTACTTGATTGTACAGGAAAGTATTGAATGTACAATGTATCTGCGTTTTCCTTTTTGTAAACTTCTTGTAAATAAATACTTATTCTATTCTATATTCAAGTCTAAAAGAAAATGTAGGTATTTTAATTCTCTTTTTAATGCTACACATCCAATTCAGATACATAGAGCCGTTCTCGAGAAATTGCGATTTGAAAAAAAGATTAAAAAAAATTTCACCTCAAATATCGCTGAAATTTATGGACCAATCATTTTGCCCAAAGAACTCGACCGAGAACTATCCAAAATTTACCTCTACAAAGAATTTTGAAGCGATTACGTTAATTTTACTACCGTAATCGTTGGACATACAAAACTCATTTTTTTCAGTTTTCAATTCTTACATTTTTGTTAATAACAAAAGAACCATGATAGCTAGAAATTTTTTTTTCTTCAGAAAATATAGGTATTTTAATTCTCTTTTGAATGCTACCCATCCGATTCAGATACATAGAGCCGTTCTCGAGAAATTACGATTTGAAAAAAAGGTTAAAAAATTTAACCTCAAATATCTCTGAAATTTATGGACCAATCATTTTGCCCAAAGAACTTGACCGAGAACTATCCAAAATTTACCTCTACAAAGAATTTTAAAGCGATTAAGTCAATTTTACTCCCGTAATCGTTGGACATACAAAACTCACTTTTTATTTTTTCAATTTTTTCCTCAAAAACTAACCAACAGAATGAATTCAAATTTTTACAGATTATAGCTATTTATATTCTGAATTATCACGATTTTTCTCAAAAAAAATGACCGTTTAGTTTGGGAGTTATAAGCTTTAAAAAAAAAAACACACACACATCGGCCCATCAAAAAAACAGACTTTTGACCCGCAATCACACAAAAGAAAACAAAAAAAATGAGACTTGTCCGGTTAAAATTGACCGAGTAGAAGCTGAGATCCAGGCGTAACACACATACACATACACACACACACACACACGCACACGCACACGTCCACGCACACGTACAAAAAAAAATTCTAGCTATCATGGTTCTTTTGTTATTAACGAAAACGTAAGAATTGAAAAATGAAAAAAATGAGTTTTGTATGTTCAATGATTACGGGAATAAAATTGACTTAATGGCTTCAAAATTCTTTGTAGAGGTAGATTTTGGATAGTTCTTGGTCGAGTTCTTTGGGCAAAATGATTGGTCCATAAATTTCTATGTATACGCGACACAAATTTTGACTCCGCGCAAAATTCAAACTAATTAATTTATTATACAAGTATAATATGTTGAAAGTTATTGTAAAAAATGCAAAATACGAGAAAACAAATCAGAAAATAAATATATAATAAATAGATAAATAAATAGATCATTGAAATGCATAATCAGTGCTTAAATACTAATAATATTTTCACTTTTTAAATAAGTAGATTATAAAGTATATTTATACCACTCTAACCTCAAAATCACAACTTTGGCATGATTTTTCGGCGCTCGTGGTATAAAATACCGTTCGAAACGAGTGCGGAAGTTGATTATTTACTTCATGGGACTTCTCGTACTCGCTTCGCTCGTGCAAAAAACGTCACATGCAGTAAATCATCACCTTCCGCACCAGTGTCGAAATGTACTATGTTCTCAAGATTAAGTTTCACTTATTGATTAAGTAATAAAAGTGGTGAGCATATTTTAAAGTGATTTTTTCACTTATTTTCAAGTGAAAGGGAGCATTCACTTATAAAATATGTAAAAATTTACTTATTTTGAAGTAAAAAAGAGGATTTACTTATAAAATAAGTGGAAATTCACTTATTTTGAACTAAAAAGAGCATTTACTTATAAAATAAGTGGAAATTTACTTATTTTGAAGTGAAAAGGGCATTCACTTATGAAATAAGTGAAAATTTCACTTATTCAACTTTAGAGAGTGTGTACCACACCACGCCGGTTTGGGTGTAGGGGTGGGTACCGTTGGCTTACTCTTCCCTGTCGGAGATGTGTACCCTGTAAGGTTTTCGGAATATAATCCTTCGCCTTATTTTGTCACACCCCGATGCTTCGGTATCAGGGGGTAGGAGCTGACCGAGTTAGGTAGGAGCCGCACATTCCCCCGAGCCAAATCTTATTAGATTAGGCCCTTGAATTTTCGGTTGTTTTAGCAGTTTGAGTAATCTAGAGGTATCATAGACACCGCTCATGCTCTCGCAAAAGCTTTTCCACACCTGGCTTTTAGCTCTTTCGATTTCCTTTTTTTACTCTCTCTGAGCATCTCTAAAAGCGTCTCTATTGGCTAGATTATTCCTTTTCTTAGACCTATATTATAAAGTCTTCTGGTTTTTTTCTTCAACGCCTCCAGTGTTGGATTCCACCAAGGTGCTCCCTTTTGCACTGGCTTCAGTCGTAATCTGCAATTGTTCTCAAAGGCACTGATGATGTTATTCTTTAGAACCTCACCGCAGTGATCGAGTTCAATCTGATTGCTATATCTACCCGGAAACGACTTGAGCTCTACCCCCAGTTCTTCAACATAGGTGGCCCAGTCTGTCTTCCTCGGATTTTTTTTTTATACTTAATAACTGGTACAAATTTCGTGTAAAAATATGGAATAGTTTCTGAGATAAAAATTATAGAAGAAAATGACATATTTACCTTCATAACAAATCAAGGACGATAGATATTTAAATTTAAAAAAAAAAAACAAAATGTAGGTAATTTAATGCCCTTTCAAATGCACTTGGAAACATTGAAAAAAAATTACCCTACCATATAAAAAAATAAGAAAAATTGAAATTTCAAAATCGTTTTTTGATCATAAAACAAAAGAAATTCGATAAATTTTCAAATGCGTTTGTGAATTTTAAAGCGACATCAAAATCGAAGAGGATAAGCTTTCTCCCGTCGAAATCGATCAATTCGTTCTCAAGATATCTTCTGTACACAGCTCACACACACACACACACACACACACACACGCACACGCACACACACGCACGCACACACAGGAAAAAAAGTTTTCTCAAAATCAAAAAATTTGTATGCCACTATTCTTAAAACATGTTTTTAATACTTTATTGTACGAAAAATTGTTTTCACCGTTACAAAGCTTCCTCTTTGAGGAAGCATTACGATAAACTAAATAGCATAGCTTTTTATTTTAGTATTTACAAAACTATTACAATTATGGTAATATGTATTGTCGATACACATAACATGGGTATCGCTGTCAAAATCGCACATAAAATATTCAGAAAAATAAGTTGATTAAATGATAAATGATAGAGAAATACTTATCTAGCCAATCAGTACGATGCAGATTAATATGTAAAAGAAAATATCCACACTTAATCATATATCCATGCATTCATTCATATAATAAATTAGAATCCTTCTATTACAATCCGGTAGATAAGACCAAATAAAGTAAATAAATAAACAATGATGCTAAAATACAATAACTGATCGATTAAAGTGATTACTTGATAAAGTAGTGTGGACAAGTCCATGTTATATACACATTAATTCCCGCACTACGGATCTAAATCAGTTTCAGTACGTACATAAGAAACGGTTTGTTCCTTCGGCCCTCTCCTCCGCGGATTTTTGATTTTATGTCCATTAAAGCAATCTAACACGTAAATAGATGTGCAGATTTTAAGATTATACATATGGGAGCGTCCAGCAGAAACGGGCCACCGAGCGCGTGCGGTGCCTTTTTTCGCGTAAAAGGCGCTCTGTTTAACTCGTTCATAATCGTATGCTGCGTCTTTGAAAAAAAAAACAAGGACCTATATCGATAGCTTTTTTCCTGCTCTTTCCAATGGTGCCATTGTTTTTATTGCGAAACGCTTTCTTCCGGACGAAAACTCGAGTTGAATATTGAAAGCCATTTTTCTCAAAGTATATCATGTTTTTTTTCAAAATAAACTACACCATTGGAAATTACAACTCTTAAGCTTCAAAACCCTATCTTGGAGAAGTTGGAGAAATAAAGGGTTTAAAAGTACCAACATGAAAAAGACAGCGCCGAGGGTCCGCGCGAGCCCCTCGCGCCCGTGCGTACGGCACGTTTAAGTGCACGCTCTATTCAATTCGCTAATAATCGTGTACCGTCATTTTGCTGTTGATGCTGAGTGGCATTTTCATGCAACAGCCCACGAAAAAAATGCATGTGATGGAATAGGTGCTTCCGTGAAAAGCAATGCCAGACGAGAAAGTTTACGGAAAGTATCCGACAATTATATATTGACGCCCCAAGATTTATACAAATGGGCATCTGAGTATTTCAAAAATATTGAGTACTTTTTTCATCAAAAGACGATTACTTAAAGGCTATAGAAAAGCTACAAAACAGGCTAGCCTCAGCTAAGACAATACCTGGAACTCAATTGTTTCATTGTATTAAATTATTAAATGATGCCAAAAAGTTAGAACTTAAAAGATTTTCAGCGTCAGAAGATTCTCAATTATATCCACCGATCAAAAAAGAAAAAGTACTTAAAATTCAAACAAAGAAAGAAGCGGATGTCGCAAAAAGGACAATTCTTATAAAATCAAAAAAATGTAAAAAAATTAGAATTTAAAGGAAAAGGTAATATTGTTATGCCAGATTAAACAATCTATAAAGGTTATTTAAAATTTCTGTTTCACTGCTTTCAGTACGTTCGTGGATATTTTTATGTTTAATATATTATGTTTTTCAAATTTTGTTATATAAATGAACAAAGTTCATTGTAATATTATACTAACTGTTACAACTAGATCCATAAAATTATGTCCACGCATTGGCATTGTAAGTTACAAAACATTTTATATTTACAAAAAAGAAAGGGCGAAATAGCACATCGCGTGTATTAATCCGCTCTTGAGCATAGCGTAAAAAGTTCGGGCAGCCGCTGTCTTTTTAATCTTACTATTTTTGAACTTCTCATGTTTCAACTTAAACATATAATATTTTATAGTTTAAGACTTGTACTTTTGAAGAATATAATTCATTTTGAAGAAAAGACTGATATTTTATTGAAAAAATAGAATTTAAACATTCAAATGGAATTTTCAACTAGAAGAAAGCATTTCGGAATAAAAATAATAGCACCATTGGAAAGAGCAGGAAAAAATCTATCGATATATGTCCTTGGTTCTTTTTTCAGAGACTTGGTACACGATTATTAGCGAATTGAATAGAGCGTGCACTTAAACGTGCCGTACGCACGGGCGCGAGGGCCTCGCGCGGACCCTCGGCGCTGTCTTTTTCATGTTGTTACTTTTAAACCCTTTATTTCTCCAACTTCTCCAAGATAGGGTTTTGAAGCTTAAGAGTTGTACTTTCCAATGGTGTAGTTTATTTTGAAAAAGAACATGATATACTTTGAGAAAAATGGCTTTCAATATTCAACTCGAGTTTTCGTCCGGAAGAACGCGTTTCACAATAAAAACAATGGCGCAATTGGAAAGAGCAGAAAAAAATCTATCGATATAGGTCCTTGGTTTTTTTCAAAGACGCAGCATACGATTATGAGCAAGTTAAACAGAGCGCCTTTTACGCGAAAAAAGGCACCGCGCGCGCTCGGTGGCCCGTTTCTGCTGGACGCTCCCATATATAATATTGAACATACAAAATAATCGTAAAGCGTATCTATTTTAAAATAGTCAAGGCTTTTCTGTGGGAAAGTTACAATCATTCCCCTTGGTAGTAAATAGTATTCTAAATGAGAAATTTAAATATCATTCATAATTTGTTCAGTTTGACTTAGGTATTGGTTTCGTACATCTTAGAACAATCTTCAACCATAAAAAAAATTAACGCAGGTTTTTTTTGTAGAAAGATCATTATTAAATAGTAGTTTTCGTATCAAGGGCATAAAGTATAACTTTACGCCCTAAATGGGAATTGTTGGATATGATATATAGTAGTAGAAAAATCAAATACAGAAGGTACATCTGGTGTTTCGAAAAGAAATTTTTTTTACTAATTGAACTTTCGGTAAACCGTAAAATTTTGGTGTATTTTCCACATACTTGTTTTGGGAGTAATCATTCAGTATCTAATCGTGTGACGTTATTAGCAGGAAGAATCAAGCTTAATTTTTTCTTTATGTTCAAAATTTTATTTTTATCACATAAAACAAGTATTTTTTATACTGAGTTAGGTTTATAAATTTTAGAATCTTAATCCAGTTTTTCGTTCAATCCAATGATAGTATTTGTGCACTCTAGTGAACACTCCAGGAAATATTCTCGAGCTACAATTTTTACCACCGGAAATGATTCCATACAGTTTACCACGAATAACACCAGGTCCACCAGAATCACCATAGCATGCATCAGCGTCTCCAACGCCCGCACAAAACATATTATGGGTTATGGGTTGTGGCAAGTAAACTATTCGACAATGGTTTTGATTCGTTACAGGTATGTATGCAGCCTTCAAAACATCAGATTTGTTCAGATATACCTAAAAATAGTTAATTAAATTAACTAAAGAAATTCTAGCAAAAACGAAAACCTTTCTCTGTGAGGGATAAGAACTTACCCCTATCTGTCCAAAACCAGAAATCCGCATCAAATCATTTTCTCTGGGAATATCGTCTGGCTTTGCAAGTTCTATAGGTTTTTGTTTATCATTAAATCGAATAGGCTGTGCAAGCTGGATGAAAAGTATAATGAAAATATTCGTGTTAGTCACAAGTAATTAGTTCTTAATCAAAAATTAAAATTTGTACTGAAATTTATTTAACAAGTTTCGAAGTTGTTTACAACTATTATTATACACATTGAAATGCTAACATCGTCATGAATAGTGATATTATATCTATACTATATCCTTTCTAAGTAACTCACAGGTAAAATAGACATATTTAATTACCTCGATTAAAGCAATGTCGTTAATTCTGTGGTTGATCTCAAAATCCTCATGCATTATAATGTCCCTAACTCTGTGTAATTTACCTAAAGATTCTCTGTATCGACTGCCAGTTCGTACTGATATAGTCGAGTTATCACTATTTTGCAATGAAGAGATTAATTTAATTTTTTGTAAGAAGTTCTATTATATAGAAATACTTAATGTAATTATAAAAATTAAATGAAATCTTACTCGACACAGTGTGCAGCAGTTATAACCCAAGATTCATGTATAATAGTTGCACCGCAAAAGACGTCTATTCTGTTCGAAAACAAGGTAGCCTAAAAACAAATTTAAATATTTTCATCCCGAGAGCTATGGGCTTAAAGATTTATATTGAAATTATTATGTTGATATATACATAAGCTTTAATCAGATTCAACATATTCTTGAATTATTTTAAAAAACTTTTAAATTTCTATAAACTGTTTTGTATGAAATTTATTCAATACACTTTAAAAATGTCCTTAAAATTAATGCACTTCTAATGTACATAAGCACATTAAATTTAATGTACTTGTAACAAAATAGTACATCAATGTACAAAAGCATTATTTTTGCATTAAATTTAATGCACAGATATTAAAATTCGTGCAGTTATGACTCAAAAGTAATGTAAGCGTACATGAAATTTCATTTAAAAAATTGAAAGTGAAGTTGTGGTAGATGTACAAAAATTTCAATGTCATATGCACGAAAATTAATATACATGTACCTTAAATAAATGTATATTTGCATTAACATTACAGTATTTATACATTAAATTCCATGACATTAACGCAAAACTTTGAAGTAAAAGTAATTACTTGTGCATTAAATTCCATGACTTTCACTTCATAATTTCACGTAGAAGTAATGCACATTTCATGAAATATAGATTACTTTTACATTAAATTTCATGACTTCGCTCCGAAATTTGCAGCAACAGTAATGAATATCGCATTAAATTTATGTTACAAAGTCCACCGCCTTGATTCCGTAATTTCACGTAAAAGTAATGCATGATTCATTAAATATACATTACTATTACATTAAAACTCATGATTTTCGCTCTAAAACTGTAGTAAAAGTAATGCACATTGTATTAAATTTTAGTTACAAACTCAGTGATTTTCATGTTGTAATGTCAAAAAAAAGTAATACACGTTTCATTGAATTTCTCTTACTTTTACATTAAAATTCATGACATTTGCTCCAAAACTTGCAGTAAAAGTAATTAATACATATCGAATTAAATTTTAGATACAAAGTCTGTGATTCTTATGTTGTCATTTAAAAAAAAAATAATGCACGTTTCATTGAATTTCCCTTACTATTATATTAAAATTCATGACTTTTGCTTCGAAACTTGTAGTGAAAGTGATGCATATTGTATTAAATTTTAGTTACAAACTCCGTGATGTTCACGTTGTAATTTCACGTAAATGTAATGCACGATTCATTAAATATAGATTACTATTACATTCAAATTCATGACTTGTGCTCCGAAACTTGGAGTAAAAATAATGCATATGGGATTAAATTTTAGATACAATGGCCGTGATTTTCATGTTGTAATTTCAAGTAAAAGTATTGCACGTTTCATTAAATGTCTCTTACTTTTACATTCAAATTCATGATTTTTGATCCGAAACTTGCACTAAAAGTAATGAATACCGCAATAAATTTAAGTTACAAAGTCCACCGCCTTAATTCCGTAATTTCACGTAAAAGTAATGCATGATTCATTAAACATACATTACTATTACATTAAAATTCATGATTTTCACTCTAAAACTTGTAGTAAAAGTAATGAATATTGCATTAAATTTTAGTTACAAATTCAGTGATTTTCATGTTATAATGTCAAAAAAAGTAATGCACGTTTCATTGAATTTCTCTTACTTTTACATTAAAATTCATGACATTTGCTCCAAAACTTGCAGTAAAAATAATGCATATGGGATTAAATTTTAGATACAATGGCCGTGATTTCCATTCCGCAATTTCACGTAAAAGTAGCGCATGTTTCATTAAATATAGATTATTTCTACATTAAATTCAATGACATTCGCGCCGAAACTTGCAGTAAAATTAATGCATATATGTCTTATGCACAAAGTTTAATGAACATGATGATAAAAATTACAGTTCACGTGCATTAAAATTAATGTTGAAGATAACGAAATTTAAAATTAATGTGAATGTGAAACAAATTTAATAATTTTTACATGAAATTTCATGACAAAAAGAAATAGGCTTTTCCAGTACTGAGCATGAAATGTGAGTAATGATCCATTGAATTTCATTCACATCCGCATAAATAACATAGTTCATGTGCATTAAAATTAAAATTAATGTGATATTAAAAATTAAAAATTTAATAAACTTTACATGAAATTTTATGACAAAACGAAAAAGGATATTCCAGTTCAAAGAATTACATTTGACTAACGATCCATGGAATTTCTTTCCCATCAAATAATACAGTTCACGTGCATTAAAATTAATATGATGATATTAAAAAATTAATGAATTTTATATGAAATTTCATGACATATAACAAGAAAGGCTATACCAGTACTGAGCATTACATTTAAGTTATTGTTCTTTTAATTTTATGAACATTTTCACAAATATTACTGTCCAAGGGCATAAAGATTACTGTTAAAGCAAGGCAAATTTAATGCATTTACATAACATTTATATACTTTTTACAGTAAAATGTGTTAACTTTAATGCACATTTACATTGAATGACAATTACATGTGCCTTAAATTTTACTATCAGAAACAAATTTTTTATCGCATCTACTTTAAATTTGTTTCAAGAATTCCAAGTGTACAATTCAACAAACCACACTAACCGAAACCATGCATACACTCAAATCCCGAGGGGGGAAGATGAATATAAATGATATCACTACGATGTCTACGAGTTGGAGCAGCAGCTCAGACGGTTAAGGCGTTCGATCGTTTTTTGTCAACTTTATGGTCACGAGTTCGAATCCAGTCGATTTTTTTTTATATTAAGCATTATTTAAATTGTATTAAGTATGATTTAAATTGTATGTTATTTCTAGCAATATACGTTTGGAGTCACTTAAAAAATATTGTTAGATAAATGTTTTAATCAAAACAGAAAGGTGCCGGTATGGTAGAAATCTTGTTAATATTCGATGTAATATTAATGTTGTGCATTAAAATTAATGCGGAACTAAAGGAAATTGAATAAACTTAACATAAAATTTCATTAGGTGCAATGATCAATTCAATGATTCAGTACCAAGCATTACAGAATAGCAAAAAAGGGTTACCGTGATTCCTGATCCGCGCCAGACGAGGCATGTAAGGCTGAACCTTATGAGGGCCGGATGATTTTACCTATCGATATCCGTACGTCCGGTAAAACATATGGTCCTGATCCGTCTCTCATTCGGGCAACACGCGGCTTATTGTCTCTAAATAAATTTCGTAGTTTTTTATTTAGGTCTCAGGACGCATATAATACGTCGTCTAGGTGTCTGCGGTAGCCGATGACACTGTCAATAGGTGGTGAGTTCTGTTAATTTTTGCCTCTAGGTGTTAGAACCCATCGAATGTGTAGTCTAGGTGTTCGGGGTGGCCAATGATGGAGTCTAGATGGTGCGCTCTGTAATTTTTGGCCTCTAGCTGTCGAACTGCATCCAATGTTTGATGTAGGTATTCGGGGTAGCCGATGACGGAGACTGGGTGGTGCGCACCGAAGGTTTTTGCCTCTAGATGTTGAAACTCATCAAATGCGTGGTCTACGTGTCCAGGGTGGCCGATGACGGAGTCTAGGTTGTGCGCTCCGAAATTTTTTGCGTCTAGGTGTCGGAATGCATTCAATGCGTGGTCGAAGTGGTCGGGGTAGCCAGTGACGGTGTCTAGGTGATGCGCTCCGTAGTTTTCATTGTCCTCCATGTTTTTCGATGCACTACAACACATAGAAACAAAATACTACGAAGTGCGCCACCTAGACTCCACCACCGGCCACTCCGAACACCTAGACCCCGCATTAGATGCGTTCCAACACCTACAGACAAAAAACTACGGAGCGCACCACATCGACTTCACCATCGGTCACCCCGAACACCTAGACCACGAATTCGATGCATTTCGATATCTAGACGTAAAAAACTACAGAGCGCACCACCTAAACTCCACCATCGGCTACCTCAATGATCTAGACCACGCTTTCGATGCGTTCAAACACCTAGAGGTAAAAACTATGGAGCGCACCACCTCGACTTCACCATCGGTTACCCCGAACACCTAGACCACGCATTCGATGCATTTCGATATCTAGACGTAAAAAACTACGGAGCGCACCACCTAGACTCTATCATCGGCTACCCCAATGACCTAGACCACGCATTCGATGCATTTCGATATCTAGACGTAAAAAACTACGAAGCGCACCACCTAGACTCCATCATCGGCTACCTCAATGACCTAAACCACGCATTCGATGCATTTCGATATCTAGACGTAAAAAACTATGGAGCACACTACCTCGACTTCACCATCGGTCACCCCGAATACCTAGACCACGCATTCGATGCATTTCGATGTTTAGACGTAAAAAACTACGGAGCGCACCACCTAGACTCCATCATCGGCTACCCCAATGACCCAGACCACGCATTCGATACGTTCCAACACCTAAAGGCAAGAAACCATGGAGCTCACCACATCGACTTCACCATCGGTCATCCCGAACCCCTAGACCACGCATTCGATGCATTTCGATATCTAAACGTAAAAAACTACGGAGCGCACCACCTAGACTCTATCATCGGCTACTCCAATGACCTAGACCACGCATTCGATGCATTTTGATATCTAGACGTAAAAGACTACGGAGCGCACCACCTAGACTCCATCATCGGCTACCCCAATGACCTAGACCACGCATTCGATACGTTCCAACAACTAGAGGTAAGAAACCATGGAGCGCAGCACCTCGACTTCACCATCGGTCACCCCGCACACCTAAACCACGAATTAGATGCATTTATAACGGAAAAATGACACGTACCTTATCCGGAAAATATCTCGGCGTTATACTGGACCGGATAAGGCTTATTGTAAATGAGCTTATCGTACGGCAGAAACGCAAGTACCTTACAATAAAAGCGTTACATGCCGCGCGAGGGCCTTGCACGGCATACGCTGTCCGGCCCGTGTGATATCTACGGCACGCCGCACAGTGGTGCAAAATCGCAGTTTAGGTGGTCAAAATGCAATTTTCCAATATTGTAATTATTTTCACGTAACAATGATTTTGTTATAGTCAATATATGCATGCATATTTATCCATATTCATTTAAACATAAATTACACTACACAATTGACACTTAACCTTCAAAGTTAAAAAAATTGTAAATTTTTACCTTTTTTTATTATTTTTTATCTTTTTAAATGTTTCAGGCATAATTGAAGTAATATATATTTTTATTTATAAATATTTAATTTATTTTAAAAATATATGTACCGAATGATATGCATTACTGTTTATTAGAAAAAATTATCACAATAATTACAGGAACACTTAATTATCGGAAAATTTGAATTTATTTTCTTTTTTTTTTTAATCGATAAAAATGAAAATGTTTTTCACCACTTTACGCTTAGGTCGACATGTCATTTTCAAGCTGGAAACTAGTACTTTTAAAATCCATCGAGAACGGTTGCTCATACCTGCTCCTTTTTTTTACAGAATAGTTTAAATACATATTTATGCTTCAATGCAAGTTACAGTAAAATTTCTGTAACTGCATTAAATTAGATTGAAAACCCAAACTGCACGAAATTTCCTATGGTTATGCTTCAAATTTAATGAACTATACATTGAAATTTTGTAACTGCATTAAATTTGATAGAAAATCGGGTTACTTGAAAATTCCTGTTATTGAGCATGAAAGATAATGAACTCTACACGGAAATGTTTGTAGTTGCATTGAATTTGCTAAAAACGAAATTGCTTGGAATTTCCTGCAATTGCACTTGAAATTTAATGCAATTTACATTAAAAATTAACACTAATGAACATTAATTGTAATTTGTTGCTTTACATAAAAGTTCATTATACATACGAGGAGAAAGGTAATTTCAATACAGAATATTAGATTTGCTGAATCGTGCATTAAAATTCGTTTACTTCCTCATAAATATTGCAGTATATGGGCATGAAAAGTAATGTTGAGGTGACATACATTTAATTAACTTTACATAAAATCGAACTCGTTTACTTAAAATATTGTTTAAATAAATAATTCTTAAAAGCCATTAATATTTTAGTTGAATAATCAAAATGTAATATCAATAGAATTAATATGGATAATGCACCTTATGTAGATGAAAATGTCAAACTTTTTCAAGCGAGCGATAGCGTAACGGAAAGCGTGCGTGCGTAGTAACCCAAGGGTTGCGGGTTCGATTCCCGGTTAGGTCGAAAATTTTATGTAAGTTATTTTCTGCAATAATAAAAATGCGATTAATTTAAGAGATAAGTTCTTTAATCAAAATGGGAAAATTTATAATATTAAAAAGTTATATGTATAAATTAACATTGTTGCTGGCACAACATAAAGAAGTGAGGTAACTAAATATATAATAAATTTGAATCAAAGTAAATAATTTCAACTACAAACTGTTTATCATTATTACATTTTGTAAAAATTTTTATTTTCACAATATAAAAAAATAATTGGTTGAATAAAAAGAAAAAAAAATTATTTTTCAACCAAATAAATAATGTTTTGACCTAAGTAAAATTTTACTAGTATAACGTCTTCTACTAGAAATTTCAAATACATGTATGTTAAGTTTTATGCATTCAATTGAAATTCCAGTTTACGGGAATTTTTTTAATGTGCAGCGATGAAATTTTCCAGTACATTTGCAGTACATTACAAGATTTACATAAATTGTAATGCAGATTTGCATTAATTATAATGCGGATTTGCATTAAAAGTAATGCACGTTTAATTGAATTTACGTTACATGCACATTGAATTCCATCATTTTTTTACTCCGAAATTGGTTGTAAAAGTAATGCATATTTCATCGCATTTACGTTACTTTGTACATTGAATTCAATGACTTTCACTCAAAAGCTTGCAGTACAAGTAATGCACTTTACATTGAATTTATATTACACGAACGTTGAATTCTATCATTTTCAATTCATAATTTACATTGAAAGTAATATATAAATCATTAAATTCACAGTTCATGTACATTAAGTTCCATCAATTTCACACCGAAATTTGTTGTAAAAGTAATGTGAATGTTCCTTGAATTTACGTCACTTGTGCATTGAATTTAACGATTTTTGCACCAAAACTAGCAGAAAAAGTAATGCACTTTGCATTGAATTCACATCACATGTACATTACATTCCATTATTCTTACTCCGAAATTTGCCGTAAAAGTAATTCATATTACATTGAATTCACGTTACATGTACATTAAATTTACTGACTTCTACGCCAAATTTTTCCAGTAAAAATAATGCACTTTGCATTAAATTTAATTTATATTTACATTAAATTTAAGTTACGCCATGAAATTGTTTTAATGTACCGGCTTGAAATTGTGCTTCCGTTACATGTACATTAATTTTAATGTAGATTTTTTTAACAGTGTACATAATGTGATAAAGCAAGTACATCTATTAATATCGTCCATGAACTATTTTATTCAACAATCTATTAATAAATAAATCTATTAATAAATCTATCAAATAATCTATTAATTTTTTAACCAGTTACATTCAAGAAATTGCTGCAAAGGAATGAATGTTACAAAATTTAGTTCATATTTATTTACCTGATATGGTAGATGTTCTATTCTAACTTGTTCTCCTCCAACAATTTTTTCTTCATGTGTTTCATTGTTATATATTAGAAATTAAAATATAATATGTAATTGAAAAATTTATTTTAATCAACAAAAATACTATTTAAAATCTCTTTTACCTATACAGAAGCCGCTCGTGAAAGCGACGCACAACAAAATACACAAAACCTTCATGACTGCGATAAGTGAAAATGAAAAAAAATCTTCCTTATATACACCGATCTTATCACATGATCATTAATAGAATTATAAATTAAAAATAAAATAAACACACGTGTTGGAGTCAACTATTTCTTTCGTGCTATCATTATTTCGTGCTTGGTTATTTTGTGATCGTTACACTAATAGTATATTACGATACGTGTGACTCCCCATACAGCATGAAAGAAAACTGAAATAATTACATGAAATAATTCATGAATTAATACATTGAAATGATTTAGAAAGAATTTTAAAAGGAAAAAAAATTAATTTTAAATTAATTTTTAAAATAATATATGGAATCCTTACAAAATACTTTCAAAAATCTTCCAAAAAAATAAAAAAAGTGTTACCAAAAAATAATTACACGAATTAATTCTGAAAGGACTTTGAAAAGATTTTTTGAAAGAATACATAAAATAATTTCGAAATTATTGCAAGTATTCTTTCATGCAATAATTCAGAAATAATTTCAGAAAGATACAAATTAATCATTCACAAAAATAATTCAGTATCTATTCAAAAATCTTACATGAATTATTTCATGAAATCTTCTGGGAAACTCGTGTGAATTAATACAAGAAATAATTTTGAATTCTTTTGAAAAAGATTTTTAGAATAAAATTTTTTAAAACAAAATAGCAAAAAAAATAATTACACGAATTAATTCTGAAAGGACTTTGAAAAGATTTTTTGAAAGAATACATAAAATAATTTCGAAATTATTGCAAGTATTGTTTCATGCAATAATTCAGAAATAATTTTAGAAAGATACAAATTAATCATTCACAAAAATAATTCAGTATCTATTCAAAAATCTTACATGAATTATTTGATGAAATCTTCTGGGAAACTCGTGTGAATTAATACAAGAAATAATTTTGAATTCTTTTGAAAAAGATTTTTAAAATAAAATTTTTTAAAACAAAATAGCAAAAAAAATAATTACACGAATTAATTCTGAAAGGACTTTGAAAAGATTTTTTGAAAGAATACATAAAATAATTTCGAAATTATTGCAAGTATTCTTTCATTCAATAATTCAGAAATAATTTCAGAAAGATACAAATTAATCATTCACAAAAATAATTCAATATCTATTCAAAAATCTTACATGAATTATTTCATGAAATCTTCCGGGAAACTCGTGTGAATTAATAGATTTTTTTAAAGAAAACATAACAATTCAGCAATCATGTCAAGAATTATATCACGAAATAATTCAGAAATAATTTCAGAATGATAAAAATTAATCATTCACAAAGATAATTCAATATCTATTGAAAATAATTTCATGAATTATTTCATGAAATGTTGCGGGAAACTCACGTGAATTAATACAAGAAATAATTGAGAATTCGTTTGAAAAAGATTGTTACAATAAAATTTTTTAAAACACAATAGCAAAAAAGATATTTACACGAATTCTTCCTGAAAGAACCTTGAAAAGATTTTTTGAAAGAAAACATAAAATAGTTCAGAAATTATTGCAAGTATTCAACACGAAAAGGGCAGCGTCCCTATATAAGAGGCATCGTATAATGTATTTATTTTGTTTTTAATTCGAATTTGTTTCAATCAAATAAGTCCTAATTAATACAATATTTAATAAACAAAACTTACTAAATAAGTATATACTAATTAAACAAAGTTAATATTAAAAAATAAAGAAATATTATAAATAAATATTCTAATTTATTTTGTCAGTCATTTTGCACTATATAATGAAAAAAATGAAATGATTGGATAATGATTGGATTTAGTCGTCCATTGTTTTCTACATTCGTATGATCCTATTAAAGAACGTATTAAAATGTGTGGGGGGTATATAATTTTTCGTTTTTGTGAACTAAGATAAATTGAAACATTTACTAATTGCGAAAAATATTAATTTGAAAAGTTAATGTAAGAATATAAAAACTTAAAATAAAAGGAAAAAAAACATTTAAAGATGAATAATATAGGTACTTAAAATAAGCAATATTTTTTATTATTATTCATAATAGTATTCTTTCAGTATGACAATGTTTAGAAGTCCCCTCAAAATCGACAGAAATATTATTTATACGTCTGCCAAGAGTAAAGAGCCTTTGACTCTAAAAGTTGATTCTAAATTGAAAACACTACAAATAATAATAACGTCGGTAAGGTAGAGCTCATTCTATTCATCTCTGCATTATATGCAATTATCATTTTTTTATTTTTATCGAATTTCGGGAAAAGAGCTCTTTATTGCCCTTCGTAATGACAAAAATACACTATGTGTAAATTTTCAAGTTATTGCTCGTTACAGATTTTACAGGAAACGGGTTCAAAAATTTTCTACCAGTTTTTTATGAAAAATAATGAACAGAATTTCTGAAAAATTTATAGGTGTATTATTTATGCAATTACGGAGTGCAGTGAAGAGCTTCATTCATCAAAAGTTGAATCTAAGATCAAAAAAATGTAAAAACTCATAACGTCGGTAAGGAAGAGCTCCCTTTATACACACACATTTCACATCGACTTAATACAATATTTAATAAACTAAAAGTATTAAATAACTATGAATTAATTGATCAAAGTTAATATTAAAAAATAAAGTAATATTAAGAATAAATTTTCTAATGTATCGTATCACTCATATTGCAGTATATAATGAAAAAATGAAATGATCTAACAAGCGAGCGATAGCGTAATGGATAGCGTATTTGCGTAGTACCCAAGCGACCCGGGTTCGAATCTCCATCATGTAAAAAATTTTTCTGCGTTTTTTTCTGCGATAAAATAGTGTAAAATTATTAACAATGTAAATATATGTAAAAATAGTTAGAATATTATTTAAATAATATTCTAAATTATAAAAATGTACCTTCAAATACGGGATTATATATACCCTTCGAAATTTATTGTTAGTAATATTTACTAAATATTTTCTAATTAATTCACAATATTTATTCCTGAATCCTTCCAAAAATCTTTCATTGAAAGGATTCTGCAATAATACATGATTTTATAACCTTCGAAATTTTTTGTTAGTAATATTTCCATTATATTTTCGAATTAATTCACAATATTAATTCCTGAATCCTTTCATACATCTTTCATTGAAAGGATTCAGGAATTAATTTTGTGAATTAATTCGAAAATATTATGGAAATATTACTAAAAAGAAATTTCAAAGAGTATAAATAACGTATTATTGCAGAATCCTTCAATGAAAGATGTCTGAAAGGATTCAGGAATTATTTTGTGAATTAATTCGAAAATATTATGGAAATATTACTAAAAGAAATTCCGAACAGTGTAAATCACGTATTATTACAGAATCCTTTCAATGAAAGATGTCTGAAAGGATTCAGGAATTAATTCACAAATTAATTCCTGAATCCTTTGAGACATCTTTCATTGGAAGGATTCTGTAATAATACGGGATTTATCCGTCTTCCAAATTTCTTGTTAGTAATATTTTCATAATATTTTCGAATTAATTCACAAAATTAATTCCTGAATCCTTTCAGACATCTTTCATTGAAAGGATTCTGCAATAATATGTGATATTAATTCTGAAAGGATTCTGAAAGATTCTTTCAGAAATCATTCAGTGAAAGGATTCTGTAATGATGCTATGTCCGGGGTATTTTCCTTTCAGAATTATTTCAGGAAATAATTTTGAAATATCTTTTAGTAACCTTTTGGTAATAATCCATGAATCCTTTCAGAAATCTTCTATTGAATAAATTTTGCAATGATATTATAAATTATTTTTGAATTATTCCATTGAATTAATTCTGAAAGGAAAATACCCCGGACATAGCATTATTACAGAATCCTTTCACTGAATGATTTCTGAAAGAATAAAATTATTTCATGCATTCTTTCAGAATCCTTTCGGAATTAATACATGCTGTGTGGGTCGCTGCGCTCGGGCGCTAACCTCACGCCGTGCAATAATGAGCCACTTAAGTCACGAGTATCGTATACTATTTTATACCACTCTAATCTCAAAATCACAACTTTGATATGATTTTTCGGCGCTCGTGGTATAAAATACCGTTCGAAACTAGTGCGTAAGTCGATTATTTAGGTGGTGTGACTTTTTCGCACTCGCTTCGCTCGTGCAAAAAGTCACACCAGCTAAATAATCGACTTCCCCACCCGTGTCGAAATGTACTATTATAGCTCGTGTGACATAAATCCGCCATATTCTTATTTTATTTATTTGGGCTTATTTATGATGATAGTTGGAACTTGGAAGTGGGGTGGGAGAAGTGTGGGGCGGAAAGGGGGGGGGGGGCGCAGCCCCCCCGCCCTGAAAAAATTAATAAAACATTATTTAAATAATAGAATACCTGATATAGAATATGGTTATTATTGAATCTAGAATATTGAATATATACATAAAAAAATCATAAAACTAGATTCTTGGCAATTTGATTTGTATCTTTAACAATAAGTTGAAGTTTATGAAAGTGAAAGATTTGTATACGTTATATCATTAAAGAGAAAGACTTTTAAAACTAAAATCCATGCAGTTTAATATTGAATATTTAAAAAGCGCGTGGTCTGCTATCCCATAGCAGATGAAACTAACCTATAGTATAGACAAGCCTTATTATCATCATTTTTATTTATTCTTTGTGGTTTGTCAACTATTAACGAAGTTTTACTTCTTTTCCTGTTCATTCTTATATGTAAAATCGTATTTTTGAATAGTTTTGGTAGATAATTGGCATTAATTACGTGCCTGTGACTTAAGTAAATTCATTATTTCACAGTGTAATAATGGGCTACTTAAGTCACAGCTAGCCGTGACTTAAGTGCGGATTTAGGTCACACAGTGCTATAAATGCTGTTGAAGGCCGCGCGCCACGGTACACGTGTTACGACGTGCGCACGACACGACAATTTCAGTAGTCTATGTATTGTTGTACAATTTTTCGTGATCGTGTCCTGTGCACATCGTAAAACGTGTACCGTGGCACGCGGCCTTCAACAGCATTTGTCGTAACAAATACGAAAAATTCTATTTAGCAATAATGCATAGAGTACTGGAATTTTCCAAAAAACTCCCTTAGACATTTAAGAATACAGTAGTTCGAATCAAATCGCAAAATTCGAAAATTCATTACACAACTTTTGCATTTGAAAATACAGGTTTAAAATAGCGAAAAAAATTGTTTTAAAATTCACTTTTTGGTTTAATAACAATCTCTACTATTCCGCTATGGTTTATAATATTCCTAATACTCCAAAATTTATTGTGTAAAAATTTCTGAAAGAAATAGTTCAGAAAAATCTGAACGAAGTTCTGGCTAGTTGAACAGAAAATTACATTAAATTTTTTTTTCTCAAAAAATGACGACTTAATGTATCAATTTGAAATTTATAGACTATTTTGTATGCGATATAGTCAATACCTATGTAAAATTTCATCCAGATTATATGGTCAGTTTTTGAGGTATTTGATATTTAAAATTTTAGTATTTATGGAAATGACTTTCTATGTCGCACAATAACTAGAACAAAATTTAATTTCTTGGAAATTTGATGGAGATGTAGATTGTAGTGTAGGATTAAAATAAATATTATTTATTACGTGAGTTCTTAGGGTAAAAGAATTAGTTTATAAATTTCAGAGATATTTGGGGTTAAAATTGTTAAAACTGTTCTTTTGAAATTAATTCTTCTTTTGAAATTAATTTTTCGGGAACGGTTTTATGTATATCCTATCTTTAAAAAATGATGGATTTGTTGTGATATAATTTTATTCACGATTTGATTGGTGGGAGTAATGGGTTGCTAGGTTACAAAAACAAAAGTGGTGCGAAGGTTTGCTAAAATTATGGCGCGCGAAGCGCGCTTAGAGATGACTAGTGTTACTAGAAAATGGAAATGACGCACGATACGCGCACATGTTGTTTACTTGCTTTTGTTTTTTATTGAGGTTAATTTACAGCGAGCTCTGCAGAAATATGAAATTAGTCAGATACGATGGCTAATTATTTTGAGTTTGAACTTATTTTTCGAATAATCGAAATTTAAGAAGTGAATATAGTATGAATTACCCTCCCTCAATTTTGAGATCAAAATTTTAAAGTTTAAACGTTTATGGTTCAGGGGCTTATAATTATATATACACTCATTTTGCCTTTACAAAGTTATGTAAATGTTTTTATTAGCTGCCACTGATATTTTATTTGCTTTCTTTTTATTAAGATGGTGTTATCATATATGATTTTGAAAATGTGAGTAAGTTGATCTTATGGTAGATATAAGCAATTTTTTAATTACTTATATTTTAAAATACTATTTTTTTTTTAAATAAAATAAGTGTCAAATAACAAATAATTTCAATAATAAGAAAAAAACCGCTGCCAATTCATTGGCAAGATGCTTCCTCAAACTAATTTATCGATTCCATTTTTTAAATTTAAAAAACAAAAGTACATTTTTCACAACAAAACTTTATTAATAAATAAAACTGTTTTCTTTGTAGTTCTTTGTTGTTTGTTAAACAATTTGACTGAATATAAAAAATATCTTTTTTGTTTTTTCATTTATGTATCCCATACAAACAATTAATTATTGTTATAAAAAATTTTAAAGAAATACATTAGTTTGAGAAAGAAAAGTATGTATTGGCAATAATTTAATAAATATTTGTTTTGAAACAGGTATTTAACTACTATCCTGATCGACTTAATGGTTTAAAGTTAATCCATCATTGTAACAATCATACAATATTTAATGAAGACGCTAATGGTAGTAGTGATAAGTAAAGGTTAATTGAATCTATTGGCCAAAGTTACTACCAATATTTGTTGTACGAGATGGTAAAAAATAAGTCAAACAACAAATTTTTAATTTTTCACATTAACAACGTTTCGGACATCTTTTATTTTTAAAAGATTTCCGAAACGTTGTTAATGTGAAAAATTAAAAATTTGTTGTTTAACTTATTTTTTACCATCTCGTACAACAAATATTGGTAGTAACTTTGGCGAATAGATTCAATTAACCTTTACTTAACAATCATACAAATATAATAACTTAGTTATATTTCTTAACAAAAGACAATGAATCGTTTTGAAATTTAACAGAGAGGTAGTTTTTTTCATATTTAAGAATCGGTATTTTTATGAAATATTTTTATGAAATTTTTACGAAATTCATATTTTTAAAATCAATTATTATCGTTGCCCTAGTACACGTTGCCGCGGGACTAAATCTGAAGTTACTTTCTCGGGGATATGCCCTAGTACTGTTACGTCGGAATCCAAACATACAACTATCATTCTAGCAGGCCTCCTATGGGGCGTGCCGGATCTCCCTGTCCTTTGGCCAACGCCCGAAAGCGCTATGCCTAACCAGGTTACGGAGACCGAGGGAGCAGATCGGAGGACTTTACCTCTTTTTGCTACTGGCCGACGCTCAAAGCGTTACGCCTTTAGTCGTAGCCGAGGAAGAATGCAAATCAAATTGTTTTATCTAATAATGAAATTTATTTTACCTCGAGATTTACAAAAGTCTGTACCTTTCTAATTAACAAAACAGTCCGCTCGCTATCTGCAGATCTTCGTCGCGATGGATCGGTGGTTCAGCTTGCGATGGTGTTGTTCCTTCGTGACGGGTGACCTCGCAGCAGGGAGCGTTGTGTAGAAGGGTTGTGCTCGTTGTCGGCAGCTCTCGGCAGAGACCCACTTCGGGAGGTAATCGTCCTTCTGAGGTACGTGGGGCGTAGCACGGGCAATGTTTTGCTGTGGCGCAGAGTCGGTTGTCGTCGTGGTGGCCGAGAAAAAGTCAAAGTCCAAATCGGGCGTGGCACGGGCAGCGCTTGCCGTGGGCAGTGTCGGTGGCGTTGTTTGTTCGTCGGGCAGAGCTTCGCCCTCGCAGAAGTCCAGAAAATTACTGCCTGTTGAGGCCCACTTGCTGCTGCCCCTTTTCATAGTGCGAAACTCCTTTGTTTTAGGGGAAAACTTGTTTTTTCCCCTTGTGGGAAGGTGCGCAGGAGTTTGACTCCCACCCTCCGTTGCCATGCATTTTCTCCTGCCCGCTTAATGGAGGAAGACATAAAGATATCAAAAGTTCCCTTCTTGAAGGTGCTCCCTCCAGAGAAAATTCCGCGAGACTGCATGCAGAGTATATCCGTGTGCGCTGCCACCACTTAGCTCCTGAATTTTTAGATACCGGAGAGACGTCTCGCTGATCCATTTCCCGTTCTGGCGCCATGCGATATTCCCGTAGTCCCCCTGCGTTTTATGGGATAAAAAGAAAGGAGTGCCTTGTTGTTGCTCCGCTATCGCAAGCCAGAGGGTTTCCTCGTTCTCGTGCATTTGGCTACCGTACAGATATGCTAGGGCCTTGACATTTTTCTCTAAGTTCTTCCCTAGCATGCGTGTAAAAAAGAACGTTTGTATATACGGCCAATTTTCTTCCTTCTACTTTTTTATTGCGGCTCGCCATCCCGTAAATTTGGAAAACGTGGCACAGGCGCGCTAATGTTCCCAGGCCTCGTCCGATCCTTATCGCCTTCTTGATTTGTTTTCCCTGTTTTAGCTGGCCACGCGTCCGATTTGTTTGCCCCCATGGCTCTAGAATTTTCTCCCAATCCGCTCGTTTTCTCCATTTTTTTCTCCACCTTTCTTCCTGCCCATATTTTAGTTCCTCCCTTCCTCTTTCTCTCTCCTGCTGTCTCTTTGTCCCTCTTGATATTTCTTTCCATTGTTCTTCTTTCTTCTCTCTTCCTTGTTGCGTCTGTTCGAAGAGTTACAAGTATTCTTTTACATATATGACCGTGAGTGAAAGAAAATAATTGTTTTTGTAAATGAACGAAAAATTCGTCCATTACAGTACATAATAATTATTTTATTTATATATGATATACAAATTAAATAGAACTATTGCATATTTTGCTCTAAAACTTGATATTTGTGTTTTGGGGCTAATTTGGAATGAGTAAAAAAATTTTTATCAACATAACCTCTTGAAATTTTAACACAATGTTGTATTCAATAAGTGTAATAAGTGGTAAAAATTTTGAGTCAATCAATCGAATATTCTTTTTAAAAATGCAAATATAAGAAATTTATAAAAAAATTTTAACCTCAAATATCTTTGGTCACAACAGTCAGATTTTTTTGGGCAAAGAACTGACTCCATAGATATAAAAAAGCTAATTCTTTGCCAAATTTCAAAACGATTCATTGACTTTTACTCCTGTTATCGTAAAGGAAAAAAAACGTGCATTTTTTCAAAAATAATTTTTTTCTCGGAAACAAATCAACATAACCTCTTCAAATTTTAACACAATGTTGTACTCGATAAGTGTAATAAGTGGTAAAAATTTTGAGTGGAAAAATGAAAAAGTTTTTGAGATATTAATTAAAGAAGTATAAGCCATATTTTCATTAATAACAAATGACAGGCTAGAGATAATTTTAATTTAAAAAAAAGAAATTGTAGGTAATTTAAAGACCTTTTAATAAAAATTTAGTTTATTAAGTAATACTGGCTGAAACAAATTAAAAAATCAAAGAAACGAAATATTGAAAATCTTTTTTTGTTATAAAAAAAAAAAATCGGTAAAATCAAAAAGAAAGTTACGCTCTCTCTATTCTCCTCCGAAACGAAGAGAATAAGCCTTTCCCGATGTAAATCGGTCGATCGGCTCAAAAGTTATCCCCTGTATACACACACACACACATACACAGACACGAAAATTTTTTTTATCAAAAACAACGGATTTTAGCGCCAAAAGTCTTAAAACATGTTTTTGAACATTTTTTGTTTCAAAAATTTTTTTCACCGTTACAAAGCTTCCTCTTTGAGGAAGCAAAATATGTAATTTTTTAAATATTAATGAATTATTAAATCATTAAAAAAACTGCTGCTAATTCATTGGCCCGTGGCTTCCACAAACTTAATTTCCTGATTCCTTTAATTAATTTTTAATAACAAAATTTATAATTTTTGCAACATTTTATTACATAATTATAATTAAATTCATTCATGAAGATTAAAAAGTATTCATTTTTAAATTATGTATAAAATATGAATAAAATAACAGGTATGATTTTTTTTTTAATTATGTGTGAAAAATAAATAAAATAATTGATTGTAATATTATCGTCAAAACCTTTTAAAATTCCTAAATAACCTTTACTTCAAATTATATTTTCTTTTTGAAATTTCACACATAGGGTACTATAGTAGTATGCCTCTATTGTCTCTAGTAGTATGCCTGTATATATTTGTGTGCTCTTTCTGGAATTTTCGATGTAAGAAAAAGGTTCTAACCTTAAAAATAATAAATGGTTATTATCCGCGCGGCGAGATACGACGTTCTTCGTCCGCGCGCTGAGATACGACCTTATTCTGCTCAGCCGTCGATATATCGCTTAAAAATAGTCTATAAATTTGAAGCTAATACATAGGGCCGTTCTCGAGAAATTACGATTTGAAAAAAGGTTAAAAAAATTTTCTAATATTTCTGAAATTTATGGACCAATCATTTTGCCCAAAGAACTCAACCGAGAACTATCCAAAATCTACTCCTACAAAGAATTTTGAAGCGATTAAGTCAATTTTACTCCCTTAATCGTTGGACATACAAAACTCACTTTTTCTTTTTTCAATTTTTACAGATTATAGCTATTTATATTCTGAATTATCATGATTTTTCTCAAAAAAATTGACCGTTTAGTTTGGGAGTTATAAGCTTAAAAAAAACACGTTTTTGTTATAGGTGTTTTAATTCTCTTTTGAATGCTACCCATCCGATTAAAATATCTCGATCCTATCATTAAAAAAAAGCAAGAATAAATGTTGAGAAAATCGAAAAGTCGAAAGTAGATAAGCTATGGGTATTCTGGCCCAATGGGGATTGTGGGCTAATGGGGATTCTGGGCCAGGGGCTTTCTAGGCCAGGGGCTTTGTAGGCCAGGGTGGCCTAGGCCCCCGGGCTTGGGCAGGAGGCTTTCTGGGCCATCGGCGGATGGTTCGAGGGCTCAGGCCAGCACGCCTAATTGCCGTGAATCTCCAGAGGCCGTAAACCTCCATAGGAGCCTGGGCCAGCAGCAGCTGACCGTCGACGGCGAATAGCCCGCGTCGAGCGGCACGAACGGGCAGCGGCTTTTGCGGCGCGGGGCCAGCGGCGAGCTGTTCATAGCTGAACAATAATGAAATAGAGTAAAGAAGCGCAGTATCATCGAGACGAACATTTAAATAAAAAAGTTTTCATGAAAAAAAAAACGCCGAGAATGGATTCGAACCCACGATCTTCAGATTACTGAGCAGCGTAGCAACTTTACCATTCGGCTACCGGGACGTATTTATATTCATAGCTGAATTGGTATCTACAATATCACCTGATTTATTTCGCGTGAACAAAAATACCTGATTTTCTTCATGTGTCGAATTGAGCCAAAAGACATCTGAAAAACTCGAGTGTTTTTTTAGATGAAAATATTACATGTTTTTTTTTTCAACAGGGATAGAACTCTGCCGTACAAAGTAAAAACACCTATAACAAGTCAAATTTTTTACGAAAATGAGTTTTATATATTAATCGATTCGCAGTAAGTAACTGCACCTAATCATCGTGATAAGAAATTTTTAAGTCCTATACGTGATTTTTAATGATAATTTTTATAGGACTATGATCAATTAATTTCTTTATACCACTCTAACCTCAAAATCACAATTTTGGTATGATTTTTCGGCGCTCGTGGTATAAAATACCGTTCGAAACTAGTGCGTAAGTCGATTATTTAGGTGGTGTAACTTTTTCGCACTCGCTTCGCTCATGCAAAAAGTCACACTAGCTAAATAATCGACTTCCCCACCCGTGTCGAAATGTACTATGAAAAAGTAACCGAAGTCACTGAATAGTTGTAATTTGACTGACGTACATCACGGCTATACAACTCAGAGCGACCGTAAGTCGACTTATAGGTCTTTTTAACTTGTAATAGCGCCGATCGTTGGCGACAAATATAACTAGGTAAAATTTTCAGAGCATTTTGTAAAATGCTTGAGTGTCGAACTCGTTTATAAATGGAGAAAGCCGTACCTTCAAGTCTTTTTTACCACTAAAACCGATTTTGAGGTTCAATTGTCTATTTTTTCACAACGAAACGATTTCTCTCAAATTCGGTTATATATTAAATTTGATCTGGAGATTAAATTTAAAAAATAAAATTAACAAATAAATTTTATTGAACATATTTATTTAACTAGCTATGTTACGTTTTCCTCGAGCGTAAATCCATAATTTACGTGTTAACTATGAACAGTAGAACACACCTAATTTCCCAGATCATGGGGGAAGGAGACTTATCATTTTATTTATTTATTTATTTATTTATTTATTTATTTATTTATTTATTTATTTATTTATTTATTTATTTATTCATCTATTTATTACGGCTGAATTGGGGGTTACGTATTAGCAAGGTATGTGGGAAAGCCATAATCACGTTCTGGGCCTGTAGGAGGCCTTTTGGCAACACCTGGAGCCTGTCACCGGGCAACGTGACATGACCACGAAGATATCATCAGGCCCAGATTAACCCATGGAGCGTGGTCTGGTTGCAAAAATGCGCACTAAAGGCCCACGTGATTGTACGACAGAAGCGCCCTGTGGCAAACGGCGGATCGGAGACGAAACTCTCTGCCTCAGAGCAGGCGAAGCAGCAAATACTATACAGTGATGTGTTGTTTATCAGCGTATGCAGGTTATGATTGCTCTACTCCAATTTAGAAAAATTGATGGAGAGAAAATTAGATAAGCAATAAAATACTTTTGCATCATTCAAATACTCAAAATATTTTTCGACAAACATAAATTATTTTTTGAATAGATACTTTGTGTATGTGTTTTTTTTTTTTATTTCAGAAGATTGTACATTTGAAATATATATGGACCAGAGAAGTAAACTGAAGTTTATACAGACAACCAAACAAAGAAGACAATAAAGACGTGCATTAAGTTTACAGCTGCCCTCAACCATCAAGATTGTTAAATAATTATGAAATAGTTTTTTGGATAGTGAAGAAGAAAATATTAGGAACAAGAAGGACAGCGTGTAAAAGAAATCAACAATCAAGTGCACTTGCGATGTCTACTATATAATTACAGTGAAAAAAGTCCGTGCGTGCCTTTAAGGGGGTTAGTGCGGTAACATACAAGCCAAAAGTACAGCTGGTCGAACGCCGTACGCCTCACGCTCTCTCGAGTCTCCCCACTCTCAAAATTTCACGAGAGACTGTCCACGCACACATAGCGCCGCTTCATCTGTGTGTACATACACATAGAAGCGCTACGTCTGTGTAGACACACACGCAGCGAGCCTTCGTTTGTTTACACGCACACAAGGACACGCGCGGCGTCGTCTACCCTGAGGCTACGTACTTTAAACAACTGTATCTCGAAAACGGTGAAGCTAGGCTTCCTGAAATTTGCAGAGGACATTCAAAGTATTGTTCTTAGTAACATATCTCTTTTTCTTTCAAGTCTTAAGAAAACTTTCCAAGTTATTGACGAAAACGTTCATTTTTTTACATTTCATGACGACGGTCCCATAAGACACCGTGTTAAATTTCGTAACTTTGGGAGCTTATATCTCACAAACGGGGAAGCTAGGCTTTCTGAAATTTACAGATACTGCGTATAATAGTAATATGAGTCTATCCTGCAAGTTTCAAGAAATTCTTAAGAAAAGCCAATATCGCACTAACCCCCTTAAGATGAAATAGAACGACTTTCGCACCGACGTAATACGAAACATCACACTGATAATTAGCGCTGAAAGATTCATCAATGTGTCGCTTGAAACTTACATATATGAGCAATTCCTGGGAAATTTCCCTCTTACGTCGCCAAAAAAATGAAAAATTTTTTTGAATGCACATTTACCACACAAGGTTTTTCTCGTTTCTTGAACCTTACAGAACGTGAAAAAACGTGTGTTCCAAGCCGATTGAGTGGTATCATTTTTTGACAGCACTTTTAATTTTTCTTATGGAAATTTAACATGGAAAAAATGGGTGAAAAGTTGTCATTGATGATGAATCAATAACAAGCTATTGAAGAGGCCAAACCAAATTCCACAAAAAAAACGATGAAAGTTGAAGAATAGAGCTTTAATTTGAGAGGGTAATCGTTAAAATCGGTCGATTCGGTGCAAAGCTACGTGAATTTGAAAATGAATGAAAAGTGCGAAAAATGAGTGGAATTTGGTTTGGCCTCTTCAATAGCTTGTTATTGGTTCATCATCAATGACAACTTTTCACCCATTTTTTCCATGTTAAATTTCCATAAGAAAAATTAAAAGTGCTGTAAAAAAATGATACCACTCAATCGGCTTGGAACACACGTTTTTTCACGTTCTGTAAGTCAAGAAACGAGCAAAACCTTGTGTGGTAAGTGTGCATTCAAAAAAATTTTTCATTTTTTTTGGCAACGTAAGAGGGAAATTTCCCAGGAATTGCTCATATATTTGTCAGTACATACCTATACCTTAATCGGTCCTTGAACTAGAACATTCATCGTCTACTTATATTTGATCGTTTTTATGTCATCATGACGACTGCAATATCGTACGTTTCTTTAATTTTGGAGATAAGAGGATGTAGTTTAGGATTTGTCAACTGTTATTACGTGGCTATACCTGAAGATCGTAAAAATCAATCTTTTAAGTCGGTTTTTCATTATATTCATCAATATCGATTCATCTAGCAATGGCCGAACGTGAGCTATGATTATCGCTAAGCAATTGCTCATGAAATTATTTATTTTAAAGAATTAAAAGAAAAAATCATAAACAAATTACACAAAACTGTCTCCAATGAGTTCCGCTCACTATCGCACATCAAACGCATAATATACACCGCGGAAACGGTAGCCCAATGTAGTTCGCACATCCTTCATCTGCCGTCACAACATCCCGGGCGCTCGAGCGAACTTCCGCGTCCGTTTTCAGTCGAACTCTACAAACACACACACGCATACACAAACGCGCGCGCGCTCCGTATACCCTTTATAACCTGAAGATCGCAAGAAGAGGAAGAAGAAGGAGGAGGAGAAGAAAGAGAAGAAGCCGGCTGCCACCGCGCGCTTGCCCTGTACCTTTTGTCCTGCGGCCAGGTGAACCATGGGGCGGAGTCGCGCAGAGGGGAAACCGGCAGGTAGATGCAGAAGCCGATCGGGGAGAGAAAGAGAATTGGAGAAGCGCGTGAATGCGAAGATCGAAGTCAAATTGACGTTGCTGTGGGATCTAGTTAAGTGATGTGGCTGGTATGTGGAATCAGCTGATTTTTGTTTACATTAGAGAGATAGGTTCTTTCTTAATTATTCGATTTGCAAGTAGTCAGTACGCGTACGTTTTTTGAACGTTTGATTTATTTGTTATGCATTATTGATAGTGACTGGCGTGCCCATTGTTAGAGCTGAACAATTATAATAAAATATACGGATTGGAAGTATAAAAGTGTACCGTGACGATGGTGTTGATTGGAAGGTTGTTTTAATATTAATAAAGTAATTGCCCTTCGAGTAGGATTTTAAATAATAGTAATGTTAACCTAATCGACTTTTCATGGCAAGCAAATCAATTTTTATTGCCTTTATATTTATTTCTTAGTCGTCGGGAAACAGTATGACATTTAAATTGCTCTCTAAATATTTTTCGAACAAACAGCAGATAAATTATTCGTTTCATTAAGTAAGTTCCAATTACATTAGTTATTATAATTTCATAATTAAGACTTCATATTTCACCATATATTCGCCTCGTAACTTTTCAATTAAAAATTTGTAAAAGTTACTTTTTTGCATAGTATGCGTAAAGTACGTCGATTCGCATCGTTTTCAGTGCGTAAAGTTGAATTTCACACATAGTGTGCGTAAAGCTTCGCTTTACACATACTATGCATAAAATTCAACTTTACACACTCAAACAGTGCGACGACGTGCTTTACTCATACTATAAAAAAAAATATTGTTCGCCACGCGGGCGAAATCTTTACGACCTCGTGATCGCCCAACACTCGGGCCGACTGCGCCGACCCTCGTGCGTGTCGATTACTCGGTGCGTAAAGCTCAACTTTACGCCCTAGTGACGAAAACTACTATTTCTCATCCACTGTTCTCAAAGTTACTCCGACCAAAATGAAATCAAAATCCTTAAGAAACATCGAAGAATGAATTGAAATAACGAACAAAACCACACATACATTTGTTCTAGCCCCCGTATCCCCAAATATGCTAAAAAAAAGAATTTGTATCAAATAAATCGTTCCTTATATACGCTCGTTTCAACAGTGCGCTCTTAATTAACATTTATAACATTGATAACAAAGATCACCTGTTTGCTCAAAAAATCTGCACAAAATCTCTGAACCCGACCCCCGCAACAACTCGCGCGCCAGTCACGCAGGTTCCAATTCAAAATCACCGACACCGGCATGCACCGAGAGAGAGCAACTCACAGGTACACCGGCTCCGCGCGCGGAGAGAAGGGAATCAACATCGCCGCCACACACACCCATGCACACGCTCAGCTACTTATACTGTACACGGAGCTAAGTAAAAAGGGTTGTGGTAGTGGGGCGCCGCCGCTGCGACCGACCCGCGCGTAATCAAAGAGCCAGAGAGAAAGAGAGAGAGTCGGAGAGAGGGAGAGGAGAGCGAGCGAGAGAGAAAAAACAAGCGAGAGAGGCAGCGGCGGCGGCGGCGACGGAGGCCGTTCTCCGGCATCACACGGCACGACGACGACGCACACGCAGGCAGTCCGGCACCGCGCGCTGCGCCTGATGCACGTGGGGTACCCCCGCGCGCGCGAGAGCGCACACATAGTATATATATATATATATATATATACACACACGCACGCCCGCGTCGAGAGATAGAAACGGGAACCGTTCGTTAGCACGTGACACACATCCGAAGAGTTGTAGAGAAGAGGGCTTTCGCGAAAACCGCGAGCGTGCCGGTGCTCCGAGTGCCTGTATATTATACCCATTGGGAGTATAGAAGCCGAAGGGAAGTGTGAGGAGCCGAAGAAGCAAGAAGAATATATAATAATAACAGTGTGTGGTGAAGTTCTGTCGGCGGATATATAGAAGCTAGTGTGTGCTTGGCGAGCTTGCGGCGAGCGCGCGAACGCGGTAAGTAAATACTTGCACGCGAGCGCGCGACCTTTCCCGGATTCGGTCCGATGTGATATATAGCGTGTAATGCGTTTAGACGGATTAGTCGACGGAGGAATTTAGGAGGTATGTCCGTATGTACGTACGTATGTATATAACCCTTTGCCGCCGACGTGCAAACTCGATTATGGATCGTAAAAGTGCAGCACGTGTGCAGCGGCGCGCGGCGCGCTTATGTTTGTTGTTGTGAGGAAAGCCCGCGAGTATGTGGCGACATTGACACACATAAGTAGACACTGTGTGTAAGTAACCCCCCTTGAATGTCATCCTCGTTTGCGCTCTCTGACTTTTAAGTGGAGCAGCGGCTGCGCATTCTTTGCAGTGAGATGAGTGTGTGTGTGGTGTGTGTCTGTGTGTAGAAAAGAAGTAATGCTGTTAGGGGAAGATAAGTAAGGGAAGTTTCGAGGTAATTTTTGGCTTACGTCGCGATGACGGGGGTTAGGGATGTTGATTGGGTTTTGTTTTTTTTTTTTTTATAGCTTCTACTTATTATGAATATGCATTATACTCACTCTTTAAACTTTCTTAAATGTAATTGCATCTAAGTCATCATTGTTAAATAATAAGATTGGAGAAAATGACAATATAGTAAATAGGTACATTTTTTTACTGAAAAAATATTATAAGCGACTGGTGCATACATTTTACGCATTAATGGCTCAAAGTGCTATTATAAGCAGACAGCTATCACTACAACGTTTGTGATTTTTGGAGATTAATAACAATTTATTGACTCTCGCAACTTATAAATAAAAAGAAAGTAACTCGCAACTAATGAACGTTTACACCATTCACCAATCGCACTCAATCCCTCGGACGCGCGAGTAAAGTCTTAAACGCCACATAAAATCACGATATACACGGCGAACAATCCAATAAGTAGCCGAACAAACATGTACGTATGCACACGCCGACTGACGCGTTTATGCACCGTAAACTCGCACATACGCGGCGTTTATAAGTAACATATAACCCATATATACACACGGATGATTCCGCGGAAATCCTCCCTTATAGCAGCCCTCGAACGTGCATCGAGTATAGTAGCTTCTCGTAAAACTAGGATAAACAAGCGCGCATATAAGCTTACCCACACGAGAGTGCGCGCACATAACTGTATACCCGCTCCCGTGTACACACACATATTTTCCGCTTAAACAGGAATAAAGTGCGGAGAACGTAACGGGCTGACTGACTGGGGCTATCCCCTTCCCCTTCTCTCCTCCTGTGTGTCTATATATATATATATATATATCCTCATAGGAAACTGTGGCGAATTACGGGAAATCGAAAAGCTCGTGTGTATATATACATATACTTATACATGCACCGAGCATGAAAAGAGAGAGGAACGTCGTTTGATTGTTATGCCCGCGGAATGCCGATCGCGAAAGGGTCCACCGACCGCGGGAGCACAGTGTATTATACAGACAAGTAGAAAGAGAGAGAGAGCGAGAGACAGAGGCTGTGCATGCGCGAATAGACAATCGCGCGGGAAAGCGCGCCGCGCGCGTGTCTGTCTGTGGGTACGGGAAAACGGAAACGTGGTATCTGTGTGTGAGTAAGAGAGTACACGAGTGTAAGTCACGCACAAGCCGATACCCCCTTACCAAGCACTTTTTCGATCAACCGTGGGACACGCGGTGAGAGGCTGGGTCCCGGCAGCTGTGGAATTTTCGAGGTGTAGGTATGTGAAGTTTTTGGATTAAGGCGATGTTTTCTTTCTTTTTGAGAATGTTGTAATTAGGTTCAGTTGCTTGATGGAAATGTTACGCAAAAAATTGGGGCGATGGATTGAGCGTGATATAAAGTTATTGTTTTTACTTAATTTTTATGTTGGGTAGTAGTATAAAATGTATGAAAGTTTAATTAATTTGCAGTAATGATTTGTGCTAAACAACAACACTTTCGGACCGATGTGACCCATATATGGAGGCCGTAAATTTTAGTAAATTTATGAAGAATACGAACGTTTATTACTATAGTATGAAAAAACTCGATGATTCCATTTTCTTGAATGCTTTTCGTAATGAGCGAAAAAAGAAAGGGAAATTGTTACGGTCAAAGATCGTCCTTAAAAAGCCGTGAAAGTGCAATTATCTCAGTACATTAACCGAGTTCCGCGAAGATTAAGGGAGCTTTTACATTTATCGAGAGACGAACATTTCACAGCTGATCTCGTAAACCTCCTTCATTAGCATCAAATTACAAAATTTTTCCAAAACGAAAGTGATGCAATTTATTTCGAAAACAGGTTTAAATAGGGCACACACGGCACAATATAAAACGAACCAAGCGGTCGCGAAACTTTTTTCACACCTGCGCGTGCAGCTTTCTTTCGCATTCCGCGTCATTTTACAACAGAATTCCCCCGTCATCATCAAACGACCATCGTTACACCATTAGGCATCCAGCAGCTTTTTTTCAATCCTTAATTACCGTCAACCCTGACAAGTTCATCGAATCATCCTTCTCTCCTCTCGTCTCGCCTGACCAAAAAAATTCACCTTTCGCGCAACACGTGTCGCGCGCGGAAGAAAGCTCATCTCGGCGCAGTTCCTGCGTCGGATCGGAAGAGACAGGAAACGAGATTCCAGGCCGACAGGGTCATCGAATTATGTCACTTTGTGCGTGAATCGCGTGCGGAGTCTATGGTTGCTGCTTTTTTTGTTGCCGATGCTCGGTCGAGAAGAGAGAACGAAATTCAAGGCGGTAACCTACTTCCAGCGTGCGCGCGCACGCGGTGATTCGCGAGTTCTTTTTTTGTCCTTTTTTGTGCTCTAGGCAGTGTAAGTACGGTTATAGGTTTATGATTCAGTCGTTCACAAATGAATGCGAATTGTCTGTTGGGCAAATTACAGTTAGGTGGTCATGTGTTGTGAAGTTTTGAATGTGTTTCAAATGTGTGGGTAAAAATAGGTAGGGTTGGAATTTTAATCGATTGCATTGAGAATAAACAATTGTTAAGTGTGCAAGCGATTGATTGGTTTAACCTAGGAAATCTATATGTTACAGGTTAAAGAACAGAATCAAACTAAAATATTAAAGAAAGGAGAAGGACAAAATTTTGTAAAATTAATTAAGATGTAAGTAAATTGTCTGCATTATAGTAATCTAAAATTACCTACTATCATAAGCTTGATCGTTTATTTTATATTATTATGCAGATATGGAATTTTAATTGACTGCATTGTGCAATAAAAAGCATGTTTGAGCGACTATGTTTAATCATAAAATATTATACAATTCTACTGATATGAACCCTTAAATAATCTTAAACAAGTTATACGACAGTTTAAAAATGAAAAAATATATTAATATTAATAAAAGATAAACGAACAAATTTTCTTAGTAAACTTTTCTCAGTCCACCATCACAGCAGGATTATTCCGCCATAGAAGTTTCATAAGGAAAGAATATTCTACCCTTTTATTCGCCACATGAAATTCAAAAACTCCCAAGTAAACGCATTACGCTTACGCATCATAAATCATAATGCGATAAGACCGGAGATATACAGCCTACATGCATTCTTTATCCATTTAAGACTACGCGCGAGCACGCATTTTCATGGCTGCTCCCATTGCACTCCATCACATCGCGCACATACATACATATACGTAAGAACGCGCGTTATAGATTTCATTATGGATTTCTCTTGAACCTGTCACCCGTTTTCACGCGTCTGTCGGGGGGCATACTGAAAAAAGGTGAAACCCGTACGGTTAAAATGCACTTGTAGCTCTGCTCGTATATATTGTACGAGGGGACCTGTTTTTCCTCCTCGCCAGTCGAGATTGATAGCGTTTTCTCACTATTAGGTTTCGGCCTCTCCTCCGAGCCACGGAAAAAGTGAAGATCCGTGAATGAATGAGAGTAGATCGAGAGGCTTGAGGCTCGTGCTGTGTTGTTACATAAAAGACAAATTTTCGTTTGTTTTGGTGCCCGAGCATAACGGAAATCAAGTGTATGCGCAAGTCGAATGTTTATGTGGGTTGAGTGCCTTTTGGATGATCTTGGGTTAGTGTACGTTTGTATTCTATGGGCTTCAATAATGACGAGAAGAAGTTATTGAATTTACAGAAATTCGTAAAAAGTAGTAATATATATAGTAGTATATACGGGGAAATGTTTTATGAAAAATTGCTTTTTTCGGACAGACTTGCATTCTAAAACTATCTGAGGTGCTTTCTGTAATTAATAATATAAATACGATTAGAAATTAATAAAAGTGGTTATAAAATTCACTACACTAGTATGGCAAACAATGTCTGATGTGATATTTAATATGTTACCTTTTTAAAATTTTCTAAAATTAAATACAATTCAGGTTTGTTGCCCTGTTTCTTACGGAATGGTAGATTTTAATGAATAATGTTATAATTTTTCATAACAAAATTTTCTTCGTGTACTTTTAGTATTTTCTATAGTTTTATTTATTTTGTAAACGCTTACTACAATAACCATGTATTCATCTCTTCTATTCATCTGATTATTAATTTGTTATTATTTTTTATTCATTAATGAGATGGACAGCCTTTTAAATTAAACAATATTACTAGCAATTTTCATACTTTTACAGGATTAAAAAATTATTTAATTTAACTCTATTTCGTATATCACAACATAAATGAAAAATATGAATATAATTCTGTAGCTTCCCGGAAAAATCAATTACGTGACGCAATTTTCAAAATAAGTTTTATGCCATATTTCTTATCTTCGAACAGTCCTCTGTCACGTAATAGTGACAGAAATTATGAAAGTGCACTCGTTGTCTCGAATCAACACAAGGAAAAACGCAATAACTCCATTTTTTTCAACATTTTCCCGAAATAATCACGTATCTCCTTTTTTTTAGAATAACTCTCGGAAAAACCGCATAACTCCACTTTTTTCATCCAATATCCTGGAAAAACGATACAACTCTACTTTTCCAGTAAGAGAGGCAGACGTTCCTTATTCTTATGAGTGTACCCATAGCAAGGTATCTGTATTAGAAAGAATACACACATTTGCCCCTACAAGCTCCCGTGAGCGATAGTTTATATTTATCATGTATAGTTGCTGAAAAAACAATTTAATTGCCATTGAGACCGAAAAACCCACGTAACTCCACTGAAATTTTTGTTTATTCCCGGAATAACCACGTAAGTGAAAATCGTTTTCTAAGACATGAACGCTATTTGGTCTAGTTACTATGCTAAAGAAATGTTATTTAGATTAGTATTCATTAGTATTCATAGATGTAGTGTTGCATTCAATCTCATTTGTCTTGATTTAAAACACCGATGCGAAACTAAAAACTCGATTTACTCGAAATAATGAAAAGTGAAGATAATTGGTTATTCCTGGAAACCACAGAATTGCAATTTGTTTTTGAATACTCTTTAGGTATATTCAGAATATTTTTATAGTTGTTGCAAAATTTATTAATACTTAAATATATTAAGTACTTATAGAGATAAAGTTAGTATTAAAAATTTAGCAAATAAATTTCAGCAATGGTTAGGGAACATTTTTTTTTTGTATTTGCCATTTTTAACATAAAATAATTGTTATAAAATATAGATTGACAAAAAAATTAATTAATATCCATTTTAACTTAATGTAGAATCGAAGTTAATTTTAAAAACCGCTGCTAATTCATTGTCACGTAGTTTCCTCAAACTAATGCATAGATTCCTCGTTTTAAGTTTTAATGGCAATAACTAAGTAATTTTCTCAAGCCATAAGTTTATAAAAATTCACAATTTTTTATACTGTACTTATGCGAAATTATAAAATTTAGATAGTGTATGAAAAATTGGATAAAGTGGATAAAGTTGTATGGAAAGATTAAAAAAAATAAAATTATGAATTAAAAAAATAATAATAAGCCGTACACGGTCAAAATCGAACCAATGAATCCCTAAATCTGCCCATACACACGCACTTACACTGCACACATTCACGCACACATAATGCACACATCCATACGAGTATTTTTATTAAATCTTATGTTTCGATTCCAAATGTCGTATACAACATTTCTATGTTTTCTCGAAAAAAAAAAATTTTTTTCACAATTTCAAAGCTTTCTGTAGGGGGAAACAAAAACAAAATTTCATATTGAAAAAAAAATGTGCGATGGCCGGGAATCGAACCCGGATCAACTGCTTGGAAGGCAACTATGCTGACCATTACACCACCATCGCACTTGAGTACCGCGGCTTTACTTACGCTCGAGAATCAAGAAACGCTTGTTTTCGGTTATTTAATACGAACGCCAAAAAACAACTTAATAAATTTTTTTGATAGATCATAGAAATTTTGTACACGACATTTGGAACCGAAATACAATTTTTTTTTAATTTCCGTATTGATGTGTATATGCTGTGTGTGCGCGCGCACGGGTGTGTGTGCGTGTGGGCGTGCGTGCGTGCGTGCGTGTGTGTGTGTGTGTACGAACCGATCTCGGGAGATATTTTTTTTATTTTTAAATAAGTAAATACTTATTTCGAGAAAACATTTCGTTTTTTTATTTCAATTTTTATTTAGTTGTATATAGCAATTTTAATACTTTGAAGTGAATATTGCTTATACATCTTTAATTCTCTAGAAACAGGGTGAAATTGACTATAATTTTAAAAAATCGTACTTATTATTACGGTCAATTTGGTTATTCCCTAATAGGTTATCCCGAAAAAAAAGATGCCCATAGATTGGCAATTTGCGTCCTCCAAATTAATAAAATTAAAAAATTATTTCTTACAAGAGGATAATGATTCTGCGTTTTATTTGATTGTCTAATTATGATTCCGAATACAGTCAGTATAACAAATTATAATTTTTTGTAATTTTTTTGTCATAAAATTATTTATTTGCATTAAAAATTAAAACAGGGAATCTATGTATTAGTTTGAGGCAGCTACGTGCTAATGAATTGACATCAGTTCACATTACAGAAACAGTTAGACACATTACATTCAGTTTACATTAAAGAAACAGTGCTGCTTTTATTGGATACATTCAAACATTGATTAAAATTTGTATTGATGATATCACATTACATTTATGAATATTTAAATATGCATTTGTTTAATTATTAAAAGTATAACAAAGTTTTTTGCTTTTTCAAACATTAAAAATTTGTATAACCTGTAAGTAAAGATATACTCACATAAAAGAAACATATAAATTAACAATAAATTTAGTAACAAGATTAAAATTGATTCGGAAAATTTTGCAGCATCTGAAGTTGTATAGTTCATAGTGAGTGCTATCTCTATCATTATGCTTATCAAAAAACAAACCCAAATTACTACGTAAAGCACTGTTCAAGATACATTCCGCTTATCTTATTCATATAAATTATGATAAGAGCCTAATTGTAGTGCTTACTTCAAATCAATATTTGATTTCAAATTTCGATTAAAACAGACGCGTCATAAAGCATTCCATAATAAATAACTTAAAATCTCAGTTTTCTCAACTTATTTTTACCATATACTTTACTATAGCCAGTCAACTGCTCCATTTTTAACACATCGTCATTATCCATCTTACAATACAAACATTTCGAAATCATTATCACCACTTTATTAAAAAAAAATCAAAACCACTCGCCGAGCTACCAACAAACCATTCCATCGACCATCTCAACCAAAACTTTCGCAGCATCCGCACTGACAACTCTCGCGCGATTTCGAGCGCTCGCCAATCTTCTCTTTCTCTCTGTCTCTCTTTCTCCCTCTCTCTCTTTCTCTCTCTCTCTCGTCCAGTCAAACTCGCGCCGATTACCATAATAACGGAAAAAGCGTGTCCCGGGTGTGCTTCCATACACACACACACACACGCGCAGAAGGCAGTAAAAATAAAAATGACTCGTGGCTCTCCTCGTACCGCGGGCGCTTCCCAGGCCTTCTCTCTCTCTCTCTCTCTCTCCCACCGGTTATCGGATTTCGACATTCTCTCTTGCTTCGATCTCGGCGTTCGCTCGCGCGCCTTTCCTTTTGCTCCTGCATCGTCTCGAGCTGCGCGCGCGGTTGTTCACGATGCAGGTTGCTCTCTTGCGGTGTGTGTCCGTGTGTATAGTGTATAATACTGGCGTGGAAGATGGATTTGTTTGGTCGTGAGAGATGAAGAAGTTAGGTGGTTGGTTTTTGGGAGCGATGAATTTTTCAGGATGGATGTTGATGATGGAAAAATTAGCCGGGAAATTGATATTGTTTTTTAAGTGTGTGATGATGGATATCTGTTAATTCAACGGGTAGAGCGTGAAGAGAGGCTTTGATCTTCATTTAGATGAAAAGTGCGGTTTCTCAACTCTTTCGTAATGCAAACTACCGTTGTACGTTTTACAGATAAAGTCGAAAATTGTATACGTGATCTCTTAATGTCAATTCTAGCTGTTGGAAAATTTTCAATTGAAATCGATTGTGCCAGCTTTTTTGAACAAAAACGTCTTCTATAAAATATTGTATATAAGTATAGTTAATTAATTAACAATTAAAAAGTAGCGTGTCTGCAGAGACTGTATATACAGAGTTCGCCTATTTAATTGTTTAACATTAAATCTAAATGCATGCAAATAGACGTTTCAATTAATTATGTGCATCCATACGCTGTCCACCGCACTATATCCTCGTAATGATTTAATCGAACGTCCATGGAAAAAAAACCCTTATCTCTCGCGTACGTGCTTCGTTTGTTACTTAATTACCGTATTCCACTTAGCATAATTGGCACACAATGTTTCAATTAAACCGCATTTTTTCGCCTCGCTCCTAAGTAGGAAAAACGTAGATAGTAAGAAAAAAGCCCCACTCGAAATCAGATATGATTCAATCCCATTATGTCACTTTCGCCGCAATATAGCCCGGCTCAATCCGTTCCATCGTCTTCTTTTTCGTCAACTGTTGCGAAAAAGATTTTAATCCGAAGCTCGAAGAGTGGGTCGCTGCTGCTCCCGTTTCGGCGCGAATTTCCGTGCGAGGGACTTTCACGCGAGAGTATAACAATAAATATATAGTATATTATAGCTGTTTTTAACACCTGCCTTCACATTTGTATATTGAGTATTTACTTTATTATCTGCTTGCGAAAACGTGGAACCGTTTACCGAATTTTTTCCCTCGTTAGCAGCTTCAAACTCATCACTACCACCGTTCGTCCACTACCGCCAGTGTCCCCGGCCCCCATAATTTCAGCAAAACTTGACCACCCAAAGCCACGCACAGCGCAAAAACTTCCGTATGTATCTCGCGGTCGCTCCAATTGCCCACACTCGTACACTTGCAGTCAGACTGCAGACGGAGAAAGAGAACGAAAAAGCAGTCGTGACGCGGATTTTCGCATCACACACGCGTGCAGCAGCCTTTCACGACGCGCGAGCGTAAACACATTTGAATGGAATTTCGAGGAGCACGCGACGGATGACTTTTTTTCTTCGCTGCGGTTTGGTTTAAGTTCGTCCTCGGGCGGTTTCCCATCGGGATCTGTGTATGCTAGGGCGGCGATTCCGGGCATTAGGCTAAATGTGCGGTTTGGAGCGAGGACTCGGCGATGATGCTAAAATGTGAGTTGGAGGTATGTAGGTGGGTTGTGATTTTCGGAGTTTGGGTTGGGAAGGGAAGGAGGCGTGTATTGGTCGTTAAAGCTTCGTATATAGTTTTGGAAGTTAGTTGTTTGAAATATTAGTGATTGCTTTTTCTTAATCGACTGTAGTTGTGAAACAAAATATTTCACTGATATCTTTAATGTTAAATAATAATTTTAAAAAATCTTATCCACTCATTGTTCTATACATAAAAAAAAAACTGAAAAATTTTAATTTTATAACATAAACGGAACTCTTACAGTTTTTACATAAGATCCTTCATTTTGACCCCAGAAAAATTTTCAAATCCATCCCAAACGATTTCTGCATTTAAAAAACACTAACGATACAGCTCCGACACGCGCGAATACTTCTTACGATCGCCGATACCTCATAATACCTCTAACGATCTCGTCGAGATCCTTAACATCGCCGAAAGCTCCGGCGTTTTTCCCCCATTTCTCAACGTCGCGCGTGCGCACGCGGCTCTGATTTCGTTTCCATATAAATCAGTTCTGCGCAGCCGTTCACTTCGCCCATTATAAGGTATACCGAAGTGCGCCGTACCGCGCAAAATCGTTTTCTAATCATGCGAATCGGTAATTCGAGGCGATTCCGGGGATTAATTTGGAATAAGTTCGACGGATAATGGCGGAAAGTCCTGGTCTGGGGCTACGTGGTGGAGTTATAAGGTGAGAAGTGGAGTGATTTTGCAGTCGATGTAATGATGGAAAAATATAGGAGTGGGTATGGAATTTTTATAGTATTGAAAAAGTTTTTGTCAAGGTTTGAATGTGAAGCGGGGATAAAATCGCGCGAAAAGTATTCTGAAATTTTCCCATAAATCTCGTGGCTTTCGTATAGACAATTAGAAAGTATGCGCAATAAAAGATTTTAAAATCTGATACTTAACACACTTGCATAATCATTAAAAATCGATGAAAGTAGAAACGCCTGAATGGGAGATATGAAGTTTCACCTTAAAGATATTAAAGTCATCAAATGCATTACAGGGTATGTATAAGTGCGCTATAAATACTGTCGATGAACCACTGTGGTGTACTATGTTCTATGAAAATCGTTACAAATTGATCGCTTTGAACTTTGATACAACTATTTTTCAAATGAAAAGTGAAGCAAACAAATAACGTTTTCCTACTTTATGAATTGGTATCTTATAAGTACTATAAATGTCAAGCATTATTTTACGTGCATACGTATGTGAAAAAAAAAGAAAAGAAAAAAAGAATCGTTAAGAAAATCTGTGCCTTTTGTTTGAATTTGTTTTTCAGTTTTTTCAAAGAACAATTGACTGTTTTGACAAAATTTTAAAAAAGCGCCTTCTTTGACATTTGAATTATTTTTTAAACATTATATAATATGAATTAGGTTTTAAACACTTGTCTTTCGAAGATGTTTTTACGATTAGACGATCAATTAAACTAGTTCAAATTTCAGAACGCGAGTTTGATTTAAGAAAGACAATTGTATCAATATACTCTGGATAGTAATAATCCAATATAATAATTACAATGCCGCTCCCTATCTCTAGATTCCGAGCTTCAGTCTCCTCCTAAGTGACACATCATTTACTCTAACAGGCTGCACTTTTCTGCAAAATCTCACCACCAGACCCATCACCACCAACAAAACATCCTCATCTCTCGTTATTCAAAACCCACACGCACGCACATAAATTCCAGCGTCACTCACCATCACGCGCGCCGCTTTCCAATCGCGCGAAATTCAAACTGTCTAGGCGCATTCGCATACCAGAGGCCAGAAAAAGATCCATCTTATCGTCCCGAACACACACACACATACACACACACACACACACACACACGCGAGCGGTGAGCTTGATTTATTTATCGCTTAACGGCTCGCAACGCCCGGAGGAAAATCCGCACGTGCCCCAGTTTGCGTAATCGCGGAATCGCGCTGCATCGAGGACAAGCGAATGTGTGTGTATGTCTAGGAGGAAGGAAGACACGAGGAGCTAGCCTAGTCGGTTCCACTTTTTCCTAGAGTGCAGAGGAGCGTTGATTGGATTGGAAGAGAGGGGGAAGTGGAGAGTGGGGAGGGAGAATTGCTTTTTTTGTTTTAATGTTGACGGGAATTGTTTCTTTGGTTTCTTTTTAAATCAATCAATTAATTAACCTTGATTTAAAAAATTAAGGTTGATTTGAAGGGAAGATCGTATCTCGGTACGCGATTGTTCTTTCTTTATATAACCAATTTTTTTATCTTTGATATATCACACTGAGAAAAAAATATAGTAAATTTTCACATGAAAGTACTATAAAATATAATGACATTTGGCTTCAACTATATTTTATAGTGATACAAACAACAACACTATGATGAAGATAGCTATAAAGATGTTATCGGTACTATATTATATAGTAAAATTTGAAATATCAAAGAAAATCGAAAAGAAATGTTATATTATCCTAAATAAGTTTAGTAAATTTTACTAAAAATTTGCTTAAATGTACAATAATTCAGTTACTATAATTTATAGTCATTTGAATTATATGAATATACGAGGCGTTTTACGTCAACTCTCCAAGCGCGGCGCGCGAGATCGAGATCTTGCTATTTCCAACTCATGTTTATGATACTTAAATGTATTTAAAAAAATTGTTTAATAAGTATTTCCGACGTATTTTTTCCTCAGCTTTCTAATGATGTAGGCAGTTTTTCCGGAATTTTCTATTTTCACCTTCAAAAACTACAAAACATCTTATATCTCAAAAAGTATATTTTTAATATTTTTTTTACCATTTAAATCGAAGGCTGAGCATTTTTTACATAGGAAATGATTTTTTTCAAAATTTGATCGAGAGTTTTCTTCAAGAAATAGAGCCCAAAAGAGTAGATGCAACGTCTTTCCCGCGCTCTATACCGCGCGGTACGTCACGTGGACTAGGTCTGTCTCGCTACTTAATAACGTTTAATTTAACAACGCTTCTTTCTCAGCGCAGATAATTTTTCTTTGTTTTTTCTAACAGTTATTCTAGGGAAGATTTGATATTCAGAACTTAAAAATGGTTTTTTGAACTTTGATGTACACTCAGAAAAAATATAGTATATTTTCACATAAAAGTACTATCAAATATAGTGGTATTTGGCTACATATATATTTTATAGCCATATCTGACACGTTACAATAATAATACTATTATTCTAATAGATGAAAGTACACTGAGTAAAAAGACGTTTGTACTCTGAACTATGTTGCATAGTAAAACTGAATATTATTGTCTTTACTATATATTTTTTTAAATCAACTATAATATGTTAATAATAAATATATTCAGATAATTCAAACTAAACAGTTATAATAACTCAATTATTGTCATATCCATATAATTCAAACAACTATACAGTTATAGTAACTCAATTATTGTTATTTAACTAAATTTCCATTAAAGTTTACTATATTTATTTAGTATAATATAATATTTCCATTCGAAATCTTTCGGTATTTTAAATTTTACTATATAATATATTACCCAATAACGAATTTTTAGATATCTTTACCATAATTTTGTTGTTTTTATCACTATAAAATGTATATGTAGCCAAATACCACTATACTTTATAATACTTTTATATGAAAATATACTATATTTTGTTCTCAGTATACATTAAAATTCAAAAAACCATTTTTAAGTTCTGAATATCATATCTTCCCGAGAATAAGTGTTAGAAAAAACAAAGAAAAATTATCTGCACTGAGAAAGAAGCGTTGGTATAATTACTATATTGCTGTTCGTTATGAGACTATTTTTTTTATAAAATAACCAATAAAATATTATTAATGCATTATAAAGAATTCGAAAGAACAGGTAAAGATTATGATTGAAGGTTATTAAGTAGCGAGACAGGCCTAGTCTTTTGGGTTCTGTATTTCTCGAAGAAAACACCTTGAGCAAATTTTGAAAAAAATCATTTTCTATGTAAAAAATGCTCAGCTTTCGATTTAAATGGTGAAAAAAATATTAAAAATATACTTTTTGAGATATAAGATGTTTTGTAGTTTTTAAAGGTGAAAATGGAAAATTTCGGAAAAACTGCCTACATCACTAGAAAGCTGAGGAAAAAGTACGTTGGAAACGCTTATCAACCAATTTTTTAAAGTACATTTAAGTATCATAAATATGAGATGGAAATAGTAAGATTTCGAGCTCGCGCGCCGCGCTGGGAGAGTTGACATGAAACGCCTCATATTTATTATTAACATATTAAGTTCATTTTGCAAAACATATATAAAACGGTTCGCCCGATAGAGACAGCTTATAGTTGAGGCAATAGCACTCAATTTTACTATGCAATATAGTTAACAGTACTAACGCCTTCTTTCTCGAAGTATTGTTAAAAACATATTTTTCGTCATACGTGTCCGTAAAATATGTACATTACGGACGCGCGTATTCGTAAAGTAAAATACAACTTTACAGCTTCAAAACAGGCCGTTAAGTATGTACTTTACGGACACTTATGACGAAAAATAATGTTTGCTCCATGGTCGTTGCATTTTACGGACAGAGTGGGATGTGCATCTTCTGTCCTTAAAATGCAACGGCCTAGGACCGAAAACTACTATTATGCACTTGCTATTCGAAGTATTCATGAAAATTCTGCGTGATATAATTTCCAGTTCAGTTAATTAACTAGAAAAAATGGCACTATCAATTCTTGAATGATCGTATTCACTATATTAAAGTTATTAAGGAGAATTTCGTTCAACTACGACCACAATTCCGAACCTTTCTCAACATACACAAAGCTATAAGGATCGCCGCATCCTTCATTCCTCGCCCAGTTGAAACCCATATACCAACCCATTTCACACTCCGCGTCATAAACAGCCATACGCAATAACGTAAACTTTCGAGCCTCCACCGCGACACAACAGCTATACAACGCCAGCAACCTCGTCGTTAGACTAATTAGCTCCTGTACAGATACATCCACGCGTAAACCACGCGCTCGTAAACTGCGGCTCGGAGAAAATCCTCCTTCGAAAATTGCTCGCGCGAAATTGGGCGCCAGTACGTACACGCACGTGGCGAGGCTTTTCGCGAGTGAGCTGCGCGCGTTCTTTGCTCGCCTTAATGGACACTTCCTGTTCCAGATAGCACGAGCACAGAGAGACGGCAGCAGCCGTAACTGTTTATTTAACTGTAATCGACGCCACGCGGTGGTTAATATGACGATTTCACTGAGCGATTTTCGAAATCACCTCCCGGTAAATCGAATTAACTATACCCGTAAAAGAATTTTTCGAATGTACCGTGTGTGCGTGTGCGAGTGCGTGTGCACATGTGTGTGTGTGTGCATATTTGTTTGTGAGAAGTGTCGCGTGCTTGGTGGACGTTGCGTAAATGTTGTCGATGTAAACAAATTTGTCGACAGGTGCATGCAGAGGCTGCTCGAAGCGACTTCGGAAATGAGCTTATATGAGCGAGTCGTATGGGCATACAGTTATAGAGGATTGGCGTATAATATGAGCTGCGAGCTTCATTTGACTATGCAAATGGCCATTTTCTTTTCGCGCGTTCAATAATCAAGAGCCGCAATATACCGTAATAAATAAATAAAGTATAAGAGCGTTTTACGATCGCAATCGCGAGCTTTTCTCGGTTTGGCATTTAATTACGAAAATCAAGCGTCGTGACATTGATAATTATTTTTTATTTGTACGGACTCGTGGGTTTTTCTAGTAATTAGATCTGTTTCCGTTACTTATTAAAAAAAAAAAAAAAAAGAAAGATTCTCGTAGTAGTGCACAAATTAATGCGTCCATTCTGAAAAGCCATTAAAAAACTTGAGTAATTTTAGCTAATAACGTGTCACGGAATTCTTACGAGAATAATGATTAGGCGCGTGCGCGCCTATATGCGCGCGGGACTTTAAAACCCGCGGTGAAGTGTATTTTATTAGCGAATTAAGTGCCGTTGCACAAACCATCGTGTTTCCTAGAACATATTCATATAATAATATCAAATCCTATTAACTACTTCCAGTTTTGAGCCTAGCTGCGCCTGCCGCGACGTTAATTGATTAATCGCGTATACAAACTCTCAATTTGTCGAAGAAGTGTGTGCTTTTTTTCTGCGGGAAGTAATTATGAAGGTTTACGACGACTATTATTGCGTTAATACTTTGTAACTGCTGGCAAATGTGACGTAGATTATTTAAACCGCTGTAAACATTGATTAATAAAAAATACGAAAGTTTTTATCAATAATTGCATGCCAATTCAATCAGGTATTTAATGAAACATATATGAAAATCACGAAAATATTGTAACTGTTATAAAATACAGTTTTTTTTACTATAGCATAGAGTAGGATATAAATTATTCCTTGCTGAAATAAGATTCTTATTTTTTACAAACTAATAAAATAATTCTCCATTTGTTATAATACCTTAAAAATAAAAACTACAATTTAAATAACAAAAAACCAACATCGAAAATCCCACGTAAATTCTAAAACTTTACTTATATATATACGTAACACAACGACTTCAGAAACAATCCATACTCCAATCCCAACGAAATTCCCCACAATTCTTGTAGCAACCATCAGGCCGAAAGGCCCTCTCCTTCAATATATACCTTATCTTCCGCGGCATCCGTGGCTCGCGTCAAGCTCTCCGGCTCCATTATAAATCGCGCGCGTCCGCGATCCTTCGCGAATCGGCATGTGCGCGAGCGCCGCGCACTCGACCTCCTTAATTGTGCGGCGCGTAAACCTCTCTCTCTCGGTCCAGCGGCAGCTGGGAACCTGTTTCGCCTTTACGGTTTCGCGCGCGCGAGGAAAGGGGGACAGAGTACCTGTCGGTGTATACGTGTATACATATATTGCGGAAGAACGCGAGCCGCGGATGCGCGACTTTTCGGTATGCGAGAGTGCGATTAAGGTGTGCGTGCGTGTGTGTGTGAGAGAATGCAGGGCATAAACAGTGGGTCTGAAGTTTGCAACGTTGTAGTACAACGAAATAAAAAAATATTTGATTTTACCTCAAGTTTACAATAATTAATATTTATTTTGCAGGTATATTTATTGTTTTGTAGTATCAAATGACTTTATAACAAAGATTTAGATAAAATTTCCATTGCTTAATAGCTTTAATTAATTGTAAAAAATTATCTCGTTGCACTCCAACGATGTAAACTTCAGACACATCGTAAACAAGTATGTGTGGGTATGGAAAGGAGAGGAGAGGGATTCTTGTTGGGATTTTATAAGAATTTTCGGAATGTCGAGGAGAAGGGAATTTGGGGTTTGCGACAGGAATTGATGAGGTTTTGGTGTTGTCGAATTTGTTTACATTGTGACTTGTGTAGTAAATTTGTTATAATTTGTACCTTGTATGTACGTTACTTTCGTTGCCAATTTTCTGGAGAAGAAAGTTTTAAATATGAAGAAATTACAAAAATTTTACTACACAGTATATATAATTTATATAAGGAAATTTTAATTTGTCCACACTTAGAGTGTTAAAAAATAAAAAAAAAAATTTGAAGGCATACCTTCGCGACAAGTTTCTTCTCATTCTACAGGTCATAAAATATACGAAAAAAACTCGCGAGCATTAGAAAACGGTTTTGTAACACCTTTTTAGAAAAAAAAATCCATTTTTCTTATACAAAAATTTAACATGGGAAAAATGGACGAAAAGTAGTTACTGATGATGAGCCAATAGTAAGCTTTTAAATGTGCCAACAAATATTCCACAAAAAAAAAACAATTAAAGTAGAAGAAAAGAGTTTTAATTTAAGCTAAAAATCGTTAAAATCGGTCGGTTCTGCGAAAAGTTACGTGCATTTGAAAATCGCGAAAAATGACTAAAGATGACCGATTTTTCCCGAATTCACGTAATTCAATCATTTTTGGTCATTTTCCGTGAGTTTCAAATGCACGTAACTTTGCGCAGAACTGACCGATTTTAACGATCTTTAGCTTAAATTAAAGCTCTTTTCTTCTTTAATCACTTTTTTGAGGAATATTTATTGGCGCATTTAAAAGCTTACTATTGGCTCATCATCAGTGACTACTTTTCGACCATTTTTCCCATGTTAAATTTCTATAAGAAAAATGGATTTTTTTTTCTAAAACGGTGTTACAAGACCGTTATCTAATGTTCACGAGTTTATCGTATATTTTATGACCTATAGAATGAGAAGAAACTTGTCGCGAAGGAGTGCCTTCAATTTTTTTTATTTTTTTTATTTTTTGAACCCTCTAATTTTGGACAAATAAAAAATATTCTCATATATATTTATTAAAAAATTATTTGAATTGAACAGCATAAATTTGTAAATGTTTATAATAAAAAAAATGTTCTACTTTTCCATGCTTATTTTCATATTTTATAAATTAGTTGCTCAAAGAATTGACGTAAAATTATTAAAAATGTAGCGGTATATATTTTTGATAGCGGTAACATGATTCTCTTATGCAAAAGTTCAACATGCTTTAGAGGAAGAATTCAAGGAAAATCGCCAGTATCCGCTTTAATTTTCACTTTTTACGTAAATAAAATTTTGTTTACCCAAAGGAAAATAAGACATCGGTATTCACCGAATTTGTAATTTAAATATCCGCGATATGATTCCGAGAGTGACGAAAACTTTTCCGATTTCCGTAACTTTTACTTTCATTTCGATTCGTACGAAATAATTCTGTGCAATGCATGTTTTATGCCCCTAGTTAGCATGGACTTACAGAACCTCAACACTTAATTTCATTCATTCCGCCAATAAAATATAATTTATACCGCCGTAATACGTTTTTACCAGACTTTTAAAAATTGAAAAACCTCCGACGTCTCCGAAAATTCCGTTGCTTTCTCCGTTTACTCAAGCGACGACAACCATCCTCGTATAGACACTTACTCACGCGACATTATAAAAACCGAAGCAGTTTCACTAGGAAGCCGCGCGTGTGTAGGAAGGAAAGACGCGGCTCGCGCGCTTCCGCGACTATATAAAGTGACAGGATTTCTGTGTAATGTAAACAAAATGAAAACGATCGGGTTTGACGAGTAGCGACGCACGCGCAAGACGTGAAATGCGCGGCTTTTCTAATTTGCGTATATATATATATATATATATATGCGCTCGTTGCGCAATGATAATTTTCAGTCTGCTTCCGATGTAGATTATAATATATAGAAAATGAGGGTACGCAGTACGATGCAGGTTCGCTTATTCTGTGATTCTTAATTTTTAAATATAAATACGTACCGTTATTTTTGTTAGTGGTATCAGGAAGGAATGCCTTTCGAGATTTTTAATGAACGGTTAAACGAACTTAAAAAAAAACGAGAAATAAAAGCCATTCACGCGGCGGCGAGGATTATTTCTCTTATCGAAATGCAATCGATCTTCGCATTAATTACCGGGCACTATAATATGCTCACACAATCCTCGTGTGAAGTCATCGCCCCAAAAATTACGAGCTAATAATTACTGCGCGTAATGCCATTATGCAAAATGCGCCGCTGTTTGGGGTTGCGCAACGTCATCTCATTAATGCACGGAATTACTTGCATGTAACTCATACGTGCAGCCTGAATAACGCCTACGCATTATATAAAACTGTATCATCACAAGGTAAAAATGTATCAGAGAATCGTAATACGAGAAGTTTAATTAAAAATGTTGATCAAGTTTTAAATCGATTTTCGGTGTATAAATAATAATTATAACTTCGTTGTAATATTAAGATTCAGCATAGATATAAAAGAGCAACAGCAATGAAACAATTAGTTATTATAACTTCATAGTTTTCACAAAGTGGTATCTTTAGTGGACGAAATTTTCATACTGCGGAGTATGTTTATAAATGAGATTACTTACCTTCAAAACACAAATCCTTGTAACATTAATATAGTAAAATAGCTATAACATATAACATAGCAAATTTATAGCATGTCATAGTTACGAACTTGCGTTTATATTTATTTATTCATTTAAATTTTTACGGGGACCACTTTTACAAAATTTACTACCGTGAGAAAAATAGATCTATAATAAAGTTAGAAAAATATACAAATAATAATAAGATAATTATAACAGAAGTATAGTTGTGCACATAATATAAACATATAAAATAACAGGGAAATAATAAAATGGTATAGGTACCCTGGTGGAAATTTGTCTATCTGAAATGGCCAACAATATCAATAAATAGGTAGAAAAAGTGGCTAGTTAATAGGTCCCGGTGAAACGCTTTGTCTCCCATTATTCGCACATTTAATAGATTGGACATAACCTCAAAATTTTCGTTTTAAGTTTACTTAAAGAAGTGACGTTAAATTGAACGGTATTCAGCTGTAACTGATAGCTTACTAAAATATAAACAATATGAGCAGACAGAAAAACCATTTACAGTAGTCCTTTTGAAGATATTACGTAGAATGTATTTATTGCCATTAGATTCTGTCTCTCTCACTCCTTGTCATAACAACAGGCCTTCTACTAGCCATTTCCGGACTAAAAAACTGATCAGTTTTAATACCTTTGAAATACTCAAAAACAAGCTTGTGTTTGTCTTCGCAAAACTCATTCTATTTTTCAATCTATTAAATGTTCGAATAATAGGGAAAAAAGCGTTTCACCGGGAGCTAGAAACTGGAAAAGGGAAATTCCCATTTTATAGCAAGTTTCTAATATAAATGGCCAGTTAATAGTTAGAAAATGTTTTGGATTTCCACCAGGGTAGTTGCTCAACTAAAAGAAAGGATTAAAATAGAATAACTATAGTCCGCTAAGAGTGGATTTAAAAACGCTCATAGTAGGAATGTTAGATATGATATATAAAAGAAGATTCCAGAAACTTTTCAATAGAAATCAAAGTTTGAGGCACATACTGATTCACTAAGGAATATATAGTAAAGTATAATTGTAAGAATGTATACCGTTACCAAAAAGTTACCAAAAGATCCTGCAGCCTACGAAATTCTCATTCATAAACATTGATCTTTTTACTTCCCAACTCTATTCTCGCCGTTGTCTAACTGCCCGCCAAATACATGCATCTTTCCAAACAACCACCGAATCAGCAGTCAAGTCCCGGATGACTTGCAGCCAAAAACGCAACTTACCTTTCGCGCGCAGAAATTCACGGCGCGTTTTTCCCAGGCGGAGAGGCGGTGGCGGCGGCAGCGGCGTTCGGATTATGCAACCGCGCGCGGCCTCTCTTTGACACGCTTCGCGGCCTTTTGACAGCGCCGACTATTATCACGGCGTCGTCTCGTTTCGCTGAGTCGAGCGCGAATCTGATGTGCATAGAGCGAGAAGAGTTTTGGGGTTAGAAGAGTGGGATGGAGGGTTTGACGATTGGGTGTTTGTAATTTTACTGTAGATGTAAGTACTATGTATGAAACAGTTTTTTAAAGACATGATGGATTGTGTTACTTTTTCCAATAAGCGTGTTATATTAATATTGCAATTTCAGTCGAAACCAAGGTAAAGATTTTTTTTATTTTGAGAAAAAATTATTGATAATATTTTATGTGAATCGATCAAGGATATACATTACACAATATTTTCTGTAACCCCTCGGAATGTGGGTATACAATACTTCTTATACATTATGCAAACAGAACAATTCGAACGTTGCTACACCCCTTTCATGCGCATAAACGTTAAAAGACTTTAAATTTTAACGCCGAATAATGCTAATACGCCTGAAAATTGCGATAATTGGAACGAAGCCGATAACTCGGGGATATTTTTCTTCAATTTTATTAACTGACAAGCAGCTTACGTAAAAGCAGCAGACACTTTGGTTGACAATTCATATACTTAAAAACTATAAGAATAAGAGTAATTGTTAGAATATTTAAACTATAAAATACACGTGAAGAATTTGTGGAATTCAATTAATACAGGGTTAATAATAATGCATGACACATAAAATAAAATAGCTAACACGATTCACTTCACGTGATCGTAATGATTAGTGCAGCAGTAAAATACAACTTATTGTGTAGAATGATAGATATAGTTTTAGTTTTAAGCGTAGGGGTATAATACACAAAAAATGCACTCTTGTACTGTCATAAATACCACTTGCAATCTTTATTGTCATCGAACCTTATTGATAGTTTATTGTTACTTTATTGACTAGTTCAATCTAAGATTTATTTTTGCAAGTCTCGAATAATTACTTCAAACGTTCTGTTACTACGACTCCACCTTCAGAGACGTTACATTGTAAAAGAACAATCGCTGCACCGCCCGATTGTTGAGTAATTGTCGCTCGCTGTGGGAATTCGTACTTTTACGTGACTTTGCAGCTTTTCGCTATTGAATCGTCGTCGCGCTGCGCCTCGTAACAGCATTTGCACTGGAACAAAATTACTGGTGCGGCTAGGTGTTTTATTCGTTACGTAAAAAAAAATCGAAGGAATATATTTATTGGTTCGTTAATGGCCGAAAGTTTTGCGTTTTCATTTTTACGTAATGTGTCCTATTAGCATATTTCTCACGTTATTTTAATTAGCGGCATCTGAACATGAGCTTGACGCAGAGACGCCGGAATGCGGGTATACACTATATTTAAACGTATGCATATATACACTTTCTCTTTTTTATTCCTCAAAATGAGGATTCTTTTTTATACATAAAAACCTCGACTGAATTCAAAAGACCAATTTATAAAAAAGTCGATCCGTTTTAAACTGCCAGTAAGAAAAAAAAAAGTTTACTTCAAATGATGGGGCATATAATCAACTCTCTCACTCAAACAAACATATATATGATTGACGAATAAACGTAAGCGGAGCAGGGTGCTGACATGGCTCGCCGGAGGCGTCACTTTCACCGGAGACAACACAGCGAAACCCCAAAAAAAGTCCATCCCGTCGGGAAGTTCAATCATCTCCTTTAATTTTCGCGCGAGCGCTCTGTACAAAATCGATTTCTCGCGCGCGGAGAACAGCTGTCGGATGAATCGAACAGGAAGGAGCGAATCCATTCGGATAGTGTTACGCGACGAGATATTTCGCTGGACGGTTGTTGGTGAGGCGGGTCGTGACCGTTATATATCCTCGTGGTAATTAGTTAGCGAGAGAGTTGGTGAGATTGCGTTGCGCATTTCTTGTTGTTGGAATGTCGCGAATAATTAATTGATTCTTATCTGGAATTTAAGAGTAGAGGGGAATTAACTGAATGTTTATTGGCGTATTTCATGAAGATGACGGTTGCATCCCGATGTGCAGTAAAGTGGGATTGTACGTCCTGCGCAAAAAATTTATAAGCGTAATTTGTCAGTGCATAAAAAAAATATAAATGTCATTCAATAACCGAGAAATCTCACCTATAAATTTTAAGTAATAGATGTACCGGAAATAACTCGTACCACTCGTTACATTTTTAAAAATGTTTTCTCTTATAAATTTCCAGTGACCTTGTTTGTATAGTGCAACCTGCACCAGTGATTTCTTTTGAAATGTATAAGCGCAAGTAATTTCATTAATTCGAGCGCACCATTTATCATTTTCAATAAAATAATTGCGTCTCTTAAATGTTAAGGATCTTGATATTTATATTATTTTATTATATTTACTGAAAATTATAGTTTGCACATCAGCAGTATATTATATAATTATGTATTCTACGCTAAAAAAATTAGATTCTGAAATAAGTAAACATTCAATCAACCGCTTCATCAACGAATTGACTTTTCAAGAACCTCCAATATCTTTTTTCAACTCCGAACTCTCCTCAAACCACCTAGTCTACTCAAAACGTCTCAATATCCTCTCGAGACTCTCGAAACCTTACACTCTCCCAAAAAAGCCATAACAGCCGAGATGAAAAACCGGGAGGAAGCAGCATTTTTTGCGCCTCCTCGGACCGATTAATCGTTGCCGCGCGGCAGCGGCAGCGGCGGCGACTCACCCGATCTTACTTCGTAACTGTAAAACACGGCGCAAAGTCAATTAGCGCCGCGATGACGAAAGTATGCGCGTGTGTATGTACCCGCAGTGTGCAGTGGTCGTTTCGCTGGTTGGGTTTGTGATGGGTAACGTTTGCGTAAGGTAGGATGACATTTTTTTAGAACCAGTTGTGGGGGTCCGTTGGTAAATAGTAAATGAGTGCGAGGATTGCGTCGTTAGAAAACAGAAACGTTTTGAAGAAATGGTTTTTTATTGACGCTTGTTTTGATTTTTCTTACATTTTAGAGGTTTAATGTAAAAGTTTTCATGAAAATCGTATGCTCTTAGGAATTTTATTTCGCGAGCGAAAGTTAGTATGTTACGTTGCCATAATCGACCACAAGCGGCATCATATAATAGTAACACTTTTGAAAAATTTTTCTTGCGTATTAATAGATTGATCGACATTGTGTTATACGTGAAACTGTATACGATTGATTTCTATTCTGAATACATAATTGTTGAGTTAGCAATTTTTTTCCTGCGTACAACTGTCAAGTATATACAATTATTTAGAAAATAATTAAGAGAGGATGATGACACTATTATGTCAAGAAGCTTTCTACACTAAGTCATTATTTCCAGTAAAAAAAGGTCACGCTTTGTGAGACGACTTTCTTGCATTTGCCATAAGAAACGTCGCGAGTCTACAGAAAGCCAAAGATTTTTTTTATTTTCTGACACTCAATTTCACCTTTTATAATGAGAATCCAGTACAATATAACGACGAGCCAGCCACGTCTCACCCACCGGCAAAAAAAACACAACCCTCAATTTTTTACGAAAACTACCAAAAGCCGAGCACCAAGTACCTTTTTTTCACCGTCAGTTATACTTCGTCTCACCCAGTACAGAACAGCTCCTTTTTCAGTCGTATCTCGCCAATTTCAGCTCATTGCCGTCATTTTTTACTGTCGCGCGATTCTCTTCTCGCCTATACGGTGCGCACGCACGCGTGGCGAGACAACACGATCGGTGTCACGAGTGTCGACAACAGGTCTTACCGCAAATGGCCTGCGTACGGTTCACGCGAAGACAATGAATTTTTTATGTCGATGGGATTATACTGCTGGCTGACTGTCGTGGGGTATGAATTGCCGGTGATTGGCCGCGGTACATGTGGTTTTCGGGGTTGGAATGTGGTGATGGTATTTTCGGCAGTGATAACGGAGATTTAAGGTATACATCGTTTTTTAAGGTCTTGGTAAATTTGTATTTTTTATTTCAAACGAATATTTTATCGAATGCATATTCTTTTACGATTACTTAACCGACTTATTGCAATACATTTTATTTAATTCATCTCTGTGATCAACACTTAATATTTCTACTAATTTACAATACGATCTTCGTGTACAACTTGCACAATTAAAAATCGGCTTTTGCAGTACGTATATCACTCAAACTTAAAAATCGCGCACTTTTCTTTCGATTGAGCGCCACGTACTTTCCCATATTCGGTGGGGAGGCGTCGCACCGGTCCAAAATGACTCATTTCGCCGCGGGATCTTATTAACGACTACGCCGTCGCGTACTTTCGCGGTTGTGGCTTTTTTTATTGGTCCTCTCTTTGAGCAGGTTCGCCGCTGCTGCCGAGTGGCGCGAACTTTTACGGTTTGTGTGCAAAGCGTATCGGCTGTCGAAGGAGCGGCTTGAAAGTAGTAGCAGCAGCAGCTGTGGAGATTGAGAGTTGAATTCGGGTGTGTATATATATAGATATAGGTGTGCGAAGGGCGGTTTGATTGGATTGCTTTTTGGCTGTTGAGCCTTTGTTGTAGAGTTGCGGTAACGTCAACTGGCTAAAGAAAGAATTGAGTTGGCGAAACTTTATTGTTGGTCGTTAGCATTTCAGGTGATCAGAGCAAGTCTATTGTTTGGAATAGAACACGACTTTCGAACTAAAATTTTGTAAACCCGACATTCAATTCGTCAAGGAAGTAGACATTCTGCCAAGTCAATCTAAAATTTAGTTGAAAATATTTATTTTAAGTAATTCTTCAATTGGATTCTATAATTACTTATAATACTAGACTACAGTTTAATAAATTGCCTCATGATCTGATCTTATTTTCGCGCATACGCACACTGAAAGAAGATTCAAACACCAGCGCCCCCAAAGTTGTGTAACAGTTGCTCTGTTGCATCGAGTAGCAGCTCCTCTTCATCGAGTAGCGCTCCCCTGCATCGAGTAGTTGCTACTCGATGAGCGAGCAGCAGCTCCTCTAAAACAAAGTGAAGCAGCTTCTCTATTAGTATCGAGTAGTAGCTCCTCTTGATGATCGAGCAACTGCTATTCGCAGCACCTTGAAAAGTAAGGTTAGCAGCTCCCGCGTGTTTCGTGCTGCCGCTCTACCGCGCAGAGGAGTATCTTCACCAATGTTCTTTCAGTGCAATTGTTACAATTAATATATAATAACTACTCGAGTATTTAATTTTCTCTATATAATTCTATTACATTAAACATTAATCATATACAATTCTTTTTATGAAATAACAGCAAATCGGTCGATTTACAGGTCCTCTAAACCACACGACCTCCCTTATCTCAGTCCACCTCAACAACCCTCATTCATCAACCCGTACAGTAACCCGGTAAACCCCATCACCCAGACATTCTACCTCAGACAGAGACTAACCAACCTGTTCCTCCTCATCCTCAGCCTCCTCTTCTTCCGGGTCCATCGGAAACAATCGCTACCGCCTGGCATTCCTGTCGCTTGCATATACATACATGTATCTCTCCGCCTACGCGAATCGTCGCGAACGATTTCTCAACCGCTTCATGCTGCTGCAGCTGTTGGCCGAGAAACTCGCACGCGGCGGCGCGCTGTATATATACATACTCTCTTCGCCCGGCGGCCATGGATTCCGTTACGCGCGCACTTGTACGGTGTCCAGTCGTTCCCTCTCTCTCGCACAGGCCTTTATACCTCTTTCGCTTTATGATTTCCGCGCCGCGATTTAGACGGGACAAGTGTGTGCATGTGTGTATGTATGTGTGTATAGGATGGATGAATGGAAGATCAAAACAAAAAAAATGGATTCTATAGCTGCCGCACGCGGTGTGAGAAACCTATAGGTGCGGATTTTGCTCGGTCAGCCGCGTAAATAGATGGCTCGAGTGCGAGCGTTGTAGCTCTTTACGTAGTTGAGAATGGAAGAGGTGATGGGGATTGTGAATGAGTTTGTCGATCGATTAACCAGTTGTCGAGGTGTATACCGCGGCGACCGAGATAATTTCTTCTTCTTTTTTTTCTTCCATCGGTAGGCCCGCCGCGGTGAAATTGATTTTAATGCTCTTATTAATTGTTAATCAGCAGGGGTTTACAGTTAAAATTGTCGGGCATTGATGCTCGTCGGGCTTAATCGGACCGTCGTTAAAATTCGCTGGCGGTGCTGATCTGGTGGGATATTGAAGCCTCGAGATCGTTAACGATTGGGTACATTGAAATAATGGAGATTTTGGTTGAACGAGAATGTTTGCAAACAATGTTCCTTTAAGTGACGAATAACAATGTACTCTGACACGATAAATCACTTACAATTAATTACATAAAAATAATAGTCACTCAGAGGTAGTAAGAAAAAATGGCTAGTGAGCAAAAAGAAATATAAAGAATTTTTCAATTAGAGGTTACATAAATATCGTAGGACAGGCTGCTTATCAATATAAATGCACAACTTAACGTGATAACTAATTTTGTCATTTTCTTCTTGTTGCAGGTGAGTTTCCAAGTTCCTTCATCGCATTCCAGTTGCGTAAGTCCACCTAAACACACAGATATTCATTTCTTTCATCGAAGTCGTACAATCGTACAATTACCAAAATCGCACCTGTACAAAAACCAACTGCCGACCATTCACATATAATGTACAAACAAGTTGACCAGAAAAAAAAGTAAATCTACACGCAGGAATTCGCACGCGCGCGCGATATAAAAATAGCAAAAGTCGCGAATAATAAGTAGGCGCGCATATCTCGTTTCGCCCCTTGTCTATCATTACGGAGTCAATCCGTGAAGACATAATTTTACGCACACAATGGCGAAAACAACTCTCGCGATACGCGGCTGAATTTCTATGCGTATGTATATGAGCATGCGCGCGCGCGGAGGCGAACAACCTAGCATAAACGTAACTTTTCTCTTTCTCTCTCTCTTTCTCTAAGCTCTAGGAATGCCTGCATAATGTTTATTTGCGTGGTGTATTTATAGCGCGGATTTGAGGACATTATGGGCAATAGATATTCGTTCGGATAATCAGTTTCAAAAGAATGTGTAGCGGGACGTTTGTCTTACAGATGTTTAAAATTTGTTACTTGTTTTTATTTATTAATTGATCATAATAAGTATACATATTAATAAAACAGTCTATTAAAATTACAACAACTTAATAGTTGCACAAAAGTAAGTGTGCCCGTAAAAGATGGCATCTGTATGCAATGTTTTCGCACGATTCAGGAGACATTCCTTTACCAATCCGAAACCTACACTCTCCCTGCACTTATCGCGACCAGAGCAACTCTACTCTCTTCCTAATTACAACCACACAACCTCTCCACTTGCATAACCGTCAACCTCTCCGCGACTGGACTTTTCTCCGCTTTCTCAAAAAGTAAAAGAAAAAAACCTCACACACGTATACATATACGCACTTCCTCAAACTTCTCTCGGCATTCGTGCCCCGCGGGAGTTAATTGCTGCCGCTCGCGGCGATCGATTAGAGATTGCCATCTCTCTTTCTCTCTCCTCTCTTGCGTCGATTGTCCACGCGTGCGGCGCGCACGCGCGCGCCTTGAACTTGTGCTTCTTCTTTTGGAAACTGGATTTATCGGAGGCTTTTCTCTTCGAGGAGTGGGGAGTACAGGAATGCTTTGTGCCGTCGCGATAGGGGGGCAGGATTGCGCGCGATGCGCATATATTTTTTACACCGACGTGGAGATTTTTAAGAGTGGGAGAGGGGTGGCACAGATGGTATGCTGGATGGTTGTTTCTCGATGGCATCGGATAGGTCTACGGCGCGGAGGTTTACGGTTTGCAGCTGTCACTTGAAATAGCTACGTCGTCGCGAATATATAAAGTTATTCGGATATTCGAACGAATCCAACGATTTAACCTTCGAAATAATCACTACACTCTCAACTTTCCCATGAAAAAGCCAGCAGTATAACACGCGCTAAAATAAAAAAAGATGAATTATTATCTGGTGTGCAGCTCGCTCGCTCTTACAAACGTTTTCTTCCGCGCGCAATCATCATCTTCATAAGTTGTCTGTGATGTCGCCTCGGCTCGCGTCGGGTCACTGTCGACTCGACGCGTATTCAAATGCGACAATGCGACTGACTCTCTTGGCCTTGCGGTTTCTGGCTACGGTTTAACGGTGTGCGATGTGTCTAGCGGCGGTTGTGGGTGGCGATAGTCGTGTCATGCCTTGTTTGTGATGATATTTAGGAGAAAGTTGCTGAGATGGAATTATTTTTAATTCATCGACAATTCGAAAGTTGAATTTTACTTTTTCACCTTAACTCTGCGTCTGTGCGTGCCTTTAGGATGTTCGCATTTATCACTTTTCTTCATTTATTTGGAGCTCGGCGAATGAAGTATGAGTAACTGTTCGGTAACACGCGATTTTTCAATATCGATCGTGCACATAAGGTATAAAATCGTCTTTTAATTAAGAAGAGCCGTGATTTATGTCAAGTCCAAACACACTTGTTTCTGTCGTCCAATAACGTATATGTTATGCCAAGTTTGGAGCTGATACCGCGTGGACAGCTTAAAAGTAATTGCAATTATAATTTATGAAATTTTATTGCTATGTACGATTTCTGTAGGTGTCGTTGAAATACTTGACCTGAAAATTTGGTACAGCAGTATGTTTTACGCGTGTACTACAAGAATGTATGATGTATCATTTACTTGGGAAGAGCAAGGATAAAAATATATTTTTACAAACGAATAAATCTTTGTTATCTACAAAGGAAAGTAGCATTTTAAACTCTTACAAACAACATATTATACTCTCATCATAACTATATTCTTTTCATCGTCTAATCACAAAGACAACAAATAAACCATAATCACCAAAGCAGCTGCCCATCCGCATTTTATCACGTCTACCATATAGACATCCCCCTGCCCTCATCTCGAGAAAATTACAAACTCATTAACATTCCCATTCGCCCTCTAGGGTAGTGGTCCGTATTAGTGTGCCTGTCCATATTTGTGTGCCCTATTATTAAAACATATCCTAGAAGTGAACGAATAAAAACGTAACACTAAAATATTTTTTTTCATAAAGTATAGTTAATTAAGTTTAAATAGAATTAATTACTTAATTTGTTTTCATTTACTATAACATTAAAAAAGAACTTTCAAAAATATGTTTCACGGTTTGCGGTGTGTCACGGTGTTTCCTTGTCCAAACTTGCTAAGAAATGACATTTTTAAAAGTAACATATTAAATAATGTTTCGGAAGGATTTTAATGTGGGATACAATTGATTATATCATAAAATAATATTATGTTATATAATAAACCTTAATATAAAGGTTTTCAATTGATTTTAATATTTAATTAATGGTGTCTACTAATAGGGTCAGTGAAAAACGACTTGTCCAGATTTGTGTGTGCACAAATACAATACGAGCATGCTCGTATCGGTGCTTGAACAGAAAAGTTAGGTTAGGTTGTCTGCGCACAAACGTTGTTTCATATCGCATTGACGACCTTCAGCAGTTTTTACCGTATTGGAATTAATTAACATTCAATGTAAACAAGGGTTAGAAATTGATTATAAATGCACTACAGTTAACAAAATAATTTTGTTGGCAATGATAATATTATCAAGACACACTAATGTGGGGCACACAAACGTGTACATCCACATTAATACGGGGCACACAAAAATGTACTTTGATGTCTGCTAGGGCACACAAATGCGTACAAAATTTTTTTTTTTATATTGCTTGTAACTTTCGTAAATATAAATATTTTTCTATAAAAAAAATTGTTTCGTGTAGATTATTACTTTTATTATCTATATAAACCACCCGGAATCTCTGATACAGCTTAAATAGTCTATTATTATGCGACAAAACTGAAGAGTTTCTTAAACCCACACTAATACGGACATCTACCCTATACACTCGCGGACTTTATAATCACCGCGACGCGCGCTCGTAACTCAACCACCTATAGCGTCAGTCATCGCGCATGCGCGCGGCCCAGAAAATGCGCGACCGTGAAATCGGATAAAGCGCATACGTGTATATGTATATATATTTATGTATGTATGAACGAGCCCTGAAGATCGACTCGCCAAGAGCCTGTTTGTATAATGGGATGCGAAGGACGTAACGGCTCGTGAGCGCGGAATTTTCGGTGGCGATGTATCGGTGTAATTTTGCACGGATATACACTCGCTTCGCTCGTGCAAAAAGTCACACCAGCTAAATAATCGACTTCCCCACCCGTGTCGAAATGTACTATTAGTGAAAATCACTGGCGAAATTACCAGATGATTTATAACGATATTATATAGTTGATGTGTTACTCAAATTGAAGTATTTTTTACAAAAAACAATACGTAACAATAACATAATGTACCTAAAAGTATTATTAGTAATTAAAATATCAATGTTGTCAAATGTAAAAATTTACTTTAAATTGGTAAAAAATTGTTAAATAAAAGCAGAATATTGTTCTTAGTCATAAAATTAGCTAAAAAAATAGGAAATTTATGGTTAACATTGCTACCAACGTATATCTTCCCTCATTACTGTGTAATTATTTTTTTTCTAAAATGTGTATAAAACGCCACTTTCTACGTTTTTTTTTTAATTTCTGCACAAGAGTCGATAAATTTTCCTTATCTACACTGTTAAAAATATTATTAATTTTAATAAACTTTTAATAAACATTTTGAATTTTTATTCATAAACATGGTATTGTAGTTCAGAATTCACACATTTGTGAATTGATCGTTCAAACTGATTGTTGAGTTTAAAAGAATATTTTGAAATCACAATACCGTTATTAATTTTAATACATGTGATTGAAAATGTTTTTAAATTTAAGGAAACTTTAATATAGATTTTGAATTTTTACTCTCACGTTGAGGAATATTTAATATACGTACTTTAATTTTAAATGCGTATATAAAACAGTTTTAATGTACATGCGTTAAATTCAAAACAGTGTTTGAAAATTTATTAATACATGTATTGAAATTTAATACACGTATTTGTAAGACTACTTCACATACATATGAAGTTTAGGCGAGACATTTTTAACAGTATAAAAGTCAACTTTTACAATATGAGCAAATATTGAAATAAAAATCAAGTTTTTGACAATAAATTTTCTTATCGATATATTCTATTTAAGAACTTTATATTTTAATCTATCGAGATATCAAGTAACATAGTTTATACCTTGAATTCTCAAAAAATTTTAAAAAGAAATCCAAACATAAACCTCAAACCTTTCATGGAAAAACCTTAATTTCCAAAATGCTTCACGACGTCACGACCGTCGCTAGCTCCTCTTCCTCTATACAATTAAAAAAAAAAAAATCCTTTGCAAACCTCAACCCAAATAAAGAAGAAGCCCATCAGACATTCCAAAAGGCACACACCCACGATCCAACAGCTCACGAGCACCAATCGAAACGACGCGCGCGCGAACCTTAACCCACTCGGCGCGTGGAATCTGAAGGAAAGCTTCTCTCTCTATCTATCTCTTTCTCTCGGTCTTGGGCGTGCGATTAAACTCTCTCGGCTGTGTATATATATCTACATCTCAGTCTCTCTCTCACGTTGGAACAGCTGATCCGACGCCGCAGCGTGGCTGACCCCGGCGCTGTCCGCCTTCAACTTTCTACCTCGCGACACAATGTGCACGCGAGAGGAGCCGAGAGAGGGAAAAAGAGTCACGGCGAGGAGGCTTTCTAACTCTCTAGAGAGACGTCGACGGTGAAAACTCAGGACGCTGAGGGGGCGCGAACGGTGCCGGTGGTTGGTAAAAATTTGAGTCGAAAATGTTCAAGGAAATTCTGGCAAAGAGTAGAACGAAGAGATCTGCGTTCTCGTCCACTTGTTTATTTTATTTTGTGTTGGTTGACAACATTTTCAATGTGTATACACGGAAAAAATTTGGGAATGTATAATTTCAAATATTTTTGACGCGTTGAACTTCTATAGTCCGACGCTCGACGCGCCACACTTCGATATTGGGGCTCTGAGAGGTCCAAGCTTTGAACTTATATGAATTTAATTAGCGTCTGAACTCTGGTACTTATTTCAAAGCTTAGACCTCTCAGATTCCCAATATCGAAGTGCGGCACTTCGGATTATAGAAGTTCAACGCGCACTGAACTATAGTAATACAAAACATCGGACCGCGTTGTGCGATTGTTTGAAATCATGCAGTTCAAGTATGTTTGAACGTTTATGGTACGTTTTTCAACTTGTAAAAAATCAATTTATGTATTGATTTAGTTCAAATATAATTTGAATTTCTATAATCCCAAACCTTTAACCCATATTAATTCCAAATTTTTTCCGTGTAAGAATAAGTGCATGCAGAGAAAAAAATAAATAGTAAAATTAACTGAATTAGTGAAGTAATGATTCCATTTTCTTCAAAAATGGAAATTCTACTTTTCAACAAATGGAAACTTTACTTCTTAAGAATGGAGATTTTACATTTCAGAATGGAAATTCTACGGATTTTTTCGAAAGGAAAACAAACTTGTCACTGTTAAATCAACTGTAGGAAATGTAGAATTAACTAATTATGGTTTTCCGTGTGTTTTTTTGGAGCTAATATGCAATTGTTTCAAAGTCACACACACACACACACACACACACACACACACACACACACACACACACGCACGCGCGCGCACACACACACACACACACACACGCACACGCACGCACGCACGCATGCATTATACACACTGAAAAATACTTTTCAACGGAAGTTCGTTCATTAAATTGTTGTTTCATACGGTTGTCAAAGGCTGTGCATTGTCATTCACCAACTCGCCAGCCAGGATCTAACGACACCACCAAAGCCCGTCAGCATTCCGGTTCTCTCTGAAGTCGTTGTCCGGACATTAAATATCGAAACGTGTTGAGAACGTGGTGACACGTTGTATCCATAAATTGGCCCCGTCTTGTCGACGTCGCGCTGCATCTAAACTAGTCGCAGTTCTCTTCCATTATCCAAGCCTGTAAACACGCGACTTTCGTAGCTCTCTCAAAGCGTGCGAAATGAAATTTTCGAAAAAGCATGTAGATAGATCATCGTGCAGCGCAATCGGACTTTATGAAACGCAAGAGAGAATTGCGTACACACAAATCAGCGTCCGCTGATAAACGACGAGGGCGTGCATTACACCTACGCCTCCTTGCTAGACGCGTAATTGTATCCGTTCGCCGCGATGCGCGCCGCGATAATTATTAATTGAATCTACTCGACGCAACGCAGCTGCGCGCGCGCGCAATTTCGAGCGAATCCTCCCGCGGCAGATACCTTCGGATGTATGTATGTATGTATGTTCAATTTATTCCGCGGGGAAAAGCGCGTAGAAAGCACGATTTGCATTCTATACTGCGCGAGGCATCGGCGGCTGCGGCGGCGATTTTCAATAATTTTCTAGATTGCCGGGAAGATTGCGCGCGCAAATTGAAATTGATGCTGCACCGACGCGCGATTATCTTATATCTTAAATTTCACATTTAATGCGCTTAATAAATCAGTGGGACGGGGGTCATCTTCGGCTATATATATACATACACGCGTTTATTAAATACCAAGCTTTCGACCGTCGTCACCACAATCGCGGCAAAACGTCTTCGTTCGTTTTCGTGCGCAGGTAGGGGAGAGAGGAAACTTTCGTATGTCGACGTGCAGTTACCTGAAGAAGCGCGCAAGCGCCGCTGCGCGCGTATGTATGAAGAGTGAAGGTTGAGAGGACGATTTATGATACTTATGTGCTTTCCACGTGTAAAATGGATGGGTCTACATTATATTAATTTATAAAATTCCGTTCCTAATTGGGTTTGAAATTCTGTATGATAATTGAGGTCGGTGTGAAGAGGTGACAAAGTATGTGTGAGCCACGTAGCGGATTGAGGAAAAATGAACGATGATGTGGAGGAGCGCATTTATTTTAGGAAAGGAAATCGAAAGTCGTCTTTAAAATGAATGACGAAGTTTCTAAATTGAGATATGCCGCATTGGTGATCGGGTTTGCGCGGATCGTAAATTCATCCGCATCTCGTTGAGTTATATATTCATCTACTTTCGAGATCTTTAAAAGTTACGATATAACGTATAATCAAACAGATGGATTTTCTCGGTCTTTGGCGTGGCATTGGAAAAGCACTTCTTCTTCACTAAGCATTATAGTAAACATTCTCCCTTATTAAAGTACTTTCCCTAAGATTACGAGACTCTTGAGGAAATTGTTACTTAATTAGTTAACACGAATGAATGAAAGAGTACAGTGCATCATCGCTACGGAATTTTTTACGCACTTGCCCTACTTTTTATTTAATTGAACGCAATGCAGCTCCCCGTAATTCTCTCGTATCACTAGTCTTCGACAAAGGATACACATATACGTACCACGAAAATCCCCTACTTAACAGAGGATATAATTTCTCGCAATAATCGTTACAATTACTATAGCACTCTTCTTCGGAATCTCACGAAAATCTCGACGACGTTCCCCCAACTCCGCTGATCGTGCGTGTATTCACATACGCGTGAGGCGCGAACTTTCACGCTGCCGCAGATGGGCACCTAATTATCCGCGCCGATGGAGTGGAAAGGCAAGCGACGTTCTCACGACCCTCTTCGGAAGTACGGAAAAATTTGAATGCATCCAGGTGCCGTCGACTTTTCCCTCCCTTTTCATTTCACGCGACGACGCTCGTTATACATACTATACACGCCCGAGCAAACTACACCACGCGCGCTCGTGCGCAGATATTAGTATGTCGCTGGGCGTTTTCATATACCTGCAATCAAGCGGAGATGTGTGTAGTAATGTATGTAGTCTCGGTGCTTTCTTGTTTCGCGAATGTTAGTCTTTTGCGACGGTTCGGTGAATGGGTGGTTTGAGAGCGGGGCAATTTTGTTGCGATGCTTATAATGTGGGCGAAAAACAGGTTTTCATTAAGTGGTCAGAGAGACGCTGGGTTACAGGATTGTGTCAAATTGGAACGATGATAGGTCAATAAGTACATTTCCATTTACCAACAAATTTTATTAGTAAACAGAAAAATATTTTTATTTATGGTATTCACATTTTCTTGGTCGCACCAGAATGCATACGATAAAAATATCATTACATAAACTAACGACGTCAATCTTTCCCCACACATTCGCTCTCCCTATTAATACCGCATAAAAATGCATCTCCAGACGATCAGATATAATTAGAATCCTCCTTCCCTTAATAATACACTGCAGCGCAGCGAGAAACGAGGCTAGCCGGGCGTAAACTCGAGCGCACAATGACTTCGCAGAACCTCTCTGTCTCTCAATGGGGATCTTTCTACATTATCAGTAAAACCTTATTCTCGGTCGGGCTATTTATAAACCCATTCACGATTCGCGCGCGCGCGTGCGCAATTACGTAATTAGGTGAATTGGAATGAATTGTGCTTTATTTACACTTGCGCGCTCGCGGTATCACGCTAGCGTGCGCATCGTGATTAGCGCGCGGGTATAACGACCGATTTACACAGATTTACGGTGCGCGCGTGTGCTTTTGTGGCGCGAGGAGAGGATTGTATAAGCGGGAAGCCGAGTGTTTTTGGAGAGCTACACATTTTTATTTATTTTTTTTTCTTTTAATCGCAGCGCGCGGTTGTGAATGACAGTATGAATAAAAGGAAAAATAGTGGACGTTGACCGATGATGAAAACGTCCGACGTATTCATTTTCGAGAGGTAATTATGCAGCCTTTGGACGATGATTTTCCGCTGTATAAAGACTTTTTCAGCGAGTATTCACACGGTCATGTTCGCTCTCACTTTTGAATTTCTGGTATTTTAAAGAGCCTCTATGCACGCAGTTTATACTTCGGCTGAAAGATTGTCATCAATATAACACTTTCACCTGCAACGCATAAAACCCGCTTAAACACGTGAAAAGCATCCAAGATATCAATCAAATTAGTCATTACTCAAGCGTATAGCATGATTTACTCGCAGATAAAAATTTTTTACTCAATCCATTGATGTAAAAAACTCGCTAACTAACGCTTAAATTTTTTCGCATACTAAATATTAATTCACCCTATTGGCGTCTTTTCTCCCATCTTGAGCGATTCGTCGCTAAATACAGGCTGGTCCACTCACACATAGCCGTACGATTGAAACTTCTCTTTTCGAGGCAGCGTATGTAGGTATAGCGAGGTCAGCTGGCGATGTCCGCGCCAGGTGCGATGAAAGCTCTCTCGGCGTCGATATATTAGCTTCGTCGTAATGAGGCCTTCGTCCGAAAGCAGCAGCAGAAAACGTGCTGTCCTCACGCGGCATTGTGAAATTTTTCAAATGCTCATTATTTTTATTTTCAACTGTAGTGAGTAAACAAGTAGTTAAGTAAGCTGGCATCTTTTCTTTGTTCATCGGGTGGCTGGAATGGCGGGGTGAAATTAGCCTTGTTTATGGGAAATATGTACCCTGGCAGAAATCTTAAACATATTCTAGCTATAAATTAGCTAATTTTCAGAATATCGTTAGTTTTTAGCTAGAAATTAGCTAGAAACTCCGGTAATAACGTCACGTTTTTAGCTTGAAATCTGGCTATAATAAGCCTTGGTAAAAATATTAACCAGAAATTACCTAGTTTTCAGTTTATTTCATGGAGCAAAATAGTATAAGTAGAAGTTTGCGTCTATGTGTCAGAACATAAGAAATGCGTGGACTAAGGTAAAAAACCCAGTAGTCGGACAGCACGAATTTTGGACGTAGTACTTGGACAGCAGTAAAACAACTACTATAAATGGTCAATTAAAAAAAAATTAATTCGTTAGCATTCTTTGTGATGTTACTACGTAGTCACTATGACATTGTTTTGATTTTATTTCTCAAATGTTTATATAACGAGATAGAAATTTTGCGAGGTTATGTTTTCGATGCGCGGACGGCTTAACATCTGTCCAACTTTAGGTACCTCTCAATTTCCATAACGCAGTAGTGGGACACATTTAAAAACATAGTCCAACTACTGGGTCCTAAAGATGTCCGAGTACTGATCCCAGTTTAATATAGCTTGTCCAACTACACCGGCCTGTAGCTATTTTCTTTAAACATTATTATTTTAATAAATAAGCTAACAAATAAGACATTTAAGAAAGGAAAATGTTACTACAAGGTTTGAACTATCCACTCAGATCATATGTTTATGTATATTACGATTAATTTTGAAGATATAAGAGATTATAAGGTTGTATGTGCGTAAGTGTCCGAGTACTGGGTCTTTTACCTTAGGTGTTCGGGGTGACCAATGATAAAGCCTAGATGGTGCGCTTCATAAGTTTTTGTGTCTAACAATAAGTGTCGGAATGCATCGAATGCGTGGTTTAGGTGTTCGAAGTGGCCGATGATGGCGTCTAGGTGCACTGAGAAACTCTTGGTTCGTAGCTAGCGCTAAGACTGGCTGTACTTCACCACCACTCCACTGCGTGGAGATACTCGCTCATGCGTTGTGGTCAAACCTCACCACGCATGCGAGCTGCGACTGCCACCCGTGAAAGATGCAGTTATTGAGCAACCGTGGTGCATTACAACTTGCACGCGCGGAGCTCAGATACCTCATAAGCAAGGGAAGGTCTAAGCGGTGCATAGTAAGTGACTGCGTTTGAAGGACTGCGTATATAGTAATCATGGAAATTACTATACTATTAAACTTACTTAATGTGATTCTTATTTATTTTGTTTAATTAATAACGTTTATGATTAATGTGATTAATAACGGTTACTAAAATTTATGTATGAATCGCTTCGCAATAATACATACAAATAAGAATGATATCTACATTAATTACTAGCATATAAATATCAATTATTGAAGGTTTAGTGGTTTAGGACCATATGCTTCAATTTCAAAAAGTAATTTTATGTACTCTAGTATCAAACAAAATATAAATTTTTGATTAAAATATGCACTAGTAACCACTCTTCGAAATTCAACAAAACTTTTTTACCGGTGTCCAGCTTCACAAGTAAGGTTATATATATAATTTTACTGTAGTTAATCTGACGCATAACTCTAACTTTAGAATTAAGGTTTTTTTTCGAGATTTGCCTACCGTTTAATTGAAGTACATACAGTGATATCAATCTTTTTCTTCTGTAAAAATCACACTTTTATAGTACACACGTGAATCAAAACGAATTCCACTACCGTTGTTTGTATCCGTCACCACGCGTGAGTGTACACACGCATCCCGATAGGGTTGCTATGGTAGTTTTGCCGATTTGCAACTGTGGTGTGAAATAGCTACCACGCGTAGCAGTTAATGCAGAAGGACTATTTGTGGTGGCTACAACCTACCAATAGCTTCTCAGTGTGGTGCGCTCCGTAGTTGTTAACCTCTATCCATCTAACCGCATCCAATGCTTGATACAGGTCTTCGGGGTAACCGATGACGAAGTCTAGGTGGTGCCCATCGTAGGTTTTTGCTTCTAGGTATTGGAACTCACCGAATACGTGGTCTAGGTGTTCAGGGTGGCCGACGACGGAGTCTAGGTGGTGCTCTCGTAGTTTTTTACATCTAGGTGTCCGATTGCATTCCATGCGTGGTCTAGGTGGTCGGGATAGCCGATGACGGTGTCAAGGTGATGCGTTTCGTGGTTTTCATTGTCCACCATGTTTTCGATGCGTTCCAACACCAAGAGGCAAAAAACTACGGAGCGCATCACCTAAACATCGTCATCGGCTATCCCGAAGACCTGGACGACGTATTAGATACGCCCTGATATCTAAACGCAAAAAACTACGGAGCGCACTACCTCGACTCCATCATCGTCCACCTCGAACACCTAGACCACGCATTTGATGCATTCCGACACCTAGACACAAAAGCTTATGAAGCGCACCACCTAGGTTTTATCATTAGCCACCCCGAACACCTGGACCATGCTGTTTCCACGCCTAGACTAATTTCTAAAGAAAAATCAATACTTTTAAAGCTTAAGCAATTGTCAGCTATAAAAGTTAGTTAACTTGTAGCTAACGAATATCGCTTGTTAACGGTTAAGCCAAAATTAACGATATTTTAGCTAGTTTATTAGTTAACAGAGTAGCTTATTATAGCTAAGAAATATAGCTAATTTATAGCTGCTTAGGCAGAAATGCTGGTTATTTTTCTACCCGGGTAGATCCTACGATTTTTTTGTGCCATTAAGATTTTGCAAGTTCACCTTCTACGATTGGATTGTTGTGCGTTAATCCAGAAAAAGCGCAATTATTTTAGCGTTATTTTGGTGTATTTAAATAGTATAGTGATAGGTAGTATTCAAGTTACAAAATAAATTTAGTTAGTTACGGAAATAAACGGTTGATACATGCCGTATCTCCGTAATTAGATTAAAAATACGGAAGCACGGGTTGAGAAACTATATAAATCTTAATGATGCTAAATTAAAAGTACAGCTGCCCCTAATACGTATATTTACGACATCTTAATTATACGCGTTGTCGTTTAGCTTTACGCCTCGAATATTATTCTGTTAATAGGTAGAGCGCACGCTAGATATTATGTAATAACCGAACGTCTTTGACACGTTAAAATAATGCGAATACACTTTTTTACTTACTTGTACATAGTCGTAAACATTGCAATTAACAGTCCTTTTAATTTCCTTGCTAAGTCTTAAATTAAGATTCCTACTGTAGGACATCATTTTCTAGCTATACTTACAAGTATACTTATATATTATTCACGTGAGTTTAAAACGATAAAGAAAGCCATCAAGCTTTTTCCACTCTTAACCATACTTACATCCAACATTTCGTGGGCTTGATAAAATAAGATACGAACTAAAAAATTAATTAACAATTATTTTTAGTGTTAAACAATGGCTTAACACAAAAAAATGTTTTTATATAAGATAAAGTACTTGATACTTGGGCCAACTGAAAATTTGGACCATTATACCTAAACAACAGCAACAACAAAAAACTACTATAATTTATAAATATGATAACGAAATCTTGTATTATTAATTTATGCATTTATATATATATATTATATATTTATATCGTAATAATATAGCCCTGTGGTAAGAAATCGGCATGTACAGAAATATACCTATATTATTTTTGTATTATTAACAACTGAATAACGTATTGAAAATATGAATAAATAATATTGCCCCAGTGCTGCTTTAAGTTCAGCGAATTACGATATCTCAAAAAATACTTTTCTAATATGAAAGAAAGTATCCAGATATTGACTATATTACTTAAAACCTTACTACCTTACATAAAATAAATAGAATTGAACTGTAATTAGAAAACTTATTACTGTAATTGAACATATTATTTTCGAAGTTGTATAGCAGTTTTTCTTTCACATTATTCTTACTCAGCGTATAATTCTACTACTGTCAACAACCGCCATTCGATCGAGGCCAAAGAAATCTTCAAACTGACGTATGTTTTTTTAAGTATAGGGATACACTCCCACCGACTATACATCTAATTTATTATTTACATTAGTCATATAGTACAGAAAAGTATAACGGTGTGTGCATATTGTTATTTGAAATAAATTTTTAGACGTCCTTTAAAAATATTGATGATAAATATAAAAATTTTAGTTTTTCGTGATATAGTGTACAATTGATCATAATAATTGTCTTAATATATTTTCCGTGTGCATCGTCATTCTTTTGTTAGCAGTTTATTACCTGCATTAATTGACATGCGTCGATATTTTGTAAGTCTTTCTTTGGTAGGAGAAAATTATGGTATTCAGTGAAAACTATTATATTTTGTTATGATTACCTGATTGCCTTTCATATTTTTCTCAAAGAGGAAACTTTCCAACGGTAAAAAAAAGAAAACATTATAACCATGTTTTATTATATCAAACAAAATACGTTACTTCTATAAAATTTGTGTGTGTGTGTGTGTGTGTGTGTGTGTGTGCGTGCGCGCGTGCACGTGAGGGCGTACTGTTATAAGTCGGTCATCCGATTTTTCAAGTACAAAGCTTAAGTTTATATCGAAGATGATGGCAAAACTGAAACATAGTATGGGGTCCAATGTATCTTTGTATGAATTATCGAAAACCATATAAGTAAAAATATTCATCGAATTTTTTAAAGTAATCTAGCTAAATTCTAGCGTATTTTTGATATAATATTAATTTTTTTCTCTAAATAATAAAACAATTAGATAAATCCTATAAGTACGAAAACTTAATTTTAATTTTTGATACTTTATTTAGGCATGGTGTGGTTTGTGCACATAAGAATTATGCACATATTTATTGTGCACACTTTAGCATTGGTGTATATCTATATCTATGTGTATACTCCAATGGTAAAGTGTGCACAATAAATATGTGCATAATTCTTATGTGCACAAACCACACCATGCCTTTATTTATATTTTATTTATTTTTAAAAACTCAAGTTGAAAACTTTAATTTAAAAAAAATTCAAACTGCAGATTTTGACTTCTATTCTACGCAGACTAATAAAATTCAATTTTTAAATGCTTCACAACATCAGGTCATCGGTTTTTAAGAGAGAAAAAAATATAAGAGTATTTAAGATTACTCGAAAAAATGAGTAACGAAATTTTATATATTATATAAATTAGTAGTGAAATGATAACAAAGCAAATGTGGGAGGACAACCCAAGGCTTAAATAAAAACTACTTTAGTTAATTTTTTCCATAAATACCGGCAACGTTTCGTCCCTGGTATGGGACCTCTTCAGGCCTTTATTAAAAAATAATAAAAATTATAATTGTATAGTAATGTTTTCACAATAAATATGGATGTTATAAACTTTGTTATTGTATAAAAGTCAAAAAATTAATGGTCATACCATAATACTTAAATAACTAATATCACATCAGAGACGAATACGTCTCTATCGTCGTACGCGTTTTCAGTCTATGGCAGTCATATAATAGATGTAAGTATGTAACAGAGTCAACGCAGGCGGAGATACCCGAAGGTACCCGAACTTACTTATTCACGTATACATAGAAAGTCATAATAGAACACCTTCACACAAACAAAGAGAAATTTCAAACAGAGAATAGTTATACTTAGGAATCTGATTTATTTAAATATCTATTTAATTTATTATATTGTTTACTAATAGTGTTAAAGTCTTCTTGTTTATTAATGTTATTATTATTGATATTAATAAAAATATTTTCCGCAATTAATCTTTTAAAATTATTTGGTTCTTTATCTAAAATTTTAACATTACCATAATCAAAACTATGTGAAAAATTATTTACATGAGTCGGAATTGGTAATATTTTGTCTAACGGGGTTTTTTTGTGCTCATATATTCTCTTTTTTAAACATCTCTTTGTTTGGCCAAATTAAGTGGCATTACAATCCTTACACGCAATCTCGTATACCACATTGGTCTCACCATTTTTCCAGCTTATCTTTACCTAACTTAATAATCCTATTTAATTTGTTTGACATAGAAGGAACTATAGAAAAACCATACTTTTTGAAGGAAGACTTACATGTAAAAAATAATTTATCCTGAAACGGAATCGATATAAGATTTTTGATTGTAGACATATTATTATTAAGTTTTGAATTGCCATAAGTGTGATATCTCACGCGATAACAAATACAACTATCAATAAAATTATCAGGGTAGCTATTTTTGGCGAGTATTTTTTTAACCATAATCAAATTTTCAAAAAGTATGGTTTTACTATAGTTCCTTGTATGTCAAACAAATTAAATAGCATTATTAAGTTAGGTAAAGATAAGCTGGAAAAATGGTGTGAGACCAATGTGGTATACGAGATTGCGTGTAAGGATTGTAATGCCACTTATGTTGGCCAAACAAAGAGATGTTTAAAAAAGAGAATATATGAGCACAAAAAAACCCCGTTAGACAAAATATTACCAATTCCGACTCATGTAAATAATTTTTCACATAGTTTTGATTATGGTAATGTTAAAATTTTAGATAAAGAACCAAATAATTTTAAAAGATTAATTGCGGAAAATATTTTTATTAATATCAATAATAATAACATTAATAAACAAGAAGACTTTAACACTATTAGTAAACAATATAATAAATTAAATAGATATTTAAATAAATCAGATTCCTAAGTATAACTATTCTCTGTTTGAAATTTCTCTTTGTTTGTGTGAAGGTGTTCTATTATGACTTTCTATGTATACGTGAATAAGTAAGTTCGGGTACCTTCGGGTATCTCCGCCTGCGTTGACTCTGTTACATACTTACATCTATTATATGACTGCCATAGACTGAAAACGCGTACGACGATAGAGACGTATTCGTCTCTGATGTGATATTAGTTATTTAAGTATTATGGTATGACCATTAATTTTTTGACTTTTATACAATAACAAAGTTTATAATATCCATATTTATTGTGAAAACATTACTATACAATTATAATTTTTATTATTTTTTAATAAAGGCCTGAAGAGGTCCCATACCAGGGACGAAACGATGCCGGTATTTATGGAAAAAATTAACTAAAGGAGTTTTTATTTAAGCCTTGGGTTGTCCTCCCACATTTGCTGTGTTATCATTTCACTACTTGTTAATATAGAGAGGAATATCAATACTTATATATTATATAAAACTTCATTTATAATTTAAAAAATGTCCCTACACATACACTTTTTACAAAACGTTTACATTTGACTGGGCCGTACTTTTGGAGCCGTAATTGACGCTGCCCTACCTGGGACTTAATTTTTGTTGTCATTTCTGGCTAACATTTTAAAACACTGCCTATCCAAAAGATAGAAATATTTTATTAATAAGTTAAAACCCGATCATTTGTTCTCGGTAAGCGTGCAGAAAATGCATTGGTTCATCATCAACTCTCATCATCAACGTTATGATAACACCTATATATAGATTCTTCGTGAAACAATCTCTAGTCCCGTATTTTATTTGTTTAAATAATTTATACCCATCAGGTAACCTGTTATTCATGACTTTTTACAAACTTCTAGTTTTCTCGATGATTTGGTTATTGACACAGAATTTTCTTAACGTGTAGGTGTTAAAAATGTATTGTTCAAAGAACATTTTTGTTGCATTTAAAGGATATTTATTTATTTATAAAAAATCGCTTCAACTGCATTCAATGAATCTTTTGAATTTTCTGAAAAACTCAAGTGAGTCCTATAAGACATACTTACATTTCCAGTCAATAAACCAATAAACCAATGACTTTTTTCAAACACCTTACTTATTCTATGCAGCTACCGAAAACCCTTTTCTACTTCCAATAAAAACAGTAACGATTCCAACGGACTATTCAACACCTCCTCAAACGTCGGCAAAAGGTCACGCGACGACCCATAAAGTGCAGTGCGTGCGACTATAAAATGCATCGCCACGCTGTTCGTCCGAGTGAGTATCGCTAGTGCAGCATGCGCGCACAGCTTCTCTCTCGCTCTCTCTCTCTCCCTCTCGCTACACGTACCTACATAGACACCGTTTGCGTCTTTTTCAGCCGGGATAGAAAGTCACGACCCGAATCCTTCGCGTATCTATCCATCAACCCACGCCGTGCGCGTTATTCGTGCACAAATATGCGGCGTTATCTCCCCCCTACTCCCTATTAATAAACAAATAGCCGAGAAGAGAAAGAAAGAGGCTAAAAAGACACTTGTGTGTTATTGTATATGCGAGATGGAGAGAAGCGGGGGGGGGGGGGGCGCTTTGCAAAGTCGCGCGGAGACGGTTTTCGAGAGCGCGCATAGTTCTGCTGACACAGTTTCTCCTCCTTCTCCTAGCAGTAGTGAGACTTGCACTTCTTCCGCGATGCACATACACGTGTGAGTTAGTCGACGACGACGGCGACTGCATGTGGCTGATTTTCAACGTTCGCTATTTTAATGGCTGGCGTCTCTTGCGGCGACCAAGGTTGTTGAGAACTTTGATGCAGCTTTATTTCAGATGTGAGGGGGAAATAATAATCTTTAGTTTTATGGAGCAGTGCGCTGTAGCGTATCAGATAATGAAATTCCATAAGAAATAAAATGTGAACGAATTCGAACGAATGTTAATATTTATTTAATCCTTTGTTGTTCAGGTTATCATTTATGGCACATTTTTATGCAATGTTTTGTGTCTCTTAAATTTTACTTTTGAGGTTTCTTGTCATGAAAAATGCCCTCAGGTCCGTGGATGTTATTCTATGAATAAGTTATACTTTTTAACAATTATTGGTTCTTTGGATTAGTTATTTGTTATAAACAAATATAATACTACTTTTTTCATGAAATAATCATTTTTTAAGAAGTTTGATAACAAACATATGTAAAACATGTGTATCTTTATATTTTTGGGTCGCTGATTACGGATCCGGTGTCAAATTTTTGAAATTCAAAATGGTGGATTAAAATAAAGCTTTAAAGCTTTTGACATTTTAGACAGTTATATTCGATCTGCCATTTTGAATTTCAAAAAAGTGGTAGTGAATTAGCACTCAGCTACCTTGACAATTTCCTAAAGCTAAATTTCCTAATCCTAATTCAGGAGAAATGGTGTTTTACAAAAATTTGCCGAACAAAGTGTTAATAGTGACATTTGAACTTATCGAAGCATGTAATATTTATGTCTCGTTCAACAGCTCGACTCGGTCTGGTCGTGCAAAAAGTGAAAAAAAGTGAAGTAAAAGATTTTTTTGACAAATTCTTATTAATTATGAAGCATCAAAATTCGAACATCGAATGAATCATTAAAAACAAACTTTCCCGTAAATTTAGACATTAAGTCAAGATTTCAGATAAATATGTTTCTGATTATGTGTATATGAACAATTCTACGATAATCATCAAACAACTGGTGATGCAGGCGAGCCGCTCGGGTCAGCGGAAGAACCCGTCAAAGGTATAGCGAGCCTCTGTGCGAGAACTACCTGTCACCACTTCCTGCTTGTTTAATGGCAAAGTTCACGAATGCCGGTTCGTTCGTCAGAGGACGGAGATCTGCGTTCGTTGGCAGATGCTCGGTGGCGCAATCTGGGCACGAGAAGCGCTCGTTGATCGACGGAGCTGTTAGTGCTTGGACGCCAATCAAGGAGCGAGTCGTATTTACACGCAAAGCGGCTCTGCTCTTTTGAAGGCGCTGAATCGGCGTGTTGCTCGTCGAAGCTTAGAGATGAGCGTGCGGTGATCACAGAAGCTGAGTACGCTCTAACGCCGATCGAAGCAGAGTGGCGAGCTGTATCGGCTCATAGCGTACGGCTTTCTTAGAGCGCTGATACGACCAGTCGTTTGCCCAGGCTTTGTGAGTGAGAGGATGGACGGAGCAGAGAACGCTCTACGCCGCGCCGATCAGAGCAGAAGGCGAGCTGTGTTGGCTCGCAGCGCCCTGCTCCGTGAGAGCACAGCCGAGTATAGAGAGCGCAGAGCAGAGAGTGCTTGCAGAGGCGTAGTCCCTCGTTGCCGGTCGCTGGAACCGCCGTTATCCACCCGTTATAGCTTCTACGTTGCGTGAAGGGCGGACCTCCACGTGGACCTCTGGTACGAGTCTGGACCAGACCAGAGAAAGCTCGCCCAAATTAGTGAAGATCACACCACTGAGTCGTAAGGGAGGGATCTCCGAAGAGATTTTGTTTGGAATTAGTCGGGGTTAGTCCCGTAAGGACCAACCCACTAAAAACTGCCTGGGCTAAAAAACGCCCTCAGCGGTGGAGCTCCCTGAATGTGGAATCGCTCACTTGATGGGGTGGGGACTGACTAACAGATCCGCCAAGAGGCGTCTCGCGGTCTGTTTGAGTCGTCGTGTCCACCCGCTGTGCTCGCTGGAAACGCTCTTATACAGACCCGCTAAAAGACGACTCGTGATCTGTTTGAGTAGCCGCGTCCACCCATCGTGCTCGCTCCAGAGTACGCTCCCGGTTAACTTCGGCGAGCAGTGACTGCATCAGCTGAAGTTCAGCCAAGAGAGCCGCTTGGGACCTCATGAATCGAAGGAAAACAAGGAAGGGAGAGCGGAGTGGAAAGGGGATCAGGAGTGATCCCACGCAAAAGCGAGGCAAGGGATAAATAGATCACCTTGTACCTCGTGGGTGGTGTAGTCAATAAATAACGAGTAATTAATGGACCAAAAAAAGAAACCTTACTCTCCACGGTAAACCTAGCGTGATTGCTGAAACCATCTAGAGGTGGCCGCGCGTGCTTATATCTCCGCGCCCGGCCGGGTTGACTACGGGAGCTACGCGGAGAGGAGTCGCGCCGACTAGCAGCAGCGCGCGTACTAGACTCTCGACGGCGGCGCGCGCGAGGCGGGAGATTCAAATTTCAACTTGGCTGGTTATTCCAATTCGAATACAGTTTATATGAATACACCGACGTGGAGAATCTTTGTTTTACATTAATTATGCGTATATCACTGGCTACAAAAATAGAAAAAAATTTTTTTGAGGGGCACACCTACTAGACCAGGTTTTTGTTATTCTCTGAACCATTTTGAATGTATGTACAAAATATCGGGAACAGAGTCAATTGGATGGCAAACTTTTTTCGGACAATAAACTTATTTTTAAAAAATTTCCTGAAAAATGACCTTCAAACATAAATCATTTTGCCAGGGAGAGTCGCACATACATTTAAAAAATAGAAAATAAAACTAGAGAATGTAAGCTTTCATTTTCTTCGGAGTAAAAAATGTTAATTCCTTCAAAAGTAGCATGAGTTCAAAGATTAACGTAAAATACATATAAAATACTGTGAAAATGTAATGGAGCGAGTTTTTGCCATATTTCGATATATTTCCAAAAACTATTGTATAATGTTACACTCATCTTTGATTTTGAACTCGTGTAAATTTTGAAGAAATCAAAATTTGTTCATCCGGTAAAAAGCAAATAAAAGCTCGTATTCACTAGTTTCATTTTTGCTTCCTCAAAGAGGAGTCGTTGTAACGGTGACAAAATTTTTTGAGACAAAAATGTTTCAAACATTTTTTAAAGACTTTTGGCACTAAAATCCGTCGTTTTGGAGGAAACAAATGTTCGTGTCTGTGTGTGTGCGTGTGTGTGCGTGTGTGTGTACGGACGATAACTTTTGAACCATTCGACCGATTTTCATCGGACAAAACTTATTCTCTTCGTTTCGGAGGAGATTTTGAAGGACATAATCTATTTTTTTATTTTATCGATTTTCTTTTGTTTTATAACCAAAAACGATTTTGAATTTTTCGTTTTTTTGATTTTTTAATATGTTACAGCCAGTAATACTTAACATAATAACTTTTTATTGAAAGGCCTTTAAATTACCTACGTTTTTTTTAATATTTAAATTATCTTTATTCTGTCATTTGTTATTAATGAAAATATGAAAATATCTTTAATGAATTTCTAAAAAAAATTTTTTATTTATGGACTTATAATTTTAACCACTCATTACACTTATCGACTACAACCTTGCTTTGACATTTCAAGAGATTATCTTCATTTGTTTTCGAGAAAAAAATTAAGGTAAAGTACCAGAATACGGGACAAATTAAAAATGGGACCAAAATCAGGACAGCAGTAAAATAACTACTATAAAATGTTATTAGGGTAACGGCATTACTTTTTTAGCATTATTTGTGATATTAACTACGTATGCACGTCAACGTTTTCTTAATTTACTCTTTTAATTGATTGCAAACGGTATACAAACTTTTGGAGGTTATATTTGCAGTATGTTAGAAATCAAATCTTTGTCCCACTTTAGGCATCTCATAGCTTCCTATACCCGAAAGCGGAATACATTTAAAAGTAATGTCCCGATATAGTTTTCGAGTAACGTCCCGATTTAGGTCCCAGCTCAACATAAAGTATCCAGGAATAACAGTCGTACACATGTTTTTTCAAACTTACTTATTTATCAGAATAAAGTATTTAAATAGGTTTATTTTTGCATAGATTAGTAAGATAGATTATATATCAATGCTTAGAATAAAAAGTCTTTAAAAATTTTGTTCGTCAGTTCTGAAAACACCGTTTATTTATGCTTGTGTCCGAATGTATCCCACTTTCTGGTACTTTACCTTATTTCAGAAAAAAGTGCGTTTTCGTTCTCATACGATAACAGGAGTAAAAATCAATCAATCGTCCTGAAATTTGGCACAAATAACTTTTTTATATCTTCGAACCGAATGCCTTGTTCAAAGAAATAAATAGAAATTAATAGATTACATCTAGAAACTGAAAACATCATCGTGCGCGATACTTTTTGAACCGACTTTGTAAAATTTTGTAAAATAAGTTTGAAAAAATAATATATGTAAAAGACATGAACGGTCATATTTTAAATGTATGTGCGACTCTTTCTGTCAAGCCGATTTATGTTTGAAGGAGGGTCATTTTTAAGCATTTTTGAAAAATACATTTACTGTTGGCAAGAAAGCTTGACACCAGATTCACCGTGTTAACGATTTTTTTTTATTTGCAGAATGGTCCAGAGAACCCAAAAAATCTGGTCTGGTAGGCGTACCCGACAAAAATTTTTATTTGTTTTTGTACCCAGTTGTTTGATGATTTCTCTAGAACTGCTCATATACCTATAGTTTTATAAAAATTGAAATTTATAGTATCACTTATACGCTACATACTCATTGGCGTATGGGATGCATACTTACATCCCGACATCGCTCGACTTTCTCTATAAAGATACCAATGAACAAAATTAACGGAAAGAAAAAAATATGTGAACATCCGCTTAAAAAGTATCTACTTTCTAGTTTCCGGTGCTTAACGTTAACAATTATCAAAGTAAACATCAAGATCGGCGATTTTCCATTGCTCATAAGCTGTAATATAAAATTGTAGAGAAATTATTGAAACTGTTTCAGATAGTTAATAATGTTGATTACTATTTCATTAAAAAGTATTACTTATATATTATATTTTCCCTTTTTATATGGAAGATGAATTTTTATTGAAAACACTTCGTCAGCATGTCGCTTTCATGTATAGATTTGAATCACTTTTCCAATGTGTCTCAACGCGAACTTCTTACCAGCTTAACTCAAAGAAAAACTTTTTTGTAAACTATAATAGGGAAGTTATTGAGTAATGAAATTACTTTTTGTATACGTCTCATCTAATTTCTCCGTTCTATAAAATTATAAGAAATGTTTTTTTGTTTTGTTATCTGTAAATTGAGATGTGACTATAGTCCTTCATACGTCAAGAATTTGAAAAATCTTACTATTTTTAAAGAGCAATATGTATACTTGACAATTTTTTCAAAAGTATTTCACTAATTGCTTTGTCAAACCCTGCTTGTATATACTCAGAATACGATCTTCCTGTATCAACGAGAATCTGCCTGTCGGAAGAAGATTCCGCTAAAAATAGAGCCAAGAGGATATCTTCCTATGGAAGGAGGAATTATCTTACAACAGGAAGTCAAGCTTCCTGTAGCGGGATGATGATTTTTCGCGCAGGAGGAAATTTTTTCACGCAGGAGGAATCCTTTTTTGTCGCACGAAAATTTTCTGGGGTGGAATTTTATTTCAAGATAGGAGGATCGTTTTTCTGAGTGTACATAGGAATGCGGCTAGTGTGTTTCTATGATCAATGAATCAGTGCTGGAAGATTAGAATAACCAGAGGCTAAGATCTCTTCCTCCCGCTGCTCACTAGACGCTCGAGATACTCGATTTTCCATTCACCTTTGTCATGCCTGTAAAGTGGATGAAAAGTTGAGTTTTTCGAGAGTTCCGGTGTAACGAGAGAAGAATACTTTAGTAGCGGGAGGAAACATTTTTTTACTCCACTGCGGCCTCGGCTACCTTTGAAATTTCTTCTGATTAGCTGGCTTGACCAGATATGCGAATATATTTATATACCCATATAAATAGAAAAATTGACGTTTGACGAAATTGGTATACTAACCCCCAGCCTTGGCGCTTTCGCGGTAATATCACACTCGAGCGAAATAGAAAAACCATCACTCTGTCACGATATTGGAGGTGCTCCTTCACAGTCCAGGAAAAATCTCCGTGTGTGCACGGCAAAGATTAATGAGATACCCGCTCTCTTATAGAAAAACTCGCGCGTCAGGTGGATGGGAATAAGGGGGAAAGAAGAAGTGGGCAGAGCGATTGAGACGCGCAATATTTTTCGTCGCAGGGCTTTTTGAGACGGCTTACAACTGATGCAGCTTATGAGTGAAGGTTGATACGTTCATTCCTTTTGCGCGGTGAAAGTAGGTGCGAGCTGGAATTTGGAAAATGCGAGGGAATTCCGCGGAGCTGGTTTTGCAGATTGTGATAGAAAATTGGATTGGGATCTAGAGTTTTTTAGTGTAAGTCTAATTTAAAATAGAAAATCCAGTCAATTACTTTTTTGCTTGCTTATCACCATTTACGTTGGAACAGTCTTCCGTACAAAATTTTTCTGCAATGTAATTTCTGTTGGAAGAAATTGAATGTAACTTATTATAATTTATTTTTTAATAAAATAAATTAAAATTAAATTTCCCTGGTAACGATTGGCGAACCGTTTGTCAATGTTGATATTGTCGACGGAGAATAACTATTTATACATGTGGAAATATTATATTGTAGATGCTTTAAAATGTAGTGATAGTTTTAAATAGTTCTAATTAAATTTCGATGTTAATCTTAAGTAGAAATTGTATTAGAAAAAATTTTTTCTAGGGTACATAATGAGAAGGTACAATTTGTAGATTTTTTCAAAAAAATATCAGAACAATCGAAATTAGGGTATCAAATACTATTATATTATTCGATCAAACTTTTAACGCTTTAGGTACGATATTTTGATATATTTAGATTTTTTATCAATATAGTTAAGTCCCAGATCGTAACGATTTGCATATACAATTGAAATTGATTTTTTTAATTCTTTAAATTGACTATAAACTAAAAATTTATACTTTTAAAATCGTTGAAATTTGAAAAACCATAATTATCGGATTTTTTGGTATTGTTGGCAAATTTTGGACGTGCGGTATGGTTTCGAGGGAAACGCAGTTTGATAGCTTAGCTAAAAAAATCCATGTATTGAATTATAATTTTTCACTTTTAAATAGTGACACAACAATTTTGATCACTTTTTGGACATTTGAGACCACTGTGCATCGTACGAATTCAGACGTGTACATTTATGTTATTTGTTAATGAAAAAAATACCATATAATACGTTCTATTCTCTATAATTTTTATCCATTCGCCAGGCCAGAAAGTAATAAAAAAAGTAGCAAAAACCAAATTTGTCCTTCATTTCTTCTCACTCTACTATCGAATCGCAGTCAACCTATTATTCTGACATAAGACACATTAGAAACTAAGCGACATAATACACAGACTTCCTTTAAATTCTCAAGAGAATTCCTATAAAGAAAAAAAACTAAGTAATCCTTTACCAAAACCATACCTCCCACCAACTCAGCAACTTATACATCGTTATCTTCCATGCAGATCCGACGTGTACCAGCATCATCAGGCGCCAGGACGCAGGTCACTCAGCGATGCTGCGTTAAAGCGAGCCCGACGGCCACAGGAACACATCCTCTGGCTCCTCCTCCTGCGAACGATGGAGGTAGAGGCGCCGCGGTCGGCCTCGAGCGAGTACGTCACGGTGGTGAGCATCGACGGCGACGGCAAGCAGAACTACGTGACGGTCTTGTCGATCGACGACAAGCGACGCAGAGCCGCCACCGCCGAGGTAGCAACGGTGACGACAACGACGACTTCCTCGCTCGTCGATCCTGCTCACCCAGAGGAAGTGGTCGAGGTGTACCGGCTGCCCGGCGAGAGGCTCGGCTTTGGATTAAAATTCGAGGGGGGTAACAAAACATCCGAGAGGGTCAGGCGGCTGTTCATACAGAGCTGCGCGGAACAGAGCCCGGCAAGCAGGACCAAGTGTTCCTGGGGACATCTTGGCGAGGGTGACGAGGTAATTTGCGATTTTATACCATTTGATATTAACGATTGATGAAAATATTATTCAAACCAATTTAGGATAAATTTGAATAAGTGAAAATCAGGTGTATACAATGTAAACAAGTGCAAAGTCTTGCATTTATTTGACTGATTTTCACTTGTTCGAATTTAGCGGGTAAGTTGTAAATTAATTGTGACAAGAGGATGAACTTTTAGTCAGTATAGTGTGAGTAAGTATAGCGATCGAACGGATCCTTTACACAAATTTGAATAATATTACTCTTGTGATCGTGGAACTGTTAGATACATAAAAATAATTGACATCTCACACTCACAGCTAAATCTATATATTTTACCCACTTTACTGAACCGCCCATTCTAACTATACGCCCCACTTCGCCGACAGGTCCTCGCGATCGACGACGCGCCAGTGACGCAGATGACGCGGCTCGAGTGCGTACGCCGGCTGAAGGAGTCACAGCTGGTGATCAAGCTGGCGGTGCGCTGCCGCGGCGCCCTAAGGCCCGAGGTCGTCAGCGCCGAGCGTAAACTCAGCAGCAATGGACAACAACAGCAACAGCAGGAACAGCGTAGTAAAGTGCCGCCGGAACTGCCCGCGGCGCCGCCACCGGTGCCGCCCAGAAAATTGAGACACGCGGCGGCGCAGGCGAATCGTGGGTCAGCTGACGGGGAGGCTAGTCCAGGTGATTATGTTTGCTTTTATAATTTTAATTTTTCGAGTTTTCGCAGATTTTAACGGTAATTGTATTGTAGTAGGTACTACATGGAGAAAGATTTTACAGTAAAAATTACTATGTCTGATTGCATTTGAGGAGCAGACTGACGTTCACGTGAAAATTACTAAAATTTGTTTTAAAAATGGCTATTATAAATAAATGAATAAATAAATACGTAAATGTTATAGTAATTATATGAATAATATGAATCTGCCTCTCATTTACAATAAAAAAAATTGTAATTTCTACTACAAATTTTTCCGTATGTACTAGTTTTAATTAAAGAGAAAATATCGTGAGGAGTTTTGCTTTTGTAGGAAAATTTAAAACGGCTCTTTACTACTTTAAAATGGTTTATGACGTGCGTGTGTCATAATTGAATGGATTTCTAGTTTATAGGTGTGAGGCTTCGGACTTTAATTAATAATTATTCTTTTTATTTTGATAACATGTTTCATTCTTCTCTCTGCCTCCTTGATTTAATATTTTGAATTTTGAAATATGAGCTTAAAGAGCAGATTGCACATATTAAACTTTTATCAAAATCAAAGTCCCTCACCCTTTAACATCTTTTATTCAAATAACTTTCTATTAAATACACTTTACGAGAGAGTATCGACAGTTCGTCTACAAACTCTAACCATGAATTAAAAAGTGGTATCATTACCAAAGACTTTGTACGCAAAATATCTGAAATAATTAATGGTGATTTAGGACAGTAGGCGTACACTTTCTGATTTTGCAAGTGTGTAATGAAGTTATGAATGCAAACATTTCGCTTCAGTTGATGAGAAAGTCAAGTGAACGTTAATCAAGTCAGCCGAGTATAATGGGAAAGTATATCGTATTAATTAGAAAGATGGTTAGAAGCCGTTATTGTTTTTAATTAGCATCCATAGTTTTTCCTTGTGGCGGAGGCGCTAATGTTTCTCACGATTAAGAGCTTTATACGCTCTATAAAATAGCGCCGTGAAAATTAATAGATCCATTTCCAAGTATTTATGTACTTTTAATCGTTGGCCTTCAACGTCATGCTCTTTGTCCGAGAATATTGTAATATCATCAAACATAATGCTGCATTTCAAGATTAAATTAACCATATAACTTTGCAAACGAAACATTTCACCCTAAATCAACCAAAAACAAAATGGAGCTATACTTTCCTTCGACCAAAAGCCAATCACTAATGAGATTTCCTATCGACTGCCTCAATGACAATAATATTACGTATACTTACTTCAAACTCTGCCGCAAGTCTTTTACGTAACGAAGCCCGAGAAGAGTTTTGTTCTCGCAACTCACGTTTTTTTTATTTCTAAAAAGTCGCCTTCTTCCAACGCATCATTTTAACGGCCAAACTTGTGATTTCCAGGCGCGAAGAAGAGCTGGGACAGTCCTGGGAGATCCTCGTCGACGGGCTCCTCGGCGACGAGCTCGCCGCAGTCACAGGCGAGCTACCGAAGCGCCGCGAGCAGCAACGCCGCCAAGTCGAGCAGCAACTACGAGAGCTGCACCTCGTCGCCGGCGAAGAGCTGCCCCGGATCGAAAAATGATAGTCCCAAGGATTCGCCAAAGGCTCACGTGTCGCCCGTGATGAGCAAAGCGAGACATGTAAATTTTGGGGAGGGTTGAGCTTGGGCGAGATAAAGAGACAGAGCTGAGAGTGAGAGAGAGGTGGCTGTAGAGTGATGTGTAAGGGAAAGCCTTACTCAATTAGAGATTTCTGTATTTAATTTTTCATATTTCTCAATCCATTTTCGTATTTTCTCAGTCTATTCACTTCAAAGAATGTGCCTCTGCTCGAATATTAGAGAAAATATGTATCTCAAAAAATAAATTTGAAAAATCAGTGAATGTCGGTGATTGTGTATAACCTATGTCAGTAAGGCATCCTTAAAGAAAGAATAGTTTTGAGTTACGAATAATCATACGTTAAGTTGTAGGTATTTTTGTGATCTATATTTTCATAGATTTTTTATTTTTTGTTCACTTTATCGTTGTACACTTCAAATTATACCATTCCTCTAGAGCAAACAGTCTAAAAAGTATTGTATAAAGATATTAATATATTTGTTCTTTCCATTTCTATTACAGTATCGTGATAATTATTTACTAGAACGTGTAACATGAGTGTGGAGGTTAAATACTCACGCATTTATTCGTCGTAAAAGTTATTTAAGAAGAAAAGTCGTCAGGGTTAATTATGTCGAATTGTTTTTATGTAGATACTTTGGATTTTTATGTTGTCACATAATGGCAGTTTTGTCTTGATGGTTTGTGAAAATTACAGTTCGCATGAAAGTGTTATTACACGATGGGGATATAAAAGTTTATGAAAGCATATATATCTGCGCTTTTGCAGATAATAAAATATGTTAATGTAAAACGTCTCGGAATATTTGTAATTACACATCAAAAGTCACTTTCAATTTCAATATTCAAATTAATGACGAAACAAGATGACAACTTTTGAGAACCATTGGTAAAAATAGCATCATCGCGTCAGTGCCGTTCGTAATCGTGACTGTCCTTGCGTCACACTAATAACTCCTCAAAACAATCTCTCTCTCTCTCTCTCTCTCTCTCTCTCTCTCTCTCTCTCTCTCTCTCTCTCTCTCTCTCTCTCTCTCTCTCTCTCTCTCTCTCTCTCTCTCTCTCGCTGTCTCTCTCTCCCATTACAACAATATAGTCTTAATTACACATCTAGCACGACCGATTACTTATAATAGCTTTCCCTCCTTATTTCGCAGGAGCCACCAGCCGAGGCGCAGTCCTACCTCGACGCCCGCTCGCAGGACGGTTCGAGCACCCACGGCAGCACATCCGACGACACAGGAAGCTCGCTCTCAACCGTCGTCGATCGTTTCTCCACTTCCTCGGACCGCTTCTCAACGACCTCAACGACATCCACGGCGTCCGAGCAATTCGTCGTTCAGCCCGACGTAATCCCTGAGATCAACGGCACCCACCATCACGACAGTTTAGTGGGAAACGGTTTGGTAGATTTCGATACGCCTGATTTCCTGCTAACGAGGCTGGCGAACTCGGAGGCGCGGACGCACGTGGAGTCGAGGGGCGACGTGGAGCGGGTGACGGCGGTGGTAGCGCCGAACACTGTGTTAATCGAGGAGACGCCGACGTTACAACCACCGCTCAGCTTCCAGGACGCGCCTTTGAGCTACGGCCACGAGCCACGGCCCGGGATTTTTTACACGGCCGACCTGGCCGCGGATTCCAGAACGCATTTCAGGCCGATCAAAGATGACGCAGAACTCGTGGAGAAAGTGTTCAATGGAGAGGTCAAAGAAGCACCTCCGCTGCCCGTGAGAAACCACGTGAACAGGATCGCCGTGAACCAGCAGCAGGAGGTTAATAATAAGACAGAGGAGCTCGAGGAGGAAGAGGTGAAGATGCCGGTGCTGCCGCCGAAACCGATGCCTCGGAAGGATGTGAAAGCGAAGAGGAAGCGGCCACCGCCGCCGCCACCACCGCCTAGAAGAGAACCCGTGCCACCCGTACCCGAAGCTCGAACCATCGTCAACGGCTCGCCGAAAAAGGAGGATGCTGCGAGCCAAGAAGAGAAGGAGGTAGAGAAGGTTGACGTAGCTCCCGAGGAGGAGCTGGAGGTGAGCGAGTACAAGACGAATAAGGTGCTGGAAATCGTGGAGATGAAGAAGGCGAAGGCGCTGTCGCCGTGGAAGGCGTCCTCGAGCACCTCGGCCGAGTGCGAAGTGCCTGCGCGAGGGACGAGCGCTTCTGCGGCAGGCCGCAAAAGCCTCGCCGACATGAGCAGCAGCGCTACCATCTCCATTGAGGTCGAAGACACCTCCGACGAGGAGAAGAGCAGCAGTCCTGCGAAGGAGAAGCCAGAGGATGAGCTGGACAAAGTGGAGGTGGTGGAGGACAAGGAGGTCGTCGAGGAGGAACCGATGATGAAGGTAGAGGATGACGAGAAGCAGGAAGAGGAAGTGGAAGGTGTTGGAATGAATGAGGAGGAAGAGCAGAATGAGAGAGATGCAGAGTTTATTCAAGTAGTGAGGGACCAAGGAAAGGATATCGTCGAGCAGGAGGAGGAGGAGGAGGAGGAGGAGGATGTTACGGACGAGAGCGACGGAGATGATTACTACTGGCAGAGTAACCTGGCGACGATAGGCGAGGAGGAGGAGACTAATTCTCTGGAATACGAAAGCGCGTACGTGTCTGGGCTTGTATATTGTAAACTAATTTGCGATTATTTTAGTAGAATGGAAAGGCGTTATTTGTTACATGTACAGAACTATTGTTTAAATATTAATTGCGAGGTTGATAAGTTGACTGCTACATTGTTAATGTTTGATAGATTAAGTAATGATTACAGTAATTATAAGACGAAACAAAATAGCACAATTGTACTGTAATTTAGATGATATGTTTGTTCATTTATTTTTAAGCGGATATAAATCCTTACAAGTACAATGAAAGTTCTAAATAAATTAAGAGGCAGAATAGCGCTGTGAAATGCTCTAATAAACAATAATTACAGAACGTGTCGTAACAATTAAAGATAAAGATGTGTGTTTGTAAAAAAGATCTGAACTATTATGTTTATTTTATACTCCATGCGTACGTTTCCAAACGTGCACACATACAGTACTTTATACAAGGAATGTCAAAAAATAATGTTCGATTCACGTGATAAAAATGATTCTCACACGAGTATAATTGGCACCCTCGCTTCACTCGGGCGATAAACTCACACTCGTGCCAGAATCATTTTATTGCACTAGTATCGAAATAGTATATTGTGTACCAAGGGCGTAAAGTGGGTCTTTTTAGACCGAGTGTGGGGTTGTCTTCGGTTCGCAAACGCACTCGCCTTCGGCTCGTGCTAGCTCACCTTCGACTCGTACTGCAACCACACGAGGTCAAAAAATACACTTATAGCCCTTGGTGCACACCATATTTTTTGTACCGCAAGTATAGATTTTTGCGTTTCTTCCAAATATCGATGATTTTCTTAAATAATCTTGAAAACTCCATTCAAAAACGACAGCGGGCGCTTTTCGATCTTTACCGTCCGCTGATCGACAAGCGGTCGCTTTCGGTTCTATTAATAAGTTAAAAAAACGCGAAAATCGTGCTTGCGATACAAAAAGTACATTAAAATTTATACTTTAAAATCGTAAAGAACAGATAGCTGATTTAGTAGTAAATCTGTTAATCAAATTGATTTACAAGAAACTGTTCCGTGAATCGGATTCCAATAAAGTTGTATATTAAAGCTTCGACGCGAATACTTAGTCGAAATATAATACTGATGAAAACTAATGCTCAATTTATTTTTAAAACTTTTCAAATGTTATTAATCGATATGTAAAAAAATTAGGGTGCCGATATTTATAGTCGTTGTGAACTTTGTAATTTTTATAATGTTAAACAAGATATTTTTCAAAATCTGATATATAAAATTGCAAAATACATTTTATTTTATAAAATATATATAATACAGTAGACAACACATGAGTTATAATAAATTAATTATTCCGAATATTGCTAACTGTAAAATTATCATATCGTTTTAACATTTAATCTCATAAGAGTTTAATAATTTTAAAATTTGTGTATCAGTATTGAAGAGAAGTGTGGATGGTATAAAAAAAAACAAGACTAATTCTTATTTTATAAATCAGAGCTATTTCAACATGTTATAATGTTTATAAAATCACGTAATATATAATATAAAATAATTTTCAATGGAAAGAGATGTACATGTAACAAATAGTAACCCTGGCGGAAAAATTTGCTGCGTTTTTCTGTTTTCTTTTTTTTTCTGTATTTCTCTGTATTTTTTTAGATTTCTATCCAAATTGGAACATTTGGAACAAAGAAAAACAAAAATATACAGATAAAAATAAAATATACAAAAAAAAAAAATGATGACATAAATAATGACGAAATTGTAAACTAAAATTTTTGGATTGTTTGAAAAGAAACAAAAATATGCAGAAAAAAAACAAAAAGAAATAGAAATAAATTATGACGAAAATATGAACTAAAATTGAGGAATGATTCTAAAAAGAAACAAAAAATGAATAAATTTTATATTGAAAATTGTTTTTATTTAATAATTTGTTTTGTTTTTATGGGTTTTCTTAATTTTTTTTCTGTTTATTTGTGGCAAAAATCGAAAATATGCAGAAAAATACAGAAATATATAGAAATACATGGAAATACACAGAAAAAAAATAATAAAGAACAGAAAAACACATCAAAATTTTCTGTCAAAGAGTACACATATTAAAGTACAGATAGAAATTAACGAATCACTATCTTTCTACGAATATATCGTGATTTTCGTATTTTTCATCTTACTGGATCAATGTTCAACATTTATAAATGGCGTATTTGTCGCCAGACTCGTTATACAAAATCACTAGTAGCATAACTTATATCAAATTAAAAGTATTGTGAAAAATTCTTAATTGTTATTCTTTGAAGAACTGGAAGTTCTAAAACGAAACTTATTATTCAATCGTTTTATATATGATTAAATACTACTAAGAAAATGTACTAGTCCAATAATGTAAAAAATTAAAAAAAATCATTTTTATAAACATAATATACAGTTGAGATACTGAGATGGATATTGTTTTAAAAAGATGGCAAAATCATATGGTTGCAATATGAAATATTCATGTTATTTATAGAATGCAGCAATAAAGTAGTTTTATAGTGGTTTTTCAGCAAAAAATAAAATAAATCAAAATGAGTGATAAAAGTCTTGATTCCAGATTTCAATTGTTCATTACTCTACTTAGGTTTTTAGTTTATATAAGAAACCATTATCATTCGACGCTTGTCTGAATTCATAGAATACTAAATGATTGATAAATACTTAATTTTAAAATTAAATAATGAATAATACGAAAATGATGATATTTATGCTATAGCATGTGGGTTTGGATCTTCTCAGTGTTCATTTTCTACACATAAGTTTAACTAAACAAGAATCATTTCATGACCATGCAAAAATTAATAATGCTATATATGCAATCATAAACATTATCATAATTATTGTACAATTATTTTAGCAGCAACGAGCCTCCTACTCCTATCGAGATGCCAGTCGAAAAAGTATTCGAGAAGCCACAGATCATCGAGGACATCATTGGAAAGCCTTCAGAAGTAACGGAGATAAAAGGTAAGCTTCTTACAATATATGTATAAAGTTTCAAAGTTACAAAGATGCGCATGAGCAATGGCGTCAAGCTCACAGTTCCTGTAATTCGTTCCAATGGGCCTTTTTTTCAAGATAAACCCATCTATTCTCAAAGATGCTTTATTTGGTTGAAAAATTATATTTTTTTTTGTTGGTACTTACTCGACGTTACAGAAATGAGTAGGAAAGATTATAAAAGTAGGCGAAAAAAGCTACAGTTTGAGCTGTGGTTCCTAAAAAAATGTTGATTTCTCAGGAAAATATTAGTAATCAAAGATAGCAATCAAAGTAGATCAATAAAACACGATTGCAATTTTTCCCTCTTCTCAACAATTTTTTCAGAGATATTTTTATTCAATGTTTTACGCTATTTTTTATTGCTAATATTTTCTACGAACCAAAGCTCAAACTAAAACATTTTTCGTTTACTTTTATAAACGTTCCTGCTTATTTTTGTAACGTAAGTACTTGCAGAGTGATTACCAACAAAGAGATACTATCTTTCAACCAAATAAAGCATCTTTGAGAATGATGGCTCATATCTTGAGAAAAAAGCCATTGGAACAAATTACAGTAAATAGGCTTCATTTTTCGATACCAAAAATCGACTATCACAGCCCTGTTAAAATCGGTTTCCCATATATGAGTGACGCTCTCCTGGTAAAAATAAAAGCAATTAAGAAGAAAGAGATTTTCCCCCCTTTTTTTAAATGAATGTTTGACATACAAAATTTACGCTACAAATTCAGCAGATTTGACCAATTCGTGTCTTATTGTTCGAAAGAGACATTTCGCTAATCCGTTTTACCGCGTGTAATATGCTCACTCGTTATAACCTTTCTTATAATATTATAAACATAAAATTCCCCTACAGTTATTCAATCCATTGAAGTTCGAACTTTGTGCGTCTCTTTCTATATACAACGACCCGACAAATCGCGCCAACTCGCAAACCATCCCCCCAACACCTCTATACAACGCACAATCAACCGGAAATAACACCTCGCTCGAAAGAATCGTAATACCATAGATCATCGCATACCATTCCATACCAACTAGGCAAAACAAAAAAAAATAACTACGCTATCATTACGCGCCACAGTCCAATAAACGCCTCTTTTTCTCTTTCTCTCACTCATATAAATATCCGCCAACAATACGCGTCAAGTTGCGAAAAAGAGGCGTGCGAGGGAAAGCCGAATGATTAACGGCCGATTAATCGGGGAAGGGGAGGGTGGGATTAAATGCGAGCCGCGCCGATTAATTATATACGACCGCGCGCAGGTGGTTACGCATTAATCATCGAGGGCCGGGGGAGGCGTGTGGCATAGAGTGTCGATACTATCGAGGTGCGCATTGTGCATTTCAGACGAGGAGAGCTTTGGCCGCTTAAGGTGTGTGTATGCGCTGATTGCTGGATTTTTGGTTGGAATTATGGCTGTCAGTATTGTAAGGCTAAACATTTTTTAATGAAGTAGGTATATACTATTCATAGTATGCATAATTTGAAAATCACTTTGAACAATTTTACTTCGATTTTTATCAAAACGAAATATTTTCCCATGTAGACATTTCAAATCGTTGAAATTTTTTCACAGCAAACGAAAATTCCCCGAAACCCTCAAAATCGAGAATGGAAAATATTTCAAGCATGCGCGAACGACGTTTCACATCCTGGAATATTCGAATTTCTGGAATATGCGGATGTAATAGAAATTCCAAAAGGAATGCCGATGGAATGTGAATGATGTCGTTTTTATATTTCGAGCAGGATGTAAGTTGAGTTGTAAGGGTATACAGGTTTGTATTTATTGCACAACATTTGCACTGATGAGGTGTATAACGGATATCGGGTGATTAGTGCAACCCAGTATCAATATATAAATTGCAAATTAAAATAATACATATTGAAAATTTACGTAGATAAAACTTTAATTGAGATTTTGCTTATATTCTACTACTATAAATCTCCGAACCCTATTTTTCGTTTAAAAAGCGAAAATAATAATCAACATCGACAAGCAACCTCAATAACCAAGACATCAATTAATTCATTCTCGTCAGCCGCAATTCCAAAACCTCGGGAGTGATTTTTCCCCTGCCGTTAAAAGCTCTCTTAACTCGCTCTTTTGCTGAAAAAATGACCAATTACTCTCTCATCGAGGCCCCCGCGGGCGATGAATTATTCACGTCTCTCTCTCTCTCTCTCTCTCTCTCTCTCTCTCTCTCTCTCTCTCTCTCTCTCTCTCTCTCTCTCTCTCTCTCTCTCTCTCCCCCTCTCTTTCTCGTCTACGTCGAGTCTCACGGGATGATGTTCCTTCCTTCCGTGTGCGCCGCCGTTGCTTGATTGATCGCCGGCGCTTGGCCTGGCGTTTCGCGAGAGAAAGAGAGGAGTGCTGCACGTCCTAACGACGCGCAGCTCACGGCGGGGGGATAAGGTGGAGTTTAGCGCAGCGAATGATGCTCGTCGAGTGGAATAAAAGATGAAAGTTGGTTTATTAATTAAGTGAACGAGGCTCTTGAAAAGTTTGTGGAAATAAATGAAATGCTGGCTCCGAAGAGTAGTCGGGCTTACAGTGAACTAATTAAATGAAGCTTTTAAACAAGAGTTCTGTTAAAATAATGATTAATTCATCACTATCGTGTAAAGTCATTGAGAAAGTTGAAAGAAACGAACTGATTATTTAAATATTACATTTGATATGACCTCTTAACGTAGACACGATAATGTTATTGTTCTACTCTAGAAAGTAGAACTTTACTATATAAGTTTTTAACTATAGACTGTAAACACACCGACCCAGGAAACCGCCAACAAAAAGACCTCAAAACTATTGAATAAAACCAATCGATCAGCCTTTTTTTTTACCTTCCGCGGTCTCTTTTGTTCGCTCCTCTCGCGGAAACCAGAGCTTCGACGTGGGAGGAAATAGGCGCGAAGAAATTTCTGTACCAATGCGCGATCTAAGTATGTCCGCACCCATAACAGCGCCTCAAGAGAAGCTGAATGAATGAATGAATGACCGATCGGCGAAACCGTGGGTGTGAGAAAAAGCAAAGTGCATGGTTGATGATGCGAGCGGAGTTGCGTCTGTCGACTGATCGATGAATGGCTGCGCACGCGCGCGTGCGTGTGAAGAGAGTGTAAGCTGATTTTAGCTTAGTTTTTCCAAGTAAAAATTTCAAAATTACTATACGGAAAAAATAAAGCTAATCTAACTTCTCAATAGGGTAAATGTGGGTATTACCGCGGACGCTGCAATTACCGCGGATCGACGAAAAACGCTCTGCAATTTCATTTTTCATAGTATAATTCGGCATTTAATATTTATTCGATCATACAAAATATTAATTAATATAAGAAATCGTCTTAAAAAGAGAATAAAGCATGATTTGTATGAATATACTACATTATTGTCTGGCCATCCGTGATAATACCGTCATTTGTATACAAATACGATTGCTGGTATTACTGCGGCATTGGTTCAACGTAACCTCAAAACAGTGAAATCAAGAAGTCTACAATATATATGAGAACATTTTCCAACTGCTATGTTCTAAATGAAATATGATGTAAAAATATAAAGATATGTTCATTTTTTCGGTTGTAAAATTATAAAGATATGTTCATTTTTTCGGTTGTAAAATTATAAATAATATAACAAGCTCAAGGTAAAATTCTGCAGTAATACCCCCGCGGTAATCCATCAGACGTACACGGTAAAACCCCCGCGGTAATTCAATCATACCCGCAGTAATATCAGCCTTGGATCTATTTTTTAGATTGCATTTATTAATTAACTATATGTTTTTTATCACATGATAAGAGTCATTTTTGCATTTCTGGTAAGTTAAAGAAGAGTTAAAAAAAGAATTCAACTTAAATCATCGAGGCAAAGCTTTTAATTCGTATACTATAAGACGCCCGTGCTGAAAAACCGCGGTAATACCCACTTTTACCCTATCTGCGTAAAATAATTATTTGATAATAAAATATAAAAATAATTTTTTCAAATAGCTGCACTATATTGGAAATGGCATTTCCCGTATAACATCTAAATCTATGTCCCAATATGTTGGCAATACTTTCCACCTCTTTTCTGTTGAAAAATTGGCAATATATAGGAAGAATATTGGAGAGTGCGCATTTGCCGAACGTGCCGCGATATATTGTCAACACTAGACCCAATATGTTTCCAATATATTGCATATAGCCATATCCAATATATTGGCTTTATATGCCCAATAGCGATGATTTTTGCGCGGGGAGTCTCAATCAACATATGACTAAAGACCAGAACAGGAAGGGATAGTACCCTGGTAGAAATTGTAACCAACCGTACGCCATCCGTTCGCCAAATCACAAGGATTTGGCCAACCGTTTAACCAACAGTTAGCGATAAATACCGCTTATTTCTTCACGGAATCACCCTTGCGCTTGGTCAATGAATTCTTAATATTAAAAATCTTAAATAAAAATCATTTACACAATTTATTATTTAAATAAAACTCCAAAATGTGTGTTATTCATAGAATAATTAAAACCCACATATTAATAGTATTTTTCTTCAGATAAATATGGTTAAATCGGTAACGGGTATAGTTTTGTTTGTTCAAATAGAGGTTAGGGCGTGTTAATGTGTAGTGTGCGTGACTTTTTGACGTAAGTCAGAACATGTACAGGTGGATACTTACATTTTTTAAAATTTAAAAGTATCCTATATTTAAAATTTGAAAGAATCCTACATAAAAGGTATTCTACATTTAAAATTTGAAAGTATCCTACATAAATTCTTCGTACTCGTATTCCTCCGTTTTCTACACGGTGCTCCGTTACCATCTGACCTTTACAGTGAAGCAAAACCACGCGATCCCGGCAATCTCGTCACGTGACTCGTATAAGTCTGCGCAGTTAAATACTTTTACCTATACATAACACATGAACCTGCGATCGCACTCGTGGTCATGTAATATGTGTGTATTTATATGCATGTGTGCTTGTCTTGCGGAAAGCGGGATGCGGACAGTAATTTCGGAGCATAGCCCACGGGCTACGCTGTCTACTTAACCTTCAAATAAATTTACTCCCAACTTCATTCAAATATTTTTTTAATGCATTACAATAATTTTTATAATTGTTTATGTATCAAAATCTTTTTACATATCTATATTTCTTATTAATTTCTATTATTGTTTTATGAGTTACTCAATGTTTTATTAGTCCACCAACCGTTGGTTAACCGTTGGTCAATATTTTTCTTATTCGTTGGCCTAAATTATTGGCCAATAGTTAGTAGATAAGTCATCCGAGTTGGTTTATTTTCTACCAGGGTAAGGAAACCAAAAAACAAGATGAAAATTATTTTCTGTAACGCGAAAAGTATTTTATCATTCAAAGAAGAATTACAAGTAGTGACAAAGGACATCGATGTTTTCATATGTGTTAAGTCCTGGCTCACACCAGCAAAAGAAAACTTTCACCTACCTGACTTTGTAACATTTCGGAAGGATCGACTGCAGTCAAGAGGAGGAGGTATTCTTGTGTTACTCCGTAAAAATATAGCTTTAAAAAAAATTCAGATTATTACAAATAATAATGACAGCGTTAAATTGTGCGGTCTTAAAATCACTAACGTTTCTCCAACTATCTTTTTATTTGCTGCAGAGCTCCCGTTTCCTCGAAATTTATGAATGATATAATATTTTCTCAAACTTGAACAAAGATGAAAATAACATAATATTGGGTGATTTTAACACTCACGATATAGCATGGAATTGTTTTAAAACCGACTCAAACGGGCAAAATCTCTTAGAATGCATCGAATATCATAACTTAATAATAAATAATAATAATACCATTACACACATTGATTCAACTTCTAAATCGAATATAGATTTATTTTTTCTAATAAAAACATAGCTGATAAAATTGAAACTTTCGTTAATGAGGATTTCTGGGGCTCGGACCATTTTCCGATTTTTGTCATGATAAATACTGAAAAATCTTTATATGTACAAAAATCTCATGAAATAAGTACTATGTAACCTCAATGGTCCTATTCTCATTTCTTTACGGAAAATTGTGATAATCTACCAGCGGATAAAAAAATATTCATTTTATATGGGAATATTTAAGGAAGCAGTTATAAATAGTACACCAGTCAAACGAAATGTTGATAGGCACACTCACAGGAACCAAGTCCCATGGTGGGATAATGAATGTCAAACAACGAAGGAAGAGAGAAACAAAAGTTTCAAAAAATGGCTATAAACGTCCAATCCGACAAACTTCATTGAATACAAGCGGTTGAGAGCTGTTGCTCGAAAGCTGTTTAAAACAGAAAAAGAGAGGAAATTTTAAACAATTTGCACAAAATATTAGCTTTAACACCAGCAGTACTTATGTTTGGAACGCTGCTAAAATTCTTAAAAATAAGTGGATTCGAATCTCTCCGCCTCATTTGTCAGAAAGTTTACAAGAAACAACAAATTAAAGGCAGACGATTGGAATAAAATATTTGTACATTTTATAAGTGAGCAAGTCGGAATTAATTACCGACCCATTTCCACGATTTCCGCAGTTTGCAAATTGTTTGAAATCATTATCAAAAATAAATTGCAATGGTGGCTAGAGTACAATAATATGTTGCCAAAATCACAAACGGGATTTCACAAGGGGCATTCCTGTACTGATAATTTATTGAATTTAACTATAAATATCCAACAAGCCTTCAAAGCAAACAAAGAACTCTTCGCGGTCTTTCTCGATGTATGTGGAGCATTTAACAATATAAATAGTCACATTCTTCTCAATGTATTATCGGAATATGAATGTCCACTGCAGCTTGTTAAATTTGCAAATTTTCTAACATACGAAGGCTAGTTTACGCGAACTTAAGTGAGAACTACTTGCGAAGCCACAAAGCCGTACCCAAAGGAGGGGTGCTAAGCCCTTTGTTTTATATAATATGTATCAAAACTACTAAATAATTTATCCAAAACTGTATTCATACTCCAGTTTGCGGATGACATAGTCCTCTTTTCTAGATATAAAAACTCTTGAAAAGGCTATTATTGAAGCAGAAAGGAAATTATCGTTAATAAGACTCGATTTAGCGCCTCAAAAGACTTTATTTTTGGATTTCAACAATCGAAAAATTAAGCCAGGTAAAATGAAGTTAAAATTCAATGAGATATGTGTAATTAAATCAAGTGACAAGCTCGCTTTCACGGTATTTTATTTAATTATCGACTAACCTTTGTGCCTCATATAAACAGCCTGTTAAAAAGGTGTCACAGAGCGCTAAACATAATTAGATTCCTCCAAGGTTTTCAATGGGGAGCAGATCCTTCCACTCTTATAACTTTATATAAGAGCTTTGTAAGGTCAGTTATGGAATATGGAATTTTCATATTTTTTCCTAGTCGTAAAGGTATCTAAAATAAATTAGGGCAAATACAATACTCTGCCATTTGGATGGCATTGGGGTATCGTAAAACAACTCCACGTAATATTTAAACAGCAGAATCCAAGCGCCTTCTAGTTGTAGAAAGAACAAAGTATTTATGCAAAACTTGCCTTGCTAAAATATTAAATAACAAAAGCCTACTTACTTCAGAAAATATCATCAATTACTGTACTAGTTGTCTTGGCAAAATCACAAATAGATACCTTCGGCTTTCTGAATTAAGCATACTTGAGGTTCTAAATCCTTTACAGCCCTTCCTAAAAACAAACGCATATCCAATTTACTCACATGATTTTAATATATAGTTAATCCTAATGGTAGAATAAGAAAGCTAGTAAAAGCTGAAAAAGCGTGCGAAATCTCTGCTTGTCACTGTCCAACTCTAGAAATAAATTCAAAGAAAACTGGTCCCACATATCTCGATTTTTACCGCCGAATGTATAGCACTGGGTGACGCCATGAGTGTAGTACTCGGTATCACAGATCGGAACATTTGTATTTTCACGGATGCCAGGTCTCTACTCGAAAGTCTAGGAGAAAGCAACTTAAGTACAAAAAACAACCCGTATCTTCTTCAAATAAAAGAAAAATTCGTCGACTGTCAAAATAACAAAGCGGAGGGAGTCCAGATCAAATTGATTTTAATCCCGTCCTACCAAGGAATAACCGAAAATGAAACCGTTGACGCTGTAGCAAAAGAAGCAAAAGTAAATCTTAAAGGCAGTGACGGTGCAGCACCCTTTACTGATCTTAAATAAGTATTTTTACAAAAAGTTAATGTATGAAAATACTAGGAACTTTCTCCTGGACTTAAGTAAGTCCATTGGAGAACAATATTTTAAATTTTTCTTTAAGGATTCAAACAAAACATGGTTTCATAATAAAATAATTTCCAGAGATTTCATAGTCACAATAAATCGATTAAGAGCAGATCATTATTATCTGGCGTTGTCTCTAGCTAGAATGAACATCATTGAAAACCCAATATGTGAATGTAAACAAAGCGTTCAGGACATTGACCACGTAGTTTGGCAATGCTCCTTATATGATTATAACAGAGAGGAATTAATCAAGCAACTTGAAAAACTAAAGTTTCAACTACCTATGAAAATTTCAATTCTACTATATGAACCTACACGGAGAGAAATTTTAAAGTAAAAATTACCAAGGTGCCTTGGTAGCGCATGGATAGACTGTCAAATGCCGTGATATTCCCAAGTTTCTAATACAATTTATAAGTTTCCCAGGAAAAACTACCATAACCACTTAAAAAAAATACCAAATTATCGGAATAAAAATTACCAGACACACTGGTAAAAATTGAGATCTAGTCATTTTTACAAGGTAACCTAAGAATTTTTACTAAGAAAACATAAATTTTACCAAATAACCTGGTATTTGTGTATTCGCGCATGCGCACTGCGCATTATTGTGTTTCAGAAGATTGATACTAGAGGCGTGCGCGACGTTAAAATGAAAACAATACACATATTTTCAGTAAGTAATAACGGCGATTCAAATGACTGTTGGTAACAGCTTCCGTGGCGCAGTCGGTAGAACGTCGGAGTCTCAACCCAAAGATCGTCGGATCGAATCCCGCTTCCGTACAAATTTTTTTTCAGTTTAATGTTTTTTCATCCTTGTTTCTGTTTCTATTTCTATATTAAAATACTATATATCCATCAATATGGATAAAAAAAGTTAATTTTTTTAATTTCAATTAACTAAAAAAAAATTTTACCAAGGCACTTTGGTAAAAAGTTTGAAATTGTCAGTCTGTCCATCCATTACCATAGAAACTGGTAATTTTGTCTCGAATATTTGTAATTTTCACTACAAAATTTCTCTCCGTGTAATGTACTTCTTGCGTGCGAATATATATTGTTGTTCCTTAAAAAATGTAATATTACTGTATAAAGATGTCGCTTCGTAAAATTGTACAGCCAATGAATCTGTATTAAGATTTAAAAGGTTAAAAAAAAAATCCTAATAGATTGAAACAGCTTTAAAACAAATGGAGTTTCTATTTTTTCCGAAAAGGAGTTTCTACGTTTTGAAAAGACTCTGAACGTATACTCCTTTTTGAAAAGGAGATTACCCTTTTATTTCAATAAACTTTTAACTTTTTAATAGCTGTGAAAACTACATTTTAAATCTAATATTATTTCCACTACAAGCAAAAGTTATTCTAACTTATTTTATAATGCTATTTCAGTATTTTCCCAAATCAGATGATTTAATATAATCTTCGGCAAATTTCTTTCTACTTCTCATACTAAACATTCCTCCCGGCCCCTATACTACCATATCCCAATAATTTTTCCACTCTATTATCCTTACAAAAAACCAACCCTCACAACCTCTCTCTCTCTTAGTTTTCACAAATCTTGGCATATACATCCACCTCACCTCTTTACTCGCGGACGATCTCTCGCGCGTCCCATTAACCCCCAGCTCTCTCCGTTTTACGATCCTCTCCGCGCTCTGCTCTCCGGTTAATACTAATACCCGTGCGCTCACCGCGAAAACGGCGGCGGCGGTGCTTTGCGCTCACCGCCGCGCGGCGAGTGCGTAAATCCGCGCGAGATTTTTACGCGCGATTTCGTTCATCGGCGGAATTTTAACGAACGCGAGATGCCGATCGGATTTATATGCGTGTGCATGTGAGTATGTGGCTATGGGATAGAGGAAAAGCGAGGCGCGCGGGAAATTGTATGTGTGCTTTTTTGCGAGAGGGGAGGAGGAGGAGGAGGGGGTTGGGAAGTGATGAATGGATGACGGTGCTTGCGAAAGTGGCACGCTGCGAGAGGTTTTGAGAGCTAAGCGAATGGTTTAGTCGTTTCGTAACCGTCTGCGTATGGGTAATCATAATTCGTTAGATATTCCGTGATTTAGTGGTAAAAAGCGAAACGATTGTTTAGCATCCGCGGGTAAGAGGAGTGGTTTTCAAGCCATTTCCTTGCAATTCAAGCACCCGTACACTTTTACTGTCTATACATTCGCATATAAATTTTGCAAAAATTCTGATTGAGTAATTATCGTCTTTTTTTCTAAAATTCCTTTACCATTCACGATCGCTTCTGGCAATAATTAATCGAGGAGCAGAGTTCGATCGCCTTAATTTTAATCAACCAGTTTACCGCCTAAAAAAGCTCCTTCGCTATACACGCGATCCTCCGGCTTTTACGACGGAATAAAACCACCAAACTAACTGCGAATCCGATATGCCTTCCCAATTACAAAAACTACTTCTCTCTTCCCATCTTCCCGGGAATCTAAGCGTCTCCTAAACCAACCCGGACGGCTCACCTAACATACGCTCGTCCCGTGCTAATCGACAAAACAGCACGCGGACTGATTTACATTAACGTAAGCTCCCGCGTTCTACGCGCGGGCATAGCTCAATAAATCGCCGGGTTTATCGGGGAAAAAGTTGATTGGATGTCTTTGTCTTCCGCTCTGTGAGGAAGGCGAAAGATGGAATAATGAAATGTGGCGATTTTCGGAATGCGCGGCGCTGCGTCTGTTTAATTAGAGGCGGATGGGTGGTATAGCTATGGGGGATGATCGGTAGTAAGATGTCGGTACTATAGACGCTGTTTAGCAGTTTACACGTTGTTTCTTGGATTAGCTCCGATAAGTGAGTTTAGTTCGCGGGCTTTTTTGCCGCGTAGGATGAAAATGTACGAGCGGAGAGGGCTTTTCTCATCGATTCGGGGGTATAAAATTACTTGCTAACTAGATATTTCTTGCATCTTATATATATATATATATGTACCGATGCGGCTGCTTTGTTAATTTCAATACACGGTCGTATAAAAGCATCTTCATACGAAGGCTTTTTCTAAAGGTATATTCAAATAACGAATAAGAACAAAGGAACCTAAAACGAATCTTGAGGAACATGCTCACCGGTATTTTCGTTTATGACGAACGCACTACAATCCTCTTCACCTTCGTCCTCTTATACTCACCTAAAACAGAAACTATCACGTAATCCCATCGCCGAAAATATCCATTTCTAATACTGCACTAGAGTCCACCGTTACACTAAATCTCTCCTCGCCAGTATTACATCACGGCAAAACGTCCTCCTCATCGCTACGGACAACAGCATTTCTTTCGAGCTCCTGCTCCCTCTCTTTCTCCTCAATCCCAAACCAAACAATCCGCAGCCGCATTTTTCTTTCCACTACCGAACAATCGAATCGCGCGCGTCACACCGCTAACGCATTAATCATCGAAATTCACACAAAGCCAACAGCAGCAGCAACTACTACTACTATACGTACAACTAGCTCGCCAATTTTTCCCGACAATTAATCGACTCGCATAGCGATCCCCCGCTTGCTCGCTCTCGGCGCCTTATCTGCCGATCAGAAAAACATTTCCGGGCTGTGATTCTCTCTCTCTCTCTCTCTCTCTCTCTCTCTCTCTCTCTCTCTCTCTCTCTCTCTCTCATGCGCACTCAGGTTCAACGAACGGCCGAGGAGCCGGAGCTAGAGAGGCTGTGCGCTCAAAAGAGAGAGAGAGAGAGAGCTAGCTCCCCCCGCGCTCATTGACAGTCCAGTTTATTCGCGAGCGCCGGCTGATTGTGTATGTGCGTGTGTGTACGTGTGTGTTCGTGGGTAGGTGTACAATGAGATGTGGCCACCGGAGCCGGAGGGACCGTGCGTACAACTATGTGTGTATGGGGGAATGGTTGGAGTGGTGAGCAGGTTGGAAGAGGTTTTGAGAATAGGGCTTTTATAGGTTTCTAGCTAAGGTAAAATAGCCAATACTTGGACACAACAAAAAATCAGACCAGCACTTGGACAGCGGTAAAACATTACTTTTACAAATAAATATGATAACAATATTAATTCATTAGCATTGTTTATGATATTAACTGTCTAGTGAATTTGAAATTGTATCAGTTTCGGTCTTATTAAATTTATAATACGGAATATAATTTTTATGAGGTTAGGTTTTGAAAGAGTGCACATATGAATGTTGTCCAACTATGTGGTATTCCTCAATTTCTATATACCCGTTGTTGGATACGTTTAAAAAAATTATTAAATCCTATTTTATTTCTATTTGGTCTATGGGAAATGAATATAGGACACCTTATTAAAAATTTCAATTCGAAAATAGGATCAAATCGGATTTAATAGATTTTTTATCAGGGTTAATTATATTGTCCAACTACTAGTTCCAAGCGTTTTCCAAGTATCGGTATTAGTTTGACATATGCTGTCCAACTATAGGGGTCTTAAAGATATTTTTTAAACTGACTTCTTTAATATAAAAAACATTTAAATATCTTTGTCTTTACATAATTTAGTAAAATAACATCTCGAATTAGTAATTAGATTAAAGAGATTTGACAAATTCCGTTTATTGAATTTAGAAATACCGTTTATTCACGTTATGTTTCAAAATGTGTCCAAGTATTGGGTGTTTTACCTTAGGCGGTTGGGAGCGGAATTGTTCGTTACTTAATCGGGATTCATCGTTGCTTAGTTTTTGTATAGGAGGGTTGTGGTATACCATGTAGGGTCATGGTTTGGTTGGCAGTGCGGAATATACGCGCATGGTCCTAGTATTACTACTTGAAATGTAATGATACATTTTTTTATTAGTAGAAACAGGCGTGTATGACGAGACATAGAATTGTCCCCAAGTTTTCTGGAAATACATCTGGTTTCTCAAATCTTTTATTAGTCAGTATTTTGTATTGAGTTTCCACCTCGTCAAATCTTTTATTCGTCAGTATTTTGTATTGAGTTTCCACCTCGTACACAAATTTATGAAAAATATATAAATACATCAATTTTAAAGTTACATTTATATACGTATTCTGAACCAATTTTTCTTAACCACAACGACCTATTACGTCGCTATAAGTGTGCAAATAAATAAATAAAGGTTCATTACGTCACAATCGAACCTGTAACAGTCTAAAGAGCACAAACAGCACATATACACCCACACCGACACTGCAATTAGTTTTACACTCGCCTTAAAATAATCATTCCTCTTAGCGAACCACCGTTTTGGCATTGTATAACGAGAGGCAACCATATCTCGCATTACGAACGCCCGGCGTTTCGCGCGCGCGCTCTTTATGTACACCTACATCTATATATACATATATATACACTCTTTATCTCGCGCGTTCCGCTGCCCGCGCGCACGGACCGAAGGAGGATGCTCTCCTCTCTCTCTCTCTCTAAGCCGCCGCTGCCGCGCTCTCGCGCAAGCGCTCATGCTGCAGCTAGTTCCGGCTCGGCGCGGCGAAAACACGGTTTATTACTTAGCCGGGCACACGTCTATTATCACGCGGGGCGATTTGAAGTTTCGGTGCATTCTGTATAATGTGAATTTTTTTCGAAGAGCTGTCTGTCTTTGTTTTCGTTGACCTCGTTGATTACGTTCTAATTTCTCAACGATCCTCGCGTGCTCATTTTCTTTTTTTTTTTTTATGTTTAGAGATCGTTTACTGGATTATCATATCGAGTTTTTGCATAATTGATACATACTCGGAAGAAAATTAGCCGGCATCTGTAAGGTAAAATCAATCGATTCGGTCAAATAAGCTAATTCCTACTTAAGAACCAGTTTCCCGCCAAGAACAATAATCTTATTTCAGCACTGGCAAAAGTATCCGCCACCACCTAAGTATAATAACCAAACCACACATGGCTGGCAATCTTACCCTTCAACTCCCAATTAAAACCAAAGTCAGCGTGTATATCTTGAACAGCGCGAATTCCCCAATCGAAAGATCCCGCGACCAAGCGTCCGGCCAATCATCGCCAATTCCTTGCATATCACAAGCGACCGAAAATCCTCTCCCACGTTTATCTATCTCTTTCCCTCCCTCTTCTCTGTCCCTCCGATGCACTCGCGCGAGGAGCCTCCTCTCCTCACACACACACACACACACACACACGTTTACTCTCTCTTTCTCTGGATCTATATACATATACACGTCGGCACGATGGCACCACCGGCCGGTCGCTCTTTCTCTCTCTCCAGTGGCTGACCGCTCTCAAGGTCTCTCCTCCCTCCTCCTTCCTCACTCGCGAGCGCGCGCTCGCCACCGGCTGCCTTTTCAAGATCTTTCACTCGCGCGCACCGCGGCCTCGCGGGAGCAGCGAGCCGCGCGTAATGCGCCTTTCTCACCCGCGCACTTCTGTGTACGTGTGTGTCTGTGTGGGTAGGTCGAGGATTTTTGATGGGTGACGGGAGAGAAAATGGGTTGCGAGAATGGATTTGCGTGGGACGATGAAAGGGTTATCTTTATTTTTTTTTAATGAGGTTGTTGATGCCGAATATGCATTGTGTTTTTAGAGGGTGGTTTTAATAGTGTAATTCATTGCTACGATGAAAATGAACTTTTTTTCTCTTAGTTATACTAGTTATCTCTAAGCGCGCTTCGTGCGCCTTAATTTTAGCAAAACTTCACGCCACTTTTATTTCTGTAGCCTAGCAACCCTTTACTCCTACCAATCAAATCACGAATAAATTGATATCATAACAAATCCATCATTTTTTAAAGATAGGAATAAATTTATAAAGGTTGATAACTGTTTTAAACAACTTGATCGATTATCTTTTCTGCTTAATTAACGAAAACTGAACTGTTTAAATTTGAAAAATAGTGCCAATAATACCGTACTACTCGTACAACATGAAAGGCGTTGAATAAAATTATATACAAATATAAGTACATCCAGTTCATTAGCGATCGATTTGGAATTTGCGTGAGAGTTGCTTAACGTCATCATCAAATTAAATATCCCACGTATAAATCAATCGAATTACGTTAAATACCTCTTATAACGATTACGGAACAAATGATATTTTATCGAGCGCGGATACTTTACAAATTTTTCACCGTTTAAAACCGCCTAATCTTATCCTCCGCTTGAGCGGACAAAAATAGGATACATTTAAATAGGTAAATTTATCGCTTACATAATCTCTATACAACCAGAGAAAGTGTTAAATATTTCGCGCTATCCCGGCCTATCGGATACACAATGATAAAGTGAATTACGTCTCGCGCGCGAATCACATAAAAAAAAAGAAAAATTCCTCCATAAAAATTACACCTTTTACCTACATTATACATGCGCACGCTTGCACCTCTATATTTATATATTCAAATCGCAACAGATCAATCCATCATCCTGACAAACGGCTCGCGCCACATAACCACTGTATTTACTCGGCATTAGCCTCGGATTCGCCCCGCGGTATATATCGCGCCAATTAACGTCACGCATGCGTGTGTGTATATACATATATACGCGGTGCGCAGCGCTGCTCCCCTTGCACTCGCGTTTATCAATATTTGATATCGTATACATCCACGCGCGTTTTTCTTTAGCCTCAACCACCCCCGAAACCCATAGTACGGGTGTATATAGACTCTAGGGCTACTAGCGTGCATGTATGTAAGGGCGAACGGGGGGATAGAGAGGAGAGGAGGCGCAAACGACATTCCATCGCGCCGCGTGTATATATGTGTACGGGAGTATGCGAGAGAGGGAAAGCCGAGCCGCACGCGGCAAAGGTATAGGAGAGGATATAGTATACTGACCCAATGGGCAGCCGCGTAGAGACGGAGACGTTGTTGCTTCTTATTCTTCCTCGACGAAATGTTGTATGAAGGTTTCTGATATTGATATAGATCATTAACGAATGTTTGCTTTTATTTTTGGTTCGGTTGTGCTGACAAAAGCTATTATCTTTCTTTAAAATTCGCATGCTTCGCGGGTCTTACCTTAAGGTGGTTCTATGGTTTATATATAGGTCTAAAATATAATATTTTTTTTTTTTAGTGAACTGTTCACATATTGCATGGTGAGAAACGAGTATAGTATTTCAAGTAACGGGAAAAATTTTTAACGTAATTTCAGTTCTTATAAAATTGATATCAACAAATGAAAAAATGATTTACGAAATCATTTGTATCTGTTGTTCTTTTTTTATTTTTGCTACGATTTTAATTTGGAAAGACTCATTTTGATTTTTGTGAAATTTTATTACGAAGTATCGTGGGACGAATTGAGAAATTTTTAAAACAGCCAATTGTGTATTAAGATTTGTACGAATCTGATATGGATTCGTCAAATTCATTTGAACAATTTCCTGTAACTTTCCAGGTTTTAAAAATTTTGCTTCCTAGAGGAAGGATTGTAATAGTAAAACTAGCGTTTAATTTGGCGCGCCCTCTGTTCGCTCTTTCTCAATTTCTTTCGAGTTTCAAGATTGATCCGAGATTTCGAGATACATCGCAAAAACGCTTGAAAACCGAACGAATATCGAGTTTGTATTGAGGTTAAAATTTTTTTGGCCCTCTTTTCAAATCGTATTAAGTTTTTTACACGAATAATTGGCCAGAAAAAGCTGTGCTCTTCGATGACCAAATCTTGTCAGTCGGCGGTAGCTGAAAAAATGAAATTTATGAATTCTGGCCTTAAAAGACATGTTGCACCTAAAAAAAATTTTTTAAACAATTTAAGGTAAATATAAAAAAATAAAACTCTATTTTTCATTTTTTCGAGGGTATGCAAAAAAGTAATACTCTTAATTATAACAGAATAGAAAATTATTTATTGAGGAATCGTCGGTTTATTCATAAATTTATATTTGATTTTAGATCTGAAAGTTTTAACTATAATCTGGAGATAAGAGGGCGAAGTTATTGTACCGTGGATCCGCTTTTAAACCACGGCTATAAGAAGCCGTTCAAGGGTTCTTCAAAACTGAAGAAAATTTTATTCAGATCATATGGTTACTTTTTGAGATATGTAAAATAAATAAACATATTTTATATTTGAACTATGTACATAGGAACGATAAATTAATTTAGAGGAAGCTACGTGCCAATAAATTGGCAGCGATTTTTTAACGAGTCCCACGATAGCTCCTAATGAAATTTTACAAAGATGAAAATAAGCCTTTTCAAATTAAAATTGGGGAAAAAATAAAAAAGATACAAATGATTTGGTAAATTATTTTTTTCAAGTGTTGATATCAATTTCATGTGAACTGAAATTTTTTTCCGTTATTTGCAATACTTGTCTATTATACTATACCGTTTCGCACCGTGCAATATAATGAACAGTTCATTTAAAAAAAATATTATATTTTAGACCTATATATAAATCATAGACCCACCTTAAGTACATCTTTTTGTTGATTTATAATTATTACAATATTACTTTTAATCACAGAATTTTTCGAACGCTCAAACCCAAGTTTTTCCCGTTAAGGATTTTTAATCAATCAAAGTCACGTCCTCCATGAGTGTACAGAATACTTTTCAAAGGAACATGATCCGACACGTGTGTAGTATAGAATATTTTCTTCGATCTTTATTTAATTATGCATATACATATATGCATCCCCACACAACAGACCTTGTCAACCTTTTCCATAATACAAAATAACTTCACCCAACCATTCTTTAATTTTCGCCGCCAAAATACATAATATACATACACGAAAACCTTACATCACATTGTATACAAACGACCCACTGTTCAATCAGCGCTACTTCTCTACGCAACCATATATCCACTCACTCCACCACACGAAAGGAAAAAAAAACATTCGTACATCCACATACAATACAACACATAACCTCCGGCTCGTTTGTCCTTCTCTTTCTCACACACGAGAAGATGACTCGTGTACGTCATTCAACGCTCGCGCGAGATGATGACGATCGGCGAGGTGATAAACGATACATATATACATATAGGCCTTGTTATTCCCGCTCTCCCTCTCTCTCGTCACCGTTACGCTGCTGTCAGCGCGTGTGACTCGGCCCTTCGATTGTGTGTATACCTCCTCCTCGTGGCTCCCGATATAATTGAATCACCGTTACGGGACACGTGTGTGTCGTCGTCGCCGTCGCCGTCGTGATGTGCGCGATGATGTCTCGACCCTTCGACACGCGACGACGACGAGTATGTGTACGAAACGACGAAGTCATTTTTGACGATCAGGGGGATCGTCGAGTGGAGTCGCCGCGACGGTATATAGTGGCGTAACGGTGATGTATATAAGGGTTTCGGTGGTATGTGGAGGATATTCTTTTCGGTTCTCGAGGCGCTAGAGTGGAAGGAGATGTACAGAGGAAGGTTGATTTATGAGTCCGGATATTGTAAAGTAGCGTGTATACATTTTCAATAAATATATAGCAGTATTTTTAGTCACTTAAATTCAATTAAAACGATATGACGTTAAGAAATTGTTATTTCAAAATCATTGAATTTCATTATATTAGTAGGTTGCTTTTACAGCTGCTTCGTGTTCCTCGCATAAACCTTATCAGATTGAATATTTTGAAAAGTTTCTGTGCGGCTAAATATATCAACTATAGAGTTATTATTACATCGTCACCGAGCCTCAATCAATTTTTTCACTTTCAACGACTCAATTTGCTGGCCCACGAAGATTCAAAAACAAACTTTACAGCCCGAAAAACAACATCAGAATTCATAGCGTTATTATTATTATTAACAGCCGTGTAATCTCTTACTCAATCCCCGTAAACCGCAATCTATATTCTCCCCAACAATAGCCACCTCGAGACCTCACCTGGGACAAAAAGCCCTCGCGCAATCAATCCCCCCCTCGAAAGAGAGAAAGAGAAGAACCAACCCGACGCGAAGAAAAGAAAAACGGAAACGTCTCCCATATGAGTCACAGAGAGGAACGCGCCTCGAGCCAATTAGTAAAAACAAAGTGGCCCCGACAAAGAGGACCGCGCGCGGGCGACTTTTTCACGGTCCATAAATCCATGACTACGCGCTCGCGGCCGCTCGAAATCCGCGCGCTTTCATTTCCGTTCGTTCCTTCGTCTACGAGCCTGCGCCTGCGCGCGACAAAGGGCGACGCGCTCTGAAAGGGGAGAAAGAGTTGACCCCGAGAATGAGAGAGAGAGAGAGAGAGACCTTCGGGCGATGCATGTGTGTGTGCGTCTGTCGTCGTCGTTCGCTTGTCTGTCTTCCGAAATTTATCGTCGGCGTGGTGCAGGACTATGCCGGAGAGGAAGAGTAGTGAATGTGATGGGATGGGAGAGGAGACGAATTGCGTTGGCGAAGGGTTTTTTAATTGTGAGGTTTGGAGAATTTCGTGGGTGAGAATGATGGCTCTGGAGACTTTGGAGAATTCGTATAGTGTTAGTGTGGGAAAAAGCTCGCGCGAGAATTAAGGGTTCAAGGAGGAATGCAAAAACCGCGGGAGGATATTAATTGCGGTAAAAAGTTTCTAGGAGGTTCTGATGGCGAATACTGGTCTGGAGATGATATGTTAATAAAAAGTTACATGAGCAAGCAAAGTAATAAAATTTGCCATTAACCAGTCAATAAAGTGTATTTTTCGCATTCTCCAATTTCTACACCTATAAGTGCTAGAGATTTGTTGCGCATATTTTGTTTTACCATTTGACTTTATTTTATCTATCCGATCACGTAACACTTAACAACTTCCACTTCCATAACATCGAAAAAAATCCTAATTACAAAACAAAACATCAACGACGACAAAAACCATTACAAGCCGCTCGCCGCAAAAATTCCTGCTCCGATATATAGAAACCTCCAGCAGCCCCTGCAGACAAATCGCCCCCACGATAATTACATTATTGACTAATAATATCATCAACATGACAAATCACCCATCGCCGGCACTTCCCACAACGGAATTCCCCCCTCGCACGCACTAAAATTTTAAAACGGCTCATCGCGTGCTCTATCACGATTACACGCGCGCGCGTGTGGGTACCGATTGCGATTGCACGCGAGCGTATATACAGAGGCGAGCTTTAATACGGGAAGTTCGAGGTGGAAAGTGTCGTATATAGGCGAGGGTGGGAATGAGCGTCGACGAGAGTTTCGTAATGGGAATGATGGATCGGTGAGGTGGTGGTGTTGCTGCTCGGTCATTTGTTCGCTCGCTTGATGGACGTTAATCCCAAAGTGCGATTAATCATTTACGGGTAGGTATGTGTTATATGTGTTTTTCTAACTGGATATTTTTAATCGTTCCCGAATTAGTTTTGATACAAAATTATTATAACATTTTAGCGGATAAGTTACACACTTAAATGGTACTTCCACGTTATTTAAGATTCTCGTGAAAGAAATTACCAGTCGTTAGCGCGATCTTCGATAAAAATCTCAGATGTATAGCCAAGAGATATAAAAATTCCACAACGCTGTTGTCTCGCTAAATTAGTAAGAATTTCTCGCACGTTGACTCGCCGAGCTGAAACAAGTCCAAACACTTATTATCCATTCCAGTCCCTCTTTTTCCACGCACTCCGCCACCAGCTTACGCCACATTCCGCGCCACCTCAGCTCTCCCGCCGACCGACAAATCGCATCCACCCAACCCGACCGAAAAAACAACCCTGCGCGTATACCCCCCCAACTATCATTTTCGCAATTTCACACATCAGCCCTCGTTACTACTCGCCACCCCCTCGTCCATCCAACGACTGACTGATGCGCCCGCTAATAGCCGGCGCGCGGCGGCGGCGGCCACACAGACAGCACGCGCGTCTCATTAGCCGCGCCGTAAATCCGGCGCCTTTTTGCCCCCCCAACGGCTGACTTACGCTTATTGCCACGCGTGCGCGTGTGCGCTGGGGATCAAAAAGCACGTGCGCGTTCGCGACGGTTTACGGGCGATAAATACCCCGGGTTTATAGGGCGTTATTTTGGACGAGGTCGCAGAGAGGTCGCAGTTCTGAAAGTGAGTTATCGGTAAGTGCGCGCGGCGGTTCCGAGGATTTCTGCCGGAGGTGTAAAAAGTATAGCGCGAGGGTTATTGCCGGAGGATAAATCAATCGATGTGGTTTGGTTGATTAAATAATACTCGCGAGCGATGTGGTATTCCGGTGAGTTAGTGGATTTTAATGGCGTGTTTTGGGCTGATGTAAGCTGGGTATCGTGGCTATAGAGAAATGATATGTTTATGTTCGAAATGAAGAAAGTATCGTGTAGCGGTGTGTGTAGTACAAGTGTTGCCGTAATAATCTTCGTAACATCGATTATCTTGTCTCTAACCTCGCGCGAAAATAGATAGATATGTTTATGGTTTTTTTTCACATTTTCGAGATAAGTTAATTACGAGATAACTTATTAGACTTCTACACTTTCCATGTTGTATTTGCTACAAAAACAAGTGTCAAGTTATTCAACATTTCCTCATTACGTGCTTCTTCTCAAAGCCAACAGCATCGAACGATACTCCCTTCTTCCGCAAAAAATCACCCCCAAACCCAGCCAACACACCTCCGCACGACCTCGTTTCCGCTGCACGACCGCTACATTTCTATTTCTCTCTCTCTCCTTATGACATATGCAACCGCATTCCCTCTCTCTCGGGCGTTCGCGCGGAATCTCGTTATAGCGCCCCGGCTAACGGCGCGTCTGTCGCGCGTCTGCGACGTAATTGAAGGCGTTGTCAACGGGACGCGGGGAAAAATGTAGCGGGTAACTCGCGCGTTAGAATTTGAAAGTCGACGCGATTACGATCGAGAGAAAGAGAGAGACGAGCAGCGGGGCATTCTTCAATGGGAGGCTGCGCTGCGAGGTACCGTTCAATGCGGGGATCACGTGTGTATATATTCGCTGTGTGGTAATTTTGAAGAAAGGACTGGAGGATGTTTGGTTTATTCATTATTGGCAGCTAGTTTCTACTAAATGAAACGAAAGAATTTTCGTCTGATGCCCAGAGTATACGTAATTCGTACACTGAGAAAACTGTCGTAGGAAAATTTACTGAAAAACTAACAAAAATTACTATATTTGATAGCAACGCGGGGATATAAGCAAATTATAAAAAATTTTGCTATAGTTCAGGAATATTTACAAGGTATCTTAATAATTTTTACTACTACACATAGCAAAAAGTGCCCTCTACATGTAGTACTTATTGCGTGCACGCCGGGAGCACGTGTCTGATTGAGGTTATGTTTCTCCCGCAATTTGAGATTATCTTCCTTTTAAGTTATCAAAAACATCGACAATATCGATTCAGTTGTTTTATTTTTACGTTGTGCAGGTGAGCTATGAGTTATTTCTTTATATTATCATAGTTATTTATTGCTATCAAATAATCATCAAAGTTCTCTCGTAAGCGAAGGTAGCCAATGTATCAGTTCCAAAATTTTGTACTCAAGAAGCTCACGTCGGTAAGAGGTTAGCGCGTCTGCCTAGCGTGCGGAGGGTCCAGGGTTCGAATACACAACCACCGTAAAAAAAAAATTTTTATTTCCTTATTTATTTCTTGTATAGCTAAATTTAATTAATAATATATTAAATATTGTATAAATATTAGGTATCCCATAGATATAAAATCATGAAAATCAATTTTTTTTAAGTTTAAGCTTGGCTACAAAAATTACTATATTAGTTAGCAAAAGTACCTAAATTTCCATGATATCCCATCGTTGCTATAAAAAATAGTAACTTTATTAGCTTTTCAGTAAATTTTCCTACGACAGTTTTCTCAGTGTAATTTATATATAGAGACGAAGTATGAGACATCATTCTGATGTATAGAATATCAATGTAAAAATGTATACGATCTCAAAAAGTGCTCGTGCACTGTATACACGATAACAAAAAACGACATCCCTTTTTGTTCTCCTGAAAAATTCCTACAAATCTGTGTGTCACTCCGTAAATACCAGCCACTTCACTCATCAGCCTCGTCCAACCTCACCTGCAGACGCGTCCACCGATTAGACCGATCTCTCGCTCTATCCTATCGCAACTCACGTGAAGAAGAAAAAAACGCACCTCTTCCGATCGAACCCATGCGTCACGGGCGCACAACACCGGATACCTCGGCATTTTTCCATCCGCCTATCTCTCTCAACCCTGCCCGGCATTATCTCTCTCTCTCTCTCTCTCTCTCTCTCTCTCTCTCTCTCCCTCCCTCCCTCTTCCGCGAAGGATTCATTCATTCGTTCGCGCAAAAAGCGCCGTCGTCGTCGTCGCGCGCCATCGGCCGCGATAGATCAGCGCGCTGATTATAAACGTCGCAACGGTAACGCGGAAGTGTGTGTGTGTACGTATGTATACGTGCTCCGCATCGTCGCGAAATTGCTGATCCAATTTTCGACATTTCCGAGCGTCTTGTGTGTATATGTGACGCGGTGATGCGCTGAGGATTTTTATACGGGGAGGATGAGGTGGGTTTCCGCGTGCAAGGGAGGTTTTTGGTCGGGCTGCGAGTTGGGTTCGGTAAAAATATCGAGTGATTGATATCTTGGGGGAGCGTGAATTGTATGGGGGAACGGAAGACCGGTTGTATTTTTAGCGGTTGGTACTGTTCTTGAGAGATTAAAAATAAATAATGAAAAGAATCGTGTAAATGGTATTATATGGGGGCTGATATAGGTAATTATAACCCTGGTGGAAATCCAAAACATTTTATAACTAATAACGGACCATTTATATTAGAAACTTGCTATAAAATAGAAATTTATCTTGTCCAGTTTCTAGCTCCCGGTGAAACGCTTCTCCCCTATTATATGACCATTTAATAAATTGATAAATAGAATGAAATTTTCGAAGACAAGCACAAGCTTGTTCTTGAGTCTTTTAAAGGTATTAAAATTGATCAGTTTCTTTAGTCTGGAAATGGCTAGCAGAAAGCTTGCAGTTATGACAAGAAGTGAGAGAGACAGAATCAGATGGAGAAATAAAAGTTTTGCTGAATTATTCATAGAATGAGTACAACAAATGATTTATTAGTTAATGTTATTTATTTATATTTTGGTAAGCCATTCAATGCACTTTAATGCTCTTTCATCAAAAATAAAATTAGTAAGTAAATCAAATTTGAATATTTTGTTGTTACCTCAATCTAAGAAATAGGCAAATAATGGTCGAAAAGTCGTTTCATCATAGCGATTAATTAGCCAGTTTTACTAGCTATTTTCTAAATTCTTCGCTATTTCATATAAATGAATTTCTACCAGGGAATTAGTTACAGAAATAAAAGTATAGTGATAAGAATAATATAGCTTAATATATATCTATATACAATACCTATAAAAATCAACATTATTCATGGCACTAGTTTTTTCCTGAAACTTTTCATACCTATACAACAGTCCTTACTCTAAAAAACGAAAACATCCCTTTTCGCAGTCATTTCGCACCAGTGACCCCTCAACACTCCAACGAACAAATGAAAATAACTGAAAATTTCCCAGTACCTTGGAATTATTTTAAATTCCTGCGAAAAAAAATCGACTCTTAAAAATACGCCAACCTCACCGCAAAACCCAACGAAAATAAAAACCACACGCACGCGGCCAGACACTCAATTCCATCAGCGTAATGAATTTCAATATACCCACACTTCGGGCGAAAATCAATCTCCCCGTCCGGATTGATACGCATTTTTGTCCCCCTCCCCCCTCCCCGCACTCCGCAAAACGCCGATAATGAACTGAATTATTTAAGGCCATGCACCGCACTGTCACCACCGCAACACTCAATTACTCATTCCACCTTCCTCTCTCTCTCACTCACTCTCGCACGGGCGCGCGCACACACATTAAATTTAAATCCCTCTCGCTTTCGTCTCCGCGCTGCTGCTTTTTGTCTCCATTCCACTTCTTGACCTCGACGAGCATGCGTTGCGTTGTTATAACACTCTCCCATCGACATGGAAATGATCCAATTATCGAGGGCTGTATGCAGGTATATATACATTTTCGCGGACCTCGCGCGCAGATTTATGTGTGCCGCGAGAGAGTATAGATCGACGCAGCCGATTAGTAGGAATTACGGCTCGAGCCGAAGTGAGCATTTATTTTAGTGCGTTGCTGTTGTTGTTGGGTGTATAGTAGTGGGGGAAAAATTTTGTTATATGTTAATTGACGCGGCGTAAGCGTGTGTGTATATATATATATACTGCTGGTATACGGAGATAAGGCTGTAAGATCCGAGGGTATTGATATTTCGGGGCGAAGGAGTTGTTGTAACTGACTGTCGGCCGCAATGTTTTTATTGAACCTGAGCTTTCGATCTGTTAAAGGCAAAAAAAGTACGATGTATACGCGTATGTCTAGCGCGACTTTTTAGTACATTACGTTATATGTATTCTTAATGATCCTTGTGGGCAATATTATTTATTTACCGAAAGGCGGTTAATATCGGACGCGTATCTTGTAAAACACGGGAAAAGGTATGTTAAAAGCGCTCCATGCGAGATATATTATAATCCATATCTCGACAGTATGATTTATGTTTCAATTCGGCTAATCATCGGCATTAAACAGAAGCCGAGAATGCGCCCAACATTTTTCCGGAGACTAATGTACCTCTATTTTACACAAGTATGCGCTTATGTATAGAATTACCGTATACGTACATAGGCGCGTGCGCATTATATACGCGTAACGATTTTATCGTGGCGATTTTTACCCCCGTCTAATGCTGCGTGTGTATGTGCGAAAGCGCGCGTTGCGTAATCGCTAAAATGTATTATTAGCGTTACGTGCGCGGCTTTCTTGGTAAAAGATTTTTGTTTTTTATTCTAGCGTTGCACTCGAGTGAGCTGTTATTATATATTTATTTTTAGAAATTACCCTACATAGATCTACAACTTTCTTTGCAAGTCACAGTATTACGAATTATCAGTTAATCTCCCTATAATAATTATTATCTCTATAAAAGTGCTCATATACATAAAAGACCAACGCTTTACCTCCGTGACCCCATTTAACCCGCGCCATAAAACTCATATTCTCTGCCAAAACCCTAAACCTCCTCGCGATTGTAACATCTCGATTATCGCCAATTGTTAACCTCCGAGCGCACAAAAAAACCTCTTCGTCCCACATCCCAGCCGTTACCATTCACGCAACCATACCCAACCTTACCCAATCCCCAAGATTCTCAGAACACGTATTAGATTCGCTCCTCACACACACACATAACCTCGCATTCACAGCCGCCCATTCATCCCGCGCACCTGAACGCGTCTCGCGGCAAAAATCGTCCATTCACGTCTCTCGAGAAAGAAAGCGCGAGGATGTCTCTCTAATCGAGCGTATCGGCCGTAACTCCTTGCATAATGGGGCCCCGGCGTGTCCGCAATATCTCATCGATTGTCCTGGCTCCGCACGTGTGTGTGCGATGCTTTACGAGCCGCCCACGCGTCCTGGACGACGCTGTGTATAATTGAATGTCAAATTTCCGCGCGCGCGCGGCCTCGTTAGCGGACGAGAGGCTCTTAAATTGTAGCGCGGGGGTTACATGAGAGACGCGCGCGGTGCCAATTATATGCCTGGATGGGCAAGTGCGGTGCAGGTACGTGTGGCATGCGTGAGATGCAGTTGCGGAGGTGATTTTTGGAGATGAGGTGGAGGAAATCCGTTAGTGATGTAATGATGGGTATACTTTTTAGTGATAATACGCGAGTGAAAAATATGAAAATTTTATAGATTGATTTTCCAATATTATTTCGGAGTTCGGAATTGCATTTGGATGAAGAATGACGTGTTAAATCGATTTACATTTTATTTTTATACTTTGATTTCAAAATTAAACTGACATGCCAATTAATTTTGTAATATATATATTAAATATTATATTATAAAAAATCTAAATCCAATCATTATTTACTGGAGTGGTAACCGTACATCATTTAAAAATTAAAAAAAAAATCTGTACCTCTTACGTTATTTGGACCACAGACAACGGTACAATATAATACAATTAACTTTTGATACACATACTCTGAGCATCACGTATGAATTGCACGCTTGCAACGCCATTACTAACCTTCCATTCTTACACGATGCGAGTAAAGCAATCAATCATGGTACTTCACGGACTAACGCTACTAAACACCTCTGATGATTATATCAAGTACAAGGATCAGTGGTCAAAATTAGATCGGGAAGATTGATTCACCATTTCGATCGGTACCGTATAACGATACAGCCTCTCGATTAGACATTCTTTTTTATAGCATAATCGTGATATATGTATTCTGTCGATATATGTGTAATCTCGTTTAAGTTATATATTACTCGCAGGTGTATTTAAGCGCGACGCAGAAAAAAAAGTCGCTCGTTAGTATATATCCTTGAAAAATAGCATGACAACAATGTAGTAAATATACCTCGAGAAGATTTATTGAGTATATACGAAAATTTTAAATATTTATAAGTTTATATAGAAGCTTCACAGCGAAATTCCGCAATCCTATAGCACGCGAATCATCCGTTATCAGAGCCGCTTACAACATTGGCACAACGTGCACGCACAATGTTCCATAAATTTCAGCCTCCCCCCGCCGCATCCGCGTCAATTCGACATAAACCGGCAAATTAATTCTTCTCATTAACGAAAATATCATATTCGCGTAACACTTGTCGCCTTAAATCAACGAAGGCCGTCCTAATAAACATGCGCGTGCGCGCGCAGAGGAAACAGAAAAAAACCCGGGTCACTCGAGATTTTCGCTGTTTTTTTTTTTTTTCGGACGGCGCTCGGTTTACATAACGTCGTGTCCTTACAAGTTTCTTAAGCGATTCATAGCCCGAATCTTGTACGCGGAGTATTTACAGCGAGTTGCGCATATTGAAGTGTACACTCTCGTGAAGCGGAGCATTAAAAAGGCCTTTCCGCAGTGTTTATTAGCGGGCTGAACGAATATATTTAAATTTTGAAAGCTAATTTGTATTCGCTCGCGTGTCTGATGCGCGACTTTGGCGAAAAATACCGCACGCCTTTGAAGAAAGAAAAGAAAGACGTTTGCCAATCACGCGAGGATGTGTCTCTCCCATTCTCCAAGATTCGACACAAACCTTTAAAAACAGTCCCAACTTCTAACCATTCACACTCACTGTACTTATTAAAGTCTCAATAAACACACCTATATCCAACTCTCAATATACACACCATCGCACCAGCAACCACAATCTCTTGTTTGGCACAACACTCCGAAATCAATTAAATCCCGAAAAACAAAACGCCATTACACACCGAAAAGCACTTTGCCGCGAGCTCTCCGGACTCGAGCAATTTCAAGAGAGAGAGGCGGAAAAAGGAGAGCGAAATTTATGCGGCTGGATTTATTATGCGTGTAATTCCGGCCGGCAAAAATCCCGCTGCGACCGCTACCATCTCTCATTAAACTCGCTTACGCGCACACGCGAATCTGCATAATACGAAAATGACACGGGAGAGTCAGCGGCGGGGAAATCGAGAAAGCTAATGATCGTCTTCAATATATATAGCGATAATTTGCTTATTATTATTTCTAAATCGTTCTATTCAGTCGTGTTTATAAATACCCGCGTGTCTTTGTTTTGAACGATCTTCGTAATCATTTAAAAACAATGCGGCTTTATTACAATAACGACGACGGCTCCGCATAAACATTCCCGTCACGTAAACACGATAAAAACGTTCTTGCATGCATATCCTATATATATAAAACACAGTCTGAACCATTCGCTCACTTCCATTACAATCCGGCATCCAAGTCTCAATTTTCCATCCTGTAAAAAATCCTCCGTCGTCCCCCTTCGCGCACACGCACATATATCGATACCCAATTTACAACCAAAACTTTTACCCCCCTCGTGTTCCGTAAATTATCCTCTGAAAATGGCTCATTCGCGCCCGCGCGCACGTACATTTCTCATCGGCGACTGCTCTTAAACGCTCAATCTCTCCTTCTCCCTCGCTCGGTACGAGGAAAACGAGACGAAAAAGGGCGGTCGAAATTTATTAACAGCGCCTAAAATTACAGGCGCAGCGAGAGCGAGCGATCGCAGAGGCTAAATTATTTTCCTCTCCTGCGCGCTACTCCACGCGCGTGAAAAGTGCAACCGTGCAATTGCTCCGCAGCAGCCTCTCTCCCCCCCTACTTCGACGTCGCTACTGTGCTGTTGCACCGTGAGTCGATCTACTCTTTCTCTCTCTTGTTTTGTTCGTGCGTAAGTATATATATAGTCGGCGCGGCCGAGGCGCGCGCGAATGTAAAAAGCCGGCCGGCACGCGCTTGCGTCACGCGTGGCATTGGTCTCGAGCGTGGATGTGTGCGTGTGTGCGTATTATATTGTGGGGCGAGAGCGCGTCGCGCATTTTGATGGCGAGAAGTGATGTGGTGGGTGGAGGTGCCGGAGGATGCAGAGAATAATGTGGTTGTTGATTGGTGGCATAAATATATTCGTATGAAAGGTATGGAACAAAAAACTGTTGTAGTTCTTTTTCTTTTTGTATGGTTTAATAATAGATACGGCAAACTTTTTGGTTGGTATACGGATGAAATGTTATACTTGCAGGTAAATTTGAAGTAAAGTTAATCTAGGTTCTTAAATTAATCAAGGAGCGCGGGAGCGCTCCGAAGACAAGTATAGAAGGAGCCTAGGAGTCGACCGTGCTATTCATTCTTTGAAATAGGTGCCCGATTTTTTTTCTATTTACTGCGCTTTTAAATCGCTTTTAAATTTATTGAAATTAATGTACAAGATACTTTTTATGCCGTCCATTCAAACAAAAAAAGTTTTATGTAAAAAGACGTTCTCATTATATAGCAATATTAGGATTAAATTTTGGAGTGCGTTACTCTGATTTCTCGATTCATCATTTTCAGACTTCGGTTTTCTTCCGACCGTGTGTGTGTGTGTGTGTGTGTGTGTGTGTGTGTGTGTGTGTGTGTGTGTGTGTGTGTGTGTGTGTGTGTGTGTGTGTGTGTGTGTGTGTATATATATAATATACACATAAGATTCTTCCGACCGGTATATATATATATGTGTGTGTGTGTGTGTGTGTGTATATATATATACACATACACATACACACACATAAGCGAAAGAGAGACCTAACCTTGTCTCTCTTAATATAATAATAACATGTCAGTTTTTGTAGATGTTGAAAATTATATTTTTTCTATACTATAAAGAAGATAATTTATACTAAAAATGTCAGAAAGTTCTAATACACAGGGAAAAATTAATATGTAGTAATAACCCTGGTAGAAAATAAGTTAACGAAAATGGATGGTTAAGTAATTGCGTACGATAATTTTTTTAGCCAACGCTTACAACAAGTGTAAGCCAACGGTTAACCAACGGTCCGGAAAAAGAGCAATTATAACATTTCAAAAACAAAAGAAGTGTCATTTATAATATAAAAATTTTTACAAAAATATATTTAACCTCAAAATGTTTAAACTTTTAATATGTATAAAAGATTCATTTACTATAAAAATATTTTTTTACACTGTCGGTATAGCATTATTATTATTATTAATTTGATTATTTTTATTGTATATCAAATGAATAATTTATTATTTTAGTAATTCTGAAAATGAAGGATCTGTAGGCCAACGGCTCATTATCTCAGTACATAAATTTATAGGATTTTTAAACCAACGATTGGTTCAACTGTTGGCTAAGCGAACCATCATTTTGTGACGAAATTATAAGTAGCATTTTAAAGCAAGAGTTGGTTAAACCGTTAGCGAACTCGTTCCGATTTCGCCAACCGATTGTAAACTATTGGTTAATGTTTCTACCAGAGAATAACTATACTTATATTTAACTGCAAATGTGAAAAAGACTCACATTGTCGTAAAAATTACTATTCAATTTTTATTAAAAATTGCTATTATTTTGGTAATTTTTTTTTACTATATTTATAGCAAATTTTACTCTGAACGGTGGCATATTTTATGTGAACCTACAATTAAATACAGTAATTTTTACTACAAAATTTCTCTCCGCGTATAATAATACATTATTCGACACTCGCGGGCTTTCCTAACACCACTACACAATGCCACTTTATCACCAATTTAAACAAAAAAAAAAAAGGAACTAATTTAAATCCGCATACGCGTCGCATGCAAAACGAACGTCACATCCCTCACCTCCCTATTTCAACAGCAGACATAACATATGTACACAAGCCGCTTCCTCCCTAGCTTTTTCGTGCCCCCCATCACGGTTTCATTTTACCATTATTATTCGCGTCTGTCGCATTAACAAGGGGGAGTTTATTCGCTGCGTCTCGTAGCCTATACGCACTATGTGTTCTTTTTCCATACTAGCGGCCGTTCCGGGCGCTCGTAAAGTTCGCGCGGGGGCTGAGCATAAGACAGTGCGATTATCCTGCGGACGAGGGAGCGCGGATGGAATAAATTGCGAATCGAGCGCGTTAATTAGTCGCGTTTATATGGCACGTGCCCGAGCGTCGGGGATTATAAGTGATGGATGAGTTTTTGTCGTGCGATGTCCGCGCTTGCATGCGACAAGTTTATATTATATGTCGTTTCCTTCGGATTACGTGGCGGGAGAAATATTTTGGGGCTCTTAAATGCGCGTTACACACGGCGTTACAATCGCGTTAGCGGTAACGAATGATGCGCGGATGATTCCACACAACGCATTCAGACGACGCGTTTGCTATGTGTGTGTGGAGACACACAGAAACCGATGGAAATGCAAGAGTGTCCGGAATACGGTATCGCCTGCATTCCGTTATTTTTAATCTTAGAGGAGTTAAAGGCGTCTGCGTAGCTGCAATTTACACCATTGTTGTACCATCTCAACGAACGAGACTGGATCGTTACAGCACTCTATTTTTAGGACAATTTGCATCGCGATTTCAAATGCAAAAATGAACAGGTGCGAATGAGGCGACGCGCGCGTTAGTGGGAAGCGTGAATGACGTTTAAAATTCCATTTTCGTTCGGAACAACTGTTACATACCACGCGCAACATTGTATATAGTTCGAAAAGAAATGCAGCCTTGAGAAGGTATATTTTGCGTTGCCGTCTTACATGGCTTATTCATTACTTCCAAGCTGAAAAAATGACTGATTTTCAAGAACTCGAACCAAGCCAAATTCTTGAGCAGCCCAAACTTCACTAAAACTCCATTCACCTCTCCCTCTTCCCCCATTTTTTTTCTACACCAACAAACCACCCAACCACGCGCATATTAAGACGCTCGAACCCTGTACGTATTAATTCGCTGCTACACATCGCCGCGCGTCATTTGTCATCCCGTGCGCGCGCAGCGGTGGTCTCCTGGCGTTTTCGCGAACCGTATACTTATATTCGCGCGCGGGCGCGTGGGAGGAGGAGGTTCGCGCGCTCTGCTACCGCCCGCGGGCTGTGTGCGTTGTACTGCCTACCCACCTGTTGATTGCGGGGGGGTGACACGCATGCGCGCGGGTTACGCGGCTGATGATGCCTGGTCACGCCTACTTTTTTCGGTGATTAGGGAGTAAAATGGTTGGGGTATACTCTCTAAAGTTGAATTAGTGAAAATTGCTCCACCATTTCAATTAGTTATTAGTGAATATTCACTATTTCATTAGTGGTTTTTTAAAAACTACTAATTAAATTAGTAAAAACTACTAATCAAAATAGTAGTTTTAATAAACTACTAAATGAAATAGTGAATATTCACTAATAAATTAGAAGTTTTTTCTACTAATTGAAATGGTGGAGCAATTTTCACTAATTCAACTTTAGAGAGTAGCGGAGGTTGGAGTTTGGGGCTCTGGCTGCAGGTTTAATTGAAATGTTAATTTTAGATTGGTGATTATGTAAATGTGATTTTTCGTAAGTGGAAATCAATGATTTCAGCTTTTTTGGATAAAACTTTTCGGCTTACTGGATACAATAAATGAGCAATTTTACAGAAAACATCAAACAACTGCGGGAACAAAAATAATACAAATTTTTCGTGGAGCATACCAATCAGACCAGGTTTTTCTGGTTCTCTAGACCACATTGAATATAAAGAAATCGTGAAGACGATGCATGTGGTGACAAGATTTTTTGCCAACAGTAATTTTATTTTTTTTAAATGCTTAAAAATGAGCCGCTTTGAAACATAAATCATTTCGTCAGCGAGAGTCACACATTCCTTTCGAAGAAAGAAAACACAACTAGAGAATACGAGCTTTAATTTGCTATTTACCGAGTGAAAAAATGTTAATTTCTTCAAAAGTTACATGAGTTGAAAGATGAGTGTAAAATATACGAGTTTTTGAAAATATATTGAGAAATGGCAAACCCCGCTTCTGAGCATTTTCACCGGACTTTGCGTATTTTACGCTAACCTTTAAACTGATGTAACGTTTGAAGGAATCAACATTTTTCATCCGGTAAAAAGCAAATGAAAGCAAAATAATTTACGTTTGAGTAAGTTATTGTCAGCAAAAAAGTTTGCCACCAAATTGACCATATTCCCGATTTTTTTACATTCAAAATGTTCCATAGAACCAAAAAAACTTGGTCCAGTATATGTGCCCCTCAAGAAATTATTTGTAATCATTGTACCTAGTTGTTTGATGTTTTCCATAGATTTGCTTAAATATACTAAGAATAAACTTGTATTTTTTCTTATTTTGTTTTAAAATACTTATACAGAATGCTCACATAATAAATTTAATAATAACAAAAAGATAAGATCCCAAGCATTTTTAAAAAACCATAATTTTCAAACATCTTTTAAACGTACCAATCCACACAAAAACACGACCAACGTCAGTTACTTCTCCCCTTTTCACCGGCAAAGCCAGCACTATAGAAACACCGTCTAATACCCGGCGCGCCGCGCACTCTTATCCGACTCGTACATATATTTCTCTCCTTCTCTCTCTCTCTCTCTCTCTTTCTCTCGCACCGCGAAAATAAAAGAGGCCAAGTGAAGAAGTGGCCATTGTCGCGCTTAACTCAGACGCGCCGGCCAATAAAGAACGGACGCGCTCGCGCGCGCGTGCGGAAATCCGAGCCGCCGTATGGCGGAAGGGAGAAAGAAGCTTGCGCCAAGTCCTTTCTCTCTTTCCGCTCGCATGGGTTGTTGTGTGTATATACGGGATGGGTGCGGAAGAGATCATGCGTTTTGAAGCTATGTGTGCTCTCGGGTGTACGACAATGTCGTAAGGAACCTGGACACGGCTGGAGATATAAATGGTTGTTGTGTAATATTTGGGATGCGTGGTATTTATGTTTATTGTAAGATTGGTGGTGCTGCAACGTATTTTGACGATTCTTTTGTGTTTTTCTGTTTTAGGTGAGTTTTTTCTGTTCTTTCGATGCGACTACCAAGCGTTGTTAGTAAGTAACATTTATATGTTGATATATAAATACTTTTTAAAAAAATCAGCTCCCGAATTTTTTAACGATGTTCATACCTTGAAATGTGACGCGTTTCTCTCAAGTTCCAGTTAACAAATTTTATCAACTCCATTCGCCCGAAAAAATTTACTTTTGAATGATTTAACGCGCAATCAGCCGGGGATCAACACGGAAAATTAATATTTCTCAATTATCAAAGCGCTCACTCGCGGAAGCCGCCGATAACCCCATCAATTTAATGGAACATGTTAATAGACTCTCACGGTATTCCATTTCAGAAAAGCATAAATTTGAATTTTAATCGATTAGAAATGGAGACCCCCCCAAGTTTTTCAGCACTTATCGATCTTGAGAAATGGATGACGTTACGTTGCGTAATAATAATGTTAATTCGAAACGGGTGATATGTCAGGCTTCTCAAACTGCCAATTCCAAAAGATATTGCTTACATTTCACCTCTCAAAAAGTGTCAAAATATTTTTCAAACGCGCCGAATGACTGATTACAGTTTTCCCTTATCTGCTAATAACATTCGTTGCTCAATGCAAAGACGATCACAATACAAATATAATCGAAACATAAAGTTACCTACACATTTCAAACCTTTCGCAAACCCTATATCCCTATCTCCATCAACCCAACCTCCAGCAACTATTTAATCCACTCCGGAGACATCCCCCTCCTTAGCTCTTGGAAAAATCAACACCGGCGACACCGCGCATACCCATACCGATGACCGATCGCTGCTATCCACCCACCCACGCCGTACCCCCTCATTAACTATGTGGCCGTGCTCTCTCTCACTCCCCTCGCACTCTAATTATACGTACACAACTCTCCCGAGCAGCAGCTTCCGGTCTCCCTCCCTGTCTCTCCTACGCGTAGTGTGCTAATTTCTAAAAGTAGTTTTGAGAGATGTGCGACGCTATGTGTGTGTGCATATAATTACGCGCGCGTTGTTTTTCCCCTGGAGGTGTCGGGGGGGAATTCGCTGCCAGGCACAGGATACGAGAGGGTGGCTGCGCTGCGATGCTTCCTACTTGCTAACGGTTCGGTGTTCGTTCTCTCTTTGTGTGTGTGTATGTATGTGTGTAGGTTTATGGTCGGTGACCGGTGTTTGGCTTTTTGCTTACTAGGATGGTGGGGAAAGATTAGCTTTTGGGTCGAGCAGTGGTAAGGGCGTGCGATAGGTTTTTAAACATAACTTTGATTAAGTAAGGTAAGGATATAGGAAAATAAAGTAAGATGTATAAAAGACCACGAGTTTTTGCTAGTCTATTAAAAACAGATTCTAAAATTGTGAATCACCGCATCTAACTAAGTGTAGTCCAAACACAAAGCGCGCGCTTTAAAATCAGGCACAAAAAGAAAATACGCGAGCCATCGTAAAGCCATAGAGAGAAACAAACATTATGAAAGACGGGATTCCTCAAAAATATTAAGAAATATCGCATTCATAAAAATGGTTATGACCGGGCAGTTACATCATTAATGCGCCTAAAGCCGGTTAGAAATATGTTGTAATCTTTTGCGTTCGAGCTATTCGCCCGTCCCGATTAAATTCCCCACAAATGAAAGCTTTCACCCATAAAGTTCACGTTAAAAAGTACATAAAACTGCATATCCGAGATATTCTATCATTTTCGTGCATAACACGCGCGCGCGCACACAGACACACACACACACACACTTTCTAAATTCCGCACAGCAAAGACTCATTCTTTTTAAGCGTACGTGAGTCGCTATTAGTATAACGCACTTTGATACTTTTGTCCGCAAGTACTATTTCGATATAATCTACTGTATTAATCGAGCGAATAAACGTGAAATCACCGATCGATCATCAACCCTACATATTAATTAATTCCATCGCTACATCCTCCATATTCACTTATCACTTAGCGTTTCTCCATCGCCCCGATATATAGGAAGTCAATCATGCGCACGTATAAACCACCACTATGCGCAGCACTTTAACCATCGCATCCCATCATTCTAAACCTCCGCGCTATACATCCAGCCCTATACTACAACCCATCACCGCTCTTCAATTTCCAGTGTACAGTTAACCATAACCATCGTATCCCGAAAACACCTCACTCTCTCGACACACTTCCGACATACACACAGAAACGCGCGCAGCGATTTTCCCTGTTAAAACAGGCCTCCAATATCGCGCGGCTCTAAACGCCAAAACGGATCACGTATAAGTATCATCGTCGCCGCCATGGCGTATAGTTCAGCCCCAGTTTCGCGGCGGCCACCGCAAATTCTTTTCGCACTTGCGGTTTCGCGAGGTGTAAAGACGCGTGGCCGAGTTTCGTGCTGCGGTAGCAGTGCACGCAGCCGCGTATGTGTCTATGTGTGTGTATTAAAGAGGAGGAGGTGGAAAGAGCTGTTAACGAGGCGCAGTTGAGAGGCGTGCGGTGATGTCGTTAGCAGGATTTTTAGATGGGGCTTGGAGGTGATTGGAGTGGAAGAGAGGTGAAAATTCTTGATGCTTGGTCGGTTTTAATGGGGCAGCTGGTAAAGCGGAAAATTGGATTTTTAGCTATGGTAAATATAGTGCGTCTCTATATAGAGCTCGGTTACAAATTCGTTGCCGTTTTTCTGTGTCAACGGTTTTAGCGAGCATTAATTATTAGCAGAGAAATCATTTGTAATAATGCGATGTTTACATTTGAATCCCTTACTGTTCTTATAATTTACTAGAGGCGGACGTTTTATATAATTGATGAATTTTCTGCGTGCACAAGATAATCCTGATCTTCCAGAATATAAGATAAATTTAAAAAAACCTATAGTAAAAAATCACCTATAATGTGTCTATATTATCTCGCTTGATAATCAATACATTAAAATTTGAATCAATCAAACCTCACCATTCAACACAAAACCCTTCGATGACGCAACACATCACCTCACTTCTCCCACCTATATAACAAAAACAAAACCAACCACCAACATCTCACTCGTAACACACACACACACCCATTCCACCCAACGAAAAAATCCCCTGACAAACTACCTATGCCCGCCTCATCTCGATCTCCCGCACGCGGGTTTTTATCCCGCGAGAGGAAAACAAAGTGCGCAGACGCAAATTTGCATTAGCCGATCGGCGCACGTGGGCGCGAGTATATACATACGCCCGGTACACGAGCACGGCTTCCTCCTCTTCTCGTTCACTCGCAGACTTTTCCAATTGCTTTATCCGAGCGCAGGCGCGAGACGCTGAATAGAGCGAAATGGAAATTCGCTTGTGCTTGTGGTTTGGTAGGATAGGTTTGTGATGGGAAGACGAGGTATGAATGGAGTATTGAGAATTTGTGTTGGTCTGAAGGTGGTAATTAAATTGTACATTCTTAAAAGTAATAAGTAAGTACTGTTGTTGAGGAAATACATATAAGCATGAACGTAGATTCAGAAGGTTTACACGTAAAAACCGCTGCCAATTCATTGGAACGTAGCTTTCTCAAACTTAATTTACTGATTCCTTAAATTAATTTTTAATTCCAATATTTAAAATTTAATACTTTATTTTGTACGGCGAGACTCTGTTAAATGGTTTGTAATTTTTTATTTGTACTCTTTCTATTTTTTATCATTAAAAAGCAATTATTATTATACAATTTTATATTTTACAAACATTTTTTTTAATGTTTTTTAATACTGATATCTCAGAGATTATTTGATCAATTTTAAATTTTAACCAATTATTACAATTATTTATTGCAATATTTAGTTAAATTTTCAAGAGATTATCTTTATTCTTTTGATGAAAAAGTTATTTGAAATTTTAACCAAATATAGTCTCCAATGAGTTTAATAAGTGGTTAAAATTTTAAGTCAATAAATCAAATATTCTCTGAGAAAACGCGATACGAACATTTTTTAAAAACATTTTTAACCTCAAATATCTTTTTTCATAATGGACCTTATTACTCTTATTGATTTAAAATTTACTTGGTTCGGTACAAGATTTTCTATCAGTCGATCGTTAATTTTTACATAATTCGTGTGTATTAGAGCGTCGCACATTTCGCGTGTGACTTGGAGATATTTTGTTTGATCTGGGATAGAAGATAAGCTAATGTGGGAATGCATACCACAGTATCTGACGCGTTTTGTGTATCTTATTTGACACTCCCTGATGGGGATGTCTTCATGCTCTAATTTCTGTATGATCTGTATGAACGTCCTTTCGCTTTTTATTTTTATCTCCTCAAAATCGCACTTACCAACTCGTCGTAGCGATATAGTAGTGACGTTAGGCATATTTGATGAACTGCAATCTGTATTTATATTCGAGATGCTGCTAACAGCAAGTCCGTGAAGGTGGCTGCACGTGTGATGCATTGTGACTTATAACCAGGACCGGACATTTTTACTCAGGTATTCTCATACGCCAGCTATCGGTAGCACTTGAATACTTGAAAATAGCAATTTATTTACGAAAATTTTTCAAACTTCAATCAAATTTTTTAAAACCTTCTATCGAAGTTTGACATTGTCTCATTGCATAAGTTTTCACAAACTTGAGTCAAACAAAACTTTTCCCAAACTTATTCCAAACGTAATTTTTTTTAAGTGGGTATATAATCGTAAAATCGCAATCATTCAAAAAACCATAAAACATCGCATTGATTTTATAACATTCGACACTCTCCTATACCAACATCAAAAAAAGAATACTTTAACATCTATAACGAACCTATAGATTTATCAGAAAAAACGATCCCCAACAAAACCTCGAACTACACAATAACTCTGCCCGCGTTATCACGGCGAACAAGTCCTTTATACACATCGACAAAATAAAATCCTCCAAACTTTTCCCGCCACTTGCTGCCTCCTCCCTCTCCCCATCCGCATCTCTTCCTTTATCTACTCCTCCCCCTTTTGTTTCTACCTCTCTCTTCTCTCCTCTCTCTCTCTCCTCCTTCATTGAATTTATCCCGATTTAAATCATGAGCGATGTATCGGCCGCGCTCGCCTTTTTCGCAATTAATTCGCGCCGCCACCTCCTCCTCTTCCTCGTCGCTTGATTAACAAGATCGTCCCCGAGCGGGCGCACGCGCGTCGCATCTGCATAAATACGCGCCTGGCGATCGCTGATTTATTCGCCGAGAGCGGCAGCCGCGTCGTGTTAGACTCGTTTCGACGTTTGTGTCTCCTCTCTGCCTCTCCCTCGTTCGGACTTTTTGCTCGTACGGGTAAAAGGTTTCGGAGGTCTCTCGGATAGAGGCTTCGTTTGTTGTTTTGTTGGGGGAGAGAGAGAGAGGGAGGGAGATTGGGCTCGATATTTGTTTCTCGTAGAGGCGAGCGTTAGAGATAAGGAGAAGTTGGAGTTCTGAATGTGCCTGATAAAATGGGCAGAAAATTTTCGGAGATTTTAGGAAAAAGATTGTGATAGATGGTAATAAAAATTCGTTGTACATATATCAATAAATTATAAACCATTTCTTATTTTAACATTATTCCGACAATTTATCGTTATCCCGAAATAAACTTTTATTCCAACATTTCAGAATGTTGTAAACATTAATCTACTAAACACTCTATAAAAATTCCAAGCTACTATGCTCAGAAACAAAGTAACCATTCCAAATATATATACACTCATAATTTCACAAAAGCACCTCACACTTATCCCTATCCTCCTCTAACGCACAAAATCTCCCTCGACAGAGCCGTGTCATGTGGCCGATAACCCGGAGTAAGTCCCCGCAATCTCGTTCGCTATCCTATACCTATAGATACGCAGCCGAGCTCTAAGCTCGGTGTACTCCAATTAGCGCAGCGGGACAAATAGTTCTCGGAAGAAACGGTAATTAATCGCGTGCAATCGGTGCTGTTCGAGCGAGACGTACTTTTTCAGCGTGGGTGCGTGAATTTTTCACGCGAAGGTTGCAGCGGTTATTGGGTGTCTTTGGTAATGGCTTTATTTCAGCGGGTTTGGTTGTGCGCAAGGTTTGATCGCTCGGTTTATTGTCGCTTGGATTTCGCGGTGTAGTCTAAACAGTTATCTAGTATTTTTTTATTATTATTTATGAGATGGTGTACGTGATTTTCTTGTAACACGACGTGTAGTTATAATTCGATTAATTCTTTAACTATACATATAATCTTCATCGGCTATGTATATTCTCGTAAATAACAGAGACGAAAATAACGTTTCTATTCAGTGCCGCGTGAATAATAGCTCAATAAAATGCGGCTTTTTCGAACGCGCTTGAGAAACTCTCTCTGTCTCTCTTTCGTCGCTGAGTAATTAAGCAAACAAATCAATCTTTATGGCATTATAATTCAGTTGTTACTGAAGCATATAAAAATTCTAGTAGTTTCTCGGAGATATAAAGGCAAATAATCCCTCTGCACATAATTCGCCTGTAATTACTCTACGCGAGACAGAGTATACGGCATTATCGTCGTTTATCTCCGCGATATTACTAATAAAACCGGGGAAAATTATCATTCCGTGGTATCTGCAATTACAATGATACTCATCGGCACAGTGTGCCATTCGAGAACACCGTCCCGTTATTATTGCGCACAATTGAATTATTAAGTATATATGATACTAAAATAGAATATTGATAAATAAGGATAGCATACGGTTTATTGATCTTCCCACACTAAAATCGCCCTGTAAATACAGTCGAGCGTGGCAACGAATTACACATTCCGTGTCTCGCAACACACAAACCGATCGACTTTTATTCCTTTACGATATTTCCAGTCTGAAAAGCCTTCTGTACTACCACCACGCCGGCAATTAAAAAATTTAACTTCTGTGAAAGAAACGCGTCACAGGCATACATATATACGCACTCCAGGATAAGATAACCAGCGAAATAACCTCTTTCTCTTTCTCTCTGTGTGGGTACCCCGACAACACATTGTTTGACGATGATATAGGCATTCCAAACCCAAACCGTCGAATAAACTCGCGCTGACCCTTTACCTGTCGGAAGGAGACGCGAGGAATGCGACGACGAGAAATGGACGCGCGCAGGTTATATATACGTGTATATATAATATGGAACGAGAGCATGCACGCGGATATGCCGGCCGCGAGAGGATGTCCGCGGCGCATTATTGTCCCGGAATGCGCTTGCATTGTGCGAGCGGAGGGCTGATGCGTGAAGGCGAAAAGTTCGAGGTTGGCCCTTTGATCGCTGCGCTGCTCTCGTGACCTTTCTTTTGTTGGGCTGCGGATGAATGTTGGCGGAGTTGGGCCGTGGTATATTGGACATTGTGCTTCTTTTTTCGCAAAAATTTTAGTGTGTTCTAGAGGTTTTATGATACAAAATTGCACGTACGCGGGAAAAAAAATTAAAGTTAATCCAAGCGTTTTTATACATCAATTGATTTGGGGAAAGCTCAAATGGCATTATAAAATAAGTAAATGTATATATATTTAAAATTTAGTTTTCATTGAGTTTAAAAAGTTACAAGTTTACTAAAAAAAGGGAGAATCTCCTTTTCAAAAAGGAGTATATCCGTTTAAAGAGTCCTCTCAAAATACGGAAACTCCTTTTCGAAAAAATAGAAACTCCACTTGTTTTAAAGCTGTTTCAATATATATTAGAACGTAATGCTAATCTCACTTTAACAAAAGGAAGATTCTACTTTTCTTTAAGGCCGTTTTTACTGACATTGACGTAAGTAAAATGAACCTTATGCATTCTAATCTTCAATCAACTGTGATGTGAACAGTACACTGATAGAAAAGAAATATTTGAGACAAATGCGCGATTCATTTGAAAGTTGAATTTTTCAAGTATTTGACGTAAATGAATAATTCTTAACAGTTACAAAATATTCGTTAACAGTTAATGCGCGATCGCTTTTTGTCACAAGCGTTACTTTTACCAAATGATCGATTCCTTAACTGTTAAATGCACCTGCATTTGACTGAATTCAAATACATATTCGTTAACAGTTAAGCCGGCGACTTTGGGTCAAATGATTCTTTCTTATACAGAATTAGTTACGGATTTTTTTCTGTATAGAAATACACGCGTTACATTTTGCTACCGATGCAAAAACATTACTTAGCTGTGATCTTGAACATCGCAGACAGGCTCCTCTTGATAAAGAAATATACAATGCCAATTCAAAGTATTCTCAACAACTTAAAAACAAAGACACAGATGTTTGTTTTATTTCGAAGAACATCCAGTCTACGAAATTCTCAACTCTATACCTTCCACACAAATCCGGAATCCCAGCCGCATCCCCATCCCTGTACAACGAGTAACAAACATCTTGCCTTCGTTAATATACATCGGGCCCCGCGGCGACCGCAACGTCTCGGGATGCACACACGCACGAGAACGACACGTGTGTGCGCGGAGCGAAAATGGTGCGTGCGCACGATCCTTTTTGCGCGGAATGACGTCAGGGAGAAAGAGAAGAGGCGACCGCTTTGGCGATGGGCGCAGTAAACAGGTTGGATTTTTTTATAATTGATTCGAGCGGGGTGGACACGGCTTATTTGTTTATGCGAACTTTTGGGTATAACGATTCTCTCGACTGGTATATAGCCGTATTTTAGAAAAATGAAAATTACTCAATTATCTCTGGTACCTTGTAAGGCGATTTTTCGTCCATTCATTTCCATTCGTTTCCCTATCGAGTACATTATACACTAGAGGAATGTTCGAAAAGCAAAGGGGCGGGGGGAAAAACGCAGACGATTTCCAGCGACGATTAGATACGCGTCGAATGCATGAGTTTTTCCCCATAACTCGCATTGTCTCTATATATTTATCCTTACATCATGCGCGCACAAGAAGCCACAGCGCGTGCACGCACACGTAATTAGATGTTTTGCATGATCGCCGAAAAAAACGCGTCCAATAAAATACACTTGCATACCATTAAATAACGCGGCTCTCTTTCTTTCACGTAACCCCCGCCGCAGTCAATACAGCGCGATAATTCGCTCACTTTTCCGACCGCTCGAATACCTCCGCACACATACACATATACTATCAAATCTATAGCCGGTCTATCGGTAACGATTTAATCTACCGCACGGGGTACCGATAACAAATTACACGATGAGCCCTTTCCTTTTTCCGCGCATATCCTATATATATATTTACCTCCCCCACACGTATAATTATATACGCGCCCGCGCACGGGTAAAAACCGTAGCGAACAATATACACACACACACACACACACGAATAAGGGATGAGTATAAGTAATAGTAGTAGTGGTGGTGTACACGGACGGTGAAAAAATGTCGCGCGGCGGACCGAATGGTAATTAAACGCGATGCCGGCTGGCGATAAGATAAGCTGGGCCTGCGCGCTTGCATATCTAACAAGACTAATCCGACTAACGAAGGGAGAGGGGGAGGGCAGACAGTTGCAGGCCGATGAAAGGAGGAAAGAAATTGGAGTAAGAGAAAAAGAGGGCATTGAGGTTGGGGAGGAGAGGCGAAAAACGCGAGCAGCAGCGGCCGCCGCCGAGGGGATAAATAAATGGGCAGGGAGAAAATGAGGAATTAACTCGCATACCGGAGAGAGGGAGAGGTAGATGTATACGTGCACGTTTATACGATGGTACAGAGAGCGGAGATAGAAATAGAATATATCGCCGTGGCAAAAATGAAGAAATAAAGGAGAGAGAGAGAGAGAGAGAGCGAGCGAGAGAGTACAATCGTCCCCAACGCAATAAACTGCGGTGCGCGAGCGCGAGATCTTCCCCCGATCGAGAGGGAGTCATATTCAAGTGTCTTCGGTCCGTACGGCCGATAGTGGATCTCTCCTCTCTCTCTCTCTCTCTTCTCTCTTTCGCTCTCCCCTCTCCGCGAGAAAAGGCATCTTGAAAGACTATCTATAGTATCTTATAAATCTCTCTCTCTCTCTGCCTCCTCCCGCGGAAGGTGTCCGCGAGATCTCTAGCGGCCGATACACCCCAGTTATCTGGATTGTCCGTGCGCCATAAATCTCGCGCCACGGTACGTGCGCGCGCCTGTGTGTACGGTTAATGTTTAATGCGTGTATGAGAGGTGAGTGGTATTTTGGTATATAGAAGCGTGCGAAATTGTTGCTGAAGTTTGGGACGACGATGGGGAAATGGGAAAGCATTTTTTGTATGTTCGTGTGTTGAACGCGTTCGATTGGCTGCTGATGGTATAAATTATATAGTGGGATTTTTAAGATAAAAGAAGTCGATATTGAATTTTATCGGATTTGAACAAGTGTGAAGTATATATACGTACGAAATGAAAAATTTTTAAATGTGTTTAGTCGTGACGATTGATTCTGAAAAATTAACGCTTGATTCTTGCATACCAGGGGCCTTATCGAGTGTTCGGTACAAGGCGAAATTTTTGAGGTGTTGAGAAATTTGATTGGCTATTGAAAAATTTCCAGCTCGCTGATTGGTCAGAAATGAAAACAGCACTTAAATTTTGTTTATCTCGATAAAATCGAGTGTTCGGTACAAGGCGAAATTTTTGAGGTGTTCAGAAATTTGATTGGCTATTGAAAAATTTCCAGCTCGCTGATTGGCCAGAAATGAAAACAGCACTTAAATTTTGTTTATCTCGATAAAACCCCAGCAATCACTAATATCATGTATTTCAATACAATGTATAGATATAAGACAAACCCAAACTTCTTGTTTCCTCTTACCTCATTCAAGTTCCTCCAAACCTGAAAATTTGCATTTTTAATTGCAACATCACATTTCGTTCGTTCGACTCAATATACGCCGGGTGGCATTGGAGTCAGATCAGCTTGTCGAAATGAGTAACCGAGCGCAGCTGATACGAGAAAAGAATGAAACATTGTCTCGGACCGAGCTAAATTAAGACAACACGAAACGCCACCTAAAACGTGCATTTTCCTGCAGTGTAAAAATACATTCGTTTGAAAAAGGCTAGAAAAAGTTCTTTTGTCAAACCCCGCCGTCGGTAATCTTTATTGTTTGCCGTAAAAGTTAACTGATAAAAAATGCAAGAATGCGCGACGGAATCGAACGCGAAAAATCGACCTAAAACACTTGACAACACAGAAAACGCTTACTACACACATACACACACTTCTTACACAAACGATCGTTCCATTATCTATCTATAAGCTACGCATTTATACACACCGCGAGACCATAAAAAGAAAAACACTACACCAGCAGCAGCAGCAGCGCCGCCAATCAGATTACGGCAATTTGCATATAAAGCGTGTCGCGCGCACCGAAAATCGCGTGCGCCGCGCTATTAATGAACTCGTCAATGCTTCGAGCCTGTCGCGCGCGGTATATATGTTGTTCGCGCACGCGAGAGCCGTTTACGCGCGCGCGAGCACACGTGTGTGTACATATTCGCACATGTGCGCGGCTCTCGATGGATCGAATGGATTCGACATGGACGTATTGCGAAAATCGAGCGGTGACGAGGAATTTCGGTGCGTATGTTGCGAACTATATGTATATATAGATAACAGAGATGGAGCGAAGCGTCATGCGATTTTTGCGAGATTTATCGGGGCTTTCGTTAGAATGGAGTGTACTTTATGTAACACTGTAATGCTTTTAAACAATATTTGTTAAAACTCGTCGGTCTAGATAAGAGCCGTCGGTAAAAGTTTGCGGTGTGTTAACGACACATGCTGCACTTTGTTTTTTTATTTTTATTTTTTATTATTACACTGTTTGACTGTCACTTGCGTCATGTATATAATCAGAACTGCAAGCACAATCGTTGTAACCCATACTCCAGTTGATAGAGCTTGCGCGTCTAACATTTTCGCAACCGAATGTAGGAGCGCGAAAGAGTTCACTTTCTTTTAGAAGAGTTCACTATGCTCTCGCGCAAAGTGCGTACACTGGTGACGATTCGTAACCGATCGCGTGTGCGAGCCTGTTCGCGTTATCAACCGCACATGATGACGTAGTTTTTTTTTATTAAGGTACGCGAAAAATCTTGTGCTTTAAAACGATGTTATTTCTGTTTCACGCGTACGGAGCATAACCGTCACTTCAAGAACCAAAAAGTCGCCAAAATTATTATCCACGGGATTGCGAAAAATTGTCACTTAATCATTTACAGTAACAATTTACGAGCATGCGCGCGCCGCCCATTGACTCACAAGGGAATCAAGTTGTTCGGTTATAAAGATCCCTGTGATTCATTCGCACGCGTCCGAATGCAATTTAATTTGACTTGTGACTTACGTTATAAAATACACGCATTACACGCGACACTATAAATAACTGTTTCAGAAAACACATCGTGTACATTATATGTACCCGATCGGGAAGAATGCGACCATTCGTCAACTTTGCTCGTCCAATTATTCGATTTTGTTCGCCAGCCGCGTCTTTAGGGAAAACAAAACAGTTAAACTGCCGATCTCCATTACCAACCTCCCCGTTCAATTTTTCAGTTTTATTATAACACTTTATTGCGGGTATTTGCAAGTGATGTCTACAAAAATCTACGCTAACTTCGGTACATCTATTTTTTTTTATATAAAAAGCACATCTAAAGCTCTCCCACCTCCAGCCAGTTATAACAAACAGCACCAAAACCGAAACCTCTCCTACAAACTTCGGCATCACCCACATCCCCCCACACACACACACTCATCCCACCTCTCCCGCAGCTCCGAAAAGAAAAACCTCTCTGCCCTTCTCTCTCTCTCTCTCTCTCCACACACTTGCACACATGTATATACCTCGCGCGAGGAAGGAAGGAAGGAAAAGGAGCAGCGCGAGAGAAAAGCCAACGTACTCTCCTCTCTTTCTCTCTCTTTCTCTCCGCGTTCCATTGGCGCTCGGACGAGCGCGCGCGCCGCGAAAGGGGAGAGAAGAGAGCGAAGCGCGCGGCAGCTGCTGCTGCTTTCTGCCTCATGCCAGCCGCAGTCTCTCGTTGGCCGCCGAGCGGACTGGACGTCGTTCGCTCGTTTGCTCGCTCTCTCATCATCTTCGCGACCGCGCGCAAGCTCCTCGTTTCTTTTTTTTCTTCTGCTCTTGCTGTTGTTCCATACTATACCACTGCTCTCTCCGTGTGTATAATATACCCGTACTCGTATATGTGTGCGCGGGTGTGATGTATAGCTATTCTACTGGGGCAGTGGCTGCGGCGGGCGTTCGTGGATAGCCGCTGTGGAGGAATGAAACGGAAGGTAGGAGAGTGTTTGCAGCTGCGTGGATGCACACGCGTGTATGTATATATGTATGTATGTATCGTGAGGCTTTACTCTGTATTCGGCGTGGGGTATGACCGGCTGACACTTTGTTAAAATAAGGTAGCCGGTGGGCTAATTGCACGATGCGGTTTGCTTGATCGGAGCGTATAAGCGTGGGGATCGATGGAATGTCATTTTGTTTTTTATACCTTTGACGTGTGTACAACATTTTTTATTACGCGAATTCTCACGCACGCGCGTCTCGAAATTAATTGATTTTTTGCTTACGCAAGCGGCATATATAGAAAGTTTATTAGATTGATAACATCGTTTTTCTTTTCTCTCTCTCTTTTATTTATTGAGTAATAAATGTGCGTTAGAATGGAATTAATTTTCAGCGCGCACGTAACGATGTGTAAATGAAATTAATATATAGATTAACCGTATATGATAGAAAAGAAAAATTAACCGAGTCTACATAATTTAATTAGCTATATATATATATATATATATATATATATATATATATATATATATTACAAACCTGCAGTAGATCATATACCTCGGACCGGCAAGACGATGACCAGCTGCCGTCACCAACCCATTCCCAGAAAAGAAAAAAAATTGCTCATCGCGCAAACCCAATCACAGACAAACCTCAAAAACTCGTATATCCATCCAATCAATCCAATCCACCACAAAGCAAACTCACCTGTGCAAAAGAATCCACATCCGACAGTCTTACGCGCGCATCTGGACGTACATGTCAAGTGCACGTCTATCTCTCTATCCCTATCCTCCTCTGTCTCTCTCTTTCTCTGTCCTATAGACCAGGCTCGATTGCTCATCGACGCGATCTTTGTTTTCCTCATTAATAAACATGAGATATCCGTGCCCCCGGCGTGATTCACGTTTAGCCTCTGTTTGTAAGCACGAGTAGCGGCGCGCGCGAACGGCTCGGATGTTCTGCGCGCGCGCGCGCGCGACGATATTATGCGTGTATATGTATATATAGCTGCGTCGCGCCGAGGAATCGACACTTTTTAGCCGATGCGTGCCGAAAATTTATGGACAGGATGTGAGGCGATCGGGAGGTCGGATTTTTGCATAAGATTGTATGAAAGGATTGAGATGTGCAGGAAGGGAGGACAATAGATTTAGCGGTTGCTAATTGGCCAATTGTAATTGAGTAGAAATATATATATTGAGTTTTGGGGTGGTGTTGGTTTATGGGATACGGTGCGGTTTTACTTTTAATTTGATGGTTCGTAAGAATGTTTTTTGTTAAAAAAATATTGATTTTTTTAATAAGAGAAAATTGCGATTAAAGAAGTGTATTAAAATAACATTCATTACTCATTAAAAAAAATATTGTCGCAACGTCGAATCAAATACACAAAGAAATGCGCGAAAAAAAAAATCTCACCAGATCGGTATTGCCAATACTTCATTCTCTTCGTAAATAAAACAACCCGATTTTTGTTTGCATAAAAGTAGGCGATTAAGCCAAACTTTCCTCGGCAACCGTAAACGCCGCCACCGTAAAATTAAATCAAAACAGTGAAAAATCAGAGCGCAGAAAGCCAACCCAAAAAACGGCGGGAATCATCACCATCGCAGCCAACCGAGCGCGCGAAAGCGTGAATATTCAAATCGAAAATCGACTGAACTTCCGAAGACCCAGAAACCAACGAACGTGACGACCCGGCGGCCTGCGAGCGAGAAACGCTGCGATGGCCTTGACAGCGAAAAAGCGTCGCGAATCGAACCGCGAGCTTCGCGATTCCATTGGACTCGACCTTCGGCACATCCTCTTTTGGGGGGACCGGTGAGAGAGAAGTCGATTCGTATGAGAAATAAAGTAAATGGTTAAATTGAAAGGGATTGTTTGTGAATTATTTATTGCAAGATTCTTTTCTTTTTCTTCCTTTAAATACGATAAATAACAAAAGGGTATGTTCATACAGTAAATAATGATTGGAATGGAATCATGCTAATTTGTAATGAATATTTAATAGTATTTTTTATTTATCGATAGGTTTTTTTATTAGGGCCATGTAAAAGGTTGTACGAGTCGTAGCTTTATTTTTATTTTTAGCATTGTACTTGGAAGCGTTTTAAATATCGTTTGAATAAGAGATAAAAATTGACCTGAATAGAACATAGCGGTGCAGTCATAAATTTAGGCCGACTCCTTAAAGAAACTCCACGATATAAATTAGACTATTTTTAAGTTCCATTAGATCTGACGCTAGATAATCTAATTCTATGTAATTTTCAGATAAGTAAACAATGATTAATAACAAAAAGTGCCCGTTATTTATACCATCAATACTTTAAACGAATTATTTGCAAAAAAAAGAAAAATGTTGTAAGCAATAATAATAATCAATGTAAAAAAATAGCATCGTAAAAACGTTTCTACCTTGGCGTGTTTGGATAACGCTTAAAATTTAAGACGAGAGTGAGATAATTTTATATTAATGTGGCATTCTAAGTGGCGTTTTCAATTCCGAGTGAAACCACAAGCTACTCGGAAATCTGACGTGAATCTACGAGTCGTTAGTTTTAATGTCTGGCATTAGCTTTTTTCCCCTGAACGATCGTCACCTGCTCGAAATTGCCATGGGGACGTAAAAAAGAAAATCATAATGTATTTAAATGACGAGAATTACCGATTTATGCAAAATATTAACACTCAATTTTCTTTGTTTGACTTTATTAAACGTGATTCATTTAGCAAGTTATTGGTGAATCATATCGCTTATTTTTATTCAAAACTTTTAAAATGTCACCGCTCTTATAAATTAAAGAAATAAAACACGAATTATGCACATATCGAATAATCATACCGTATTGAAAAATGTAAAGTAATTTTACTACTAAAAATCATACATTTATCTTCCATTTTTATGTTTGCAAGCGATTTACGCAAATTCAATCATCTTCTCCATACCATTCAAAGACTCGTACACTACCGAAAGTATCCCACCCACATGTCGCCGACGACATTGCGCTGAACTCGTTGCATTTGAAATTCACGCGGAACGGGAGAGAGAACATAAGCGAGTAGGTAACGGGCCGTGTCAAACAGTTGCGCGTCCTTTCGGCTCGCTGCCCATTGACCGCTGCGCGAATCACGCACCGAGCATTCGAATTGCGCCACCTCGAAACACAGATATCCCGAAATCGGAGGATCGAGCGAACGCTAGTTCACACGTATATTGCCCCGTGTATAGATTCGTTAACGAAAAAAAGAGGATTAAAAGAAGCTCACCGAACCCCCAACATATATATCGCGTATCTCGATTGAACGGAATTTCCAAGATACCTTAACAGCGCAATTTTTCAAGCTCAAGAGAAAAAAAGACCACTTTTTAACGATTACTACTCGCTCGTCTCACTTAATTACTTAATCTAGTTTCACCCAAATGCATATCTTATCATGTAAATCCCGGCAACACGCGCTCTCGCCTGCGCCCGCTATCTGAATCTCATTGTCAGATTTAATGGTTATAACTTTTCAAGCCGAATCTGATTACACACTCTCTCGCTGGATATACACGTACAGCACGTATCCATGCACACATACAGGCGCAGCAGCGGTTTTTCTCCGGCGAGCTGTCGCTCTCGATAATTGATTAGCAAAACTATTCCGGCAGTCGATCTTAATTTAATGCTTCTTCGCCGATATTGGCTTTACTGCGAGAGAAAGAGGGAGAAAGAAAGAGAGTGAAACCGAGCTGCTGCGCATACTTCCTAGAAGCTAATTCACTTTTTAGACGTTAATGGCGAAATGGTAGTCAAAACCGCGTCAGATTCCTGGCGATTGGTTATCGCGCAAGGGGGGTTTGGATGTATGTTTGGATTTTCGTTGGGTATATTGAATTATGTAAGAGTCCACCGCACGTGTGTTTATTAGAGTTTCGACGCTGTTTATGGGGTTTTTATTATTTATTGTAATTGAATTCGGTTGAAGCGTTAAATTATATGCACCGGCGCAAATTAAAATCCGATTACCACAGAAGCTGTAGCTGTTATTTTGCAAACATCTTTGTATCTGATAAACGCAGTCGATTCGAACTTTTTCTTAGCAAACTAATTATTTAAAATGCCACAATATTCTTTTCGTAAAACCTCACAAGATCCACACTGTACAGAATACAAAATCACTTCTTCCTCGTATTACTCAACAATGACTTAACCCCAACCACATCCATAAACTATCCTCTCTTTCTTTCTCTCGCAACCCCATCCCACCTTACGAAACCTCCTACAAGCAACATCGCTGACTCATACGTAAAATTGGCAACCCTCGCCATACAAACACACACAGACAGACTAAAATGCTCTCCTGCTTCTGCGAAGGCATTCCGAAAAAGAGTCAGAGTTGCGCCAGGAAATGCCAAAGCCCGGCGAAAAGTCGCGCTCCGTAAATTTCGGCGCATCGCCGCCTTGAATGAGAAAGCGAAACGCGCGTGCGTGCGGGCGGATTTCAAAGAGCTTGTGCGTGTATATATATATATACACCTATGCGTAAGTGGAATGGAGCGTAGTAGAGTGCGGAGAAGGAATATATATTTTCGGGAGAGAGGTGAATGGAATCGAGGATGGACGTAGTAGTATAGTAGTTTCGGCCTGTGAGATGAAGAGCCTCGATAGATTTTATGGGATACGAAGAGAGTGAAATTGCTTTTTGCGAGGGGAAAAGATCCTCGCTCGAAATTAGAGATAAAGGCAATGGAATATCATAGTTATATATACACGAAAAGGATGCGAGAAACTCTGCCAATATTTTCTCAATAACCATAAAAAGGCCGTCCGTATCATGCAAAATGCATAGCAGTTTTCTACACAACGCCAGTCGCGCGTACCGTAAACCTGCTTCGAGCATTTGGCTCCGTCTCAAAACGCATCTCCTCGTTTTAAAAGCCTCCGCGTACACATATACACAGCGTTACCCCCCGCGCATATATACCGTTCCCTTAACCATCCCCATCCTGTACTTCAAATCATACACCTCTCTTCGCTCTTCGAAAAATCGTAATGGCCATTACCGTATCCCACCACCGGCAGGAGCAAGGCGCTGTTCTCGTCTCGAGAAAAGAAACTCGCCGCGGTGCGCACGCGAGACACATAACAGTAGCCGCGTGTGCGGATTCCAGGCCAGCAAATACTTACGCTGGCGAGCTCGCGAGGTCCGGTTTAAGCTGTGCTGAGAGTGGAGGAGAGGAGATGATTTTCGGGTGTAGTATGCTCGGTGGAGATTTTGCTTCATTGGGTTCACTGAACGATCGGGATATTAGAAATATCATTTGTAGCAAACGTAGGTTGAAATAGTAAAATTCAACGAAAATATAACTTTGAATCAGATAAACGCTCATTCTTTTTATCGCAAAACGATTAGGCATTCCGAACCATCATCTTCCCATCCATGTACCCTCTAAGATTACATATTATAAAACCCGCAGTCTTCGCATCGACTCTCCAAAAACCATCCTCCCAAGTTTTACATACATGTATACGAGCCCCTCGAAACCACACCGCCGAAAACCCGCGGTTCAACAGCCCAATAAACGTCGACTACCGCCGCAGAAATCATAAAACTCCCTACACGCACACACAGCCATGCGCAATTTTTTAACCCCTTCCCCACACAGACGACGGCGCATCACGGACGTGACTCACCCGTTCTGGTGTGTATAGAGTTAATTTCGAGGGGGCCGGCGCGCGACGCGGCCAAGGGTAGTGCAGCGCGTTGAAAATAGAACGGTTTATGGGTATTTTGCACTCTCCCTCTCGCGGCGCGCCGCGGAAGCTCGCCCCCCCCCCCCTTTTCGTCGCGATAACGCGAGCGCGGTCGTTGGGCGGGTATAATATGCGTGCGAGCTCGAATTTTCGCCTATAAAGTGCGGTTTATTCCTGTGGGCATTTTATGGGAGCTCGTGTGTAGGTAATAATTGAATGTGAGATGGGGTTGAAAAAGAATGCGGGGATTATGAAATGCGAAATATTCGGTTGTTGGGAGGAAAGTTACGATGCACTGTGGCGTTGGTAATCATGAGTAGTATGGAAAACACAGTGATGCACGGTGTGTTAATATTACGTTACGCCTATACTTTGTCAGGGTACAAATTGAATACACACACAGCGCTGACGATCATCCAACCGCCTCATGATACAGGACCCAATAAACCGTCCATAAAGCTATAAAACGATTACTACACGCCGCAGGCTACGCGCGACCCGTATAATCCTCCTGGCGTGTAGCTACCAAAAAACTCAAAACTATAACTATTCCGCCACTTTACATCTGACCTGAAATCCTACACCACAAAGTCCCCTAAACGCATAAAGTCCTGTATCGAAATCCGCGCCGTGTGCGGAGGAGAGGATAAACCGCGCTCGCGCGCTGGCGCGTCAGTTGTAAAGCGATCGCTAAGAACAAGAAGACGGAGAAATTCGCATCGGCAGGTGCTGCTGTTGCTGCTACGTCCTTCGTTATTGCCAGCTGCGCTGGTAAGTGGAAGAGGGGAGAGAAAAAGAGAGAGAGACTTTTGTCTTGAGAAGGTGGAGAGGTGGGCGAGGTGATTGGTTGGACGAGTTTTTTTGGAGGTGGATGGTTGATGATTGATTGCGTGGGAGGATGGTGGAAATGTTTATGTATGTATGAGGTGAGGGTGGCCACGATTAGAGACGTTTTTTGTGGGATTGTTTGATATTTTAGGTTAATTCTTTTTTTTTTGCTGATTAGCCGATGGTAACAATTAGCGAACAATAATTATCCACAAGACATTTTTCAAATAGCAGGTTTTGTATATAGTTAGCAAATATAGATCAATAAGATAACTCGTATGAAAGTATAGATAAACTTCAAATCAAATTAATTATTCAATTAATTATTCGTATCTATTTTCATAGTGAACACGAACAACGTACCAAATATCTCATTAATTTTAATCCTTCCATTAATTGAGCCTTCAATAGACGCAACCGCCGGCATTAATGGTTTTATATACTTTTTTATTTATTCATAATTTTCTACTCATCGCAATCAATGCGTTCCTTTGCTCTGAAGCTGCTATTTACGCGAGTTATTAGAGCAGGCACCTCTCCATATATAAGAACGAGTGAAATTGCGATCGTTATGCTATCACGCGCGTGTGTGTGTGTGTGCACTTTAGCACTGGCGCTTTTTCGATACCACAATCACTGGAGCGGCGTGCAACCGACGATTTCCATTCTAAACAATGCAAATTGCAGCTGAGCATGTAATGATGGAAACATTTACATTCACAAATCGAGAGCTCAGTCGCGGGTCTATTAATCTAATAGGTCTCTTAGCCACCGATTTGCTGCGTCTGTTCAGTACCGATTTTTTCCCAATATAGGCTTCGAAAATATCTTCCTCTCCTACTTTTTTATTCATCACTTCTTCCTACTTATATTAAATACTTAACGTCCACCCGTTTACTTCTCAAATTCTTTTTTCGCAGCTACAAAACCGCATTCATCCCTCCACGAAACCTTCCAACCACACACCCCCACCATAAAAAACTGCCGAAGCACCTGCGCGCACCTGGCCGCGTATGTGCACCCACTCGACCGAAAGTGCGAAAACCTTCCAAGTATAGTCAAACGACACCCTTTACTCTTGAACTATATATATGCGTATACGCAGACGCACGCGCGCACACACGTAAACGAAGCCAGCCACGCGTCGCGCAGCCTCCGAGATTACCTTACCTACTCTCCTCCCGTAACAGAACCTCAAGGGCCAGCTGTGTCCTTCTGTCTCTCTCTCTCTCTCCGGCATTCCAGGGACTCGCGTTTTTGCGCGCACGCGCGCAGCTAAAGGTTTTAATTAAACGCGCGGCGCATTCCAAAGGGCGACGCGCGTTTTGTATATAGGCATGTGGTCGGGGCTCTGTGGCTTGTCGTGGTTGGAGGGGAGGCTTTTTGGATGCGTTGCAATTAAAAATGTATATTCGTAGGCAGAGAGAGGTTTTTATGACTGCGAAGTATAGTGGATACATTCTTGCATGGTTGTATATTATATATAGTCACTGCTCGTTGCTTAATTTTGGGTGCCCAGTGTCCACTACGTTTATTATATAATAGAATCGATTTTACTTTTCTCGGATATACCAAGCTAAATTGTATCCCGTTATACGTTATAAATAAACTTGCCACAATTTAATACCTGCCGACCTAATAAGCGACGCTTTGTTACGGACACCACCTTGCAGCTCATTATCAATAACAAAAGCCCTCCATTGTCTCGGATCGCAAAGTGCCCCACACACACCACCTTAATTTGGCAACGGCCAGTACAGTGCACTCTAAACAGCAGCGCGTTTTAATCCGACGTAAAAGGATTCACGCGGGTCGAAATTACAAATTATAATCGAATTAGTCGCGCGCTGGGAAAGTTAATTAAAAGGACTGCGCGATTGGATTCAGATTTATTCGGGGCGTGTTTAAGATCGGCCGAAACTCGAGCGGCGGATCGATTTGACTTTTAGAGCAGCGCGCGCGGGATTTCATGAATAGAAATTCGCGCAGTGTCTCCTCTATCGGGCGTGTGCGAAAGTATTTTGAGAATTTGTCGCGTAATGAGAGTCGGTTTAGCCAATGTGTGTATATACGGAGTATAGGTGTTACGTTTACTTTTAGCTTACTTTTATAAAATGATCGTTGGCTTATAGATAGGGATCTTTACAACGCAAGGCATTGATTGAATAATCTGCTGCTGCATGCTGTGTGAACGAAACACATCACTTCCCGCTAGAATTTTCAATAACCAAAGGGAAACAATTTCCCCCGATTAATTGCAGCCCATTACTCAGTCTTCTCACTCCATAAACAGCCGCGCAGGCTTCCCGCGTCCACAGCAAACTATTCGCAAAGATGCCGATATAGCGCAGCAGTAAACAGCGCGGCCGCTTTTCCAGCAACTACCGTACCCCCCCCCCCCCCTGCAACACATTCACGCCTCCAATAAAATTCAATGCGCAACTTCCTCCTCTCGCGACTTTTCTTCACCCATCCCACATGTACACACACTGAGAAAAAAAAACCCTCCTCTAACCTGCAAAAACCTAATCCCCGCGTCTACCCACTCACCTGCGAGAGAGAGAGAAAGAGAGCAAAAAGCTCGCACTCGGCTCATCAAAAGAGAAATACGAGCGCGAAAGAATCTTCCTCGCACGCGTGTGTGTGTGTGTGAAGCAACGGCGCGCGGGAATTCGAAAATATGTATCGCGCTTCGTAAATCGTCTTCGGGGCGCAAGAAAAGGCATATACAGAGGGATGGGAGAGGGGGCACAGGATGAGGCGATAAAATTCTATTTATCGGGGGGAGTGGGCTAGAGCAGCAGAGCCGCGCGTATATTTATAGGCGCATCAATCTGGGCCCTCGTAAAGCTCCACTCTCTCGTGTATATAGCTCGCGTGAGCGTTACAAGAGCACTGCCGCGATGTTCCTCACTGCGCTATACGCGAGGCGCGCTTTGTATTGTTGCGCTAGAAAACTGAAGTTCGCGCGAGTTTTTAGTCACTTAGGGCGGGCTGTTAGCGCGGAATTTGGTTTATTAATTTGCAGAATATAGCATTGTCAGCGGAATACAGTACAGCGGCAGATGTTGTTAAGCGGACGGCATATAGGTCGGTTTATTGCAATTTCGAAAGAATCTGCGCACTTAATACCTTTACTATTTTTGGAAATACGGTACACCGTGGATTATTGTATACGTATAATACGAAAGATTAATTATTACATTCATCATCGTAACAATAAAAGCACTCAATAACACGAAAAATATGCCCATCTTACACAATAAGATAGTATAGTGGTATCCTATAACCGATAACGGTAAAAATACACGGGGAAAAGAAAATATTCAAAAATGAAAACTTCGACTTCATCCGACCCCGGCGACGCATCGGTCTTCTCCGCGCACGAGGAAACCTCAGCTCGCGAGCTCGCAATCGAGAGACCGAGAAATCGAATAAACCTGTATACACATATATATATGCTCGCTCGCTAGAAAGGGACAGCGATAGAAAACAAGTATTCCCATTGTGGCAGCCGATCGCGCGCCTCGGCGGTGGCGCTACGGAAATTCCGGCGCGCTTTTCCATGCTGTGCGCGCACTTATAAGAGCGCGGCGATGCTATATATATGCTCGATAATTTAGCGATTGTTTGTCTGAGTTATACCGGCCTTTGTCGTCGAGACTCATAGCTATATGTATATATCGGTTATTTCCCGCTGATGCTGAGTGAGGAATCTATTCGACGGGGGAAAGTTGCTCGAGTAGCTTACCTATAATATATGCGGAGACGCAGTTTTTGGCGGTGAGTGATTTAGGTTGGTATTGTAGTTTCAGTCATTGGCGTGGGCCTGTTATGGAACGCCTGAGTTACCTTGATATGATTTATTCCATATCTGACAATCGATAAGCAGAGGCTATGTTTATCAATTAACCAACGCCCGCACTTGAAAATCTCTAAGAATTTTTTCGAAAAATCAACAAACGCATACGCAGCGATACCAGTGGGAAGCCAAATATTGTCCCCGAGAGCGGCGGCAATTGTGTAGCCGCTTCGATAACGAGGCGTGTTCCTCGTACACAACAAATTCGCGAGCCGCGTTCCCCGAACGTCTTTATTTCTCCATCAGAGTGTCGCTCTCAATTAGCATAAACTCGCGCGTGCGCGTGACAAAGAGCCGCAGGGAGTAGAGTGTGTATATATTGTACAGCCTTGGCTCTGCGGGCGCATCAAGATGCGCCGGGCCTTAACGAGGGTATTATGTGCGCGTGCAGCGCGAGACACGCCGAAGGTTTGGCTCGTTTGTCGCCGGCTGTTTTTTTTTCTGACATATTCGGAGGAGGCTATATGCACGTGTGTGTTTTTTCGCGAAAGAAATTGAAAAGTGCGGAGGACGCGACCTTGCGCAAAAATTAAATTTTGCTCGGTGATGTCGGCTCGTGTTTGCTTTTCCTCTTTGTTATCGACTTTCGCCGCCGTTTATTTTAGCCGCGGCTGTAAATTATCGACAGACCAAGACTAATCTACAACGCGGCAGAATTCGTGACGATCGATGTATTTTTGAAATTTCAGTCGATTTAGCGATAAGCGGAGTCGCGAGCGATTTTTCAAATTTCGCTGACAAACCGTGAAATTTCGGTTAAAGAAAAAAATATATTGCTTCCTGGTCGTGTCATGTGATGCGTATATGTATAAGGTATTACACGAGATAAGAGAGAGCATCGCCCGTCCTTGTCGCTAAAAATGTCAACATAATTCAAATTAAATTCTCAGCTACAGATATTATTATATAACGACTTCCAACTCCTCCTCTACCTATACCACCTAGAAAACAATTAATTCGCCCGGATGTCGACATCAGCAGTCGCGCATAGCCTATTGCTCAATTGCGCGGCTTTGTTTCGTTTCGCCGGTCATCCTTCTGCATACTCCGTCTCTCTCACTCGTCGGATTTTTCCGCGTACGCATGCATCCCACGCGTATATGCATATATACAACACGTGCACACAAGAGGCGAGGCTGAGAGTGGAGGGAGTCGATGAGTTTTGCAGGCGCGCGAAATAATTGTGATTGCCGCGCGTTTTTGTCGGTTAGAGGTAAACGCTCTCTGTCTGCGTTGTGTCGTTGTTGTTGCTGCGGCGTCGAGGAAGTGAGGATTATTGCGAGTAACGCGACTTCGAGTGTTTAAGGGCTGTTGACTTTTTTCGCGCGGACCCTGTGAATTGAATATTATACGTGCGAAGTCGGGTGAATAAATTGTTCGAAGACTACAATTATATGTGTACGCATGTAAAAATTAGTTTATGCGTTTTAATTTAATTTTGGTGAGTAAATTTAAAAACAAATAAATCGATATATTTTAAAAGAATAAGGTGTATAAATGAAATAAGATATCGACACACAATGTTAAAAAATTGTAAAAATACTATGTATATATAAATTAAGGTTATATTGGCCGTAAGGTCCCTGCCAAAATTTAGTTTTTCACGTTAAAACAGCGATAAATAATTATGTAAAGCAATTGATCAATTTTTAGTTCTCATGATCAATGTATTATAAGCTCTATCAAAAATCAAACCAAAATTGTAAACTCGGCACTATTTTTTTAAAAATCGTCATTACGTGGAAATTAGTGCATTTTGACGATTTAAAAAAAAAATAGTGCCAAGTTTTCAATTTTGCTTTGATTTTTTATTTTTAGAGCTTATAATATTCCAATTGCATTATTACAGTGATCGCGCGAGAACTAAAAATTGATCAATTGCTTTGCATAATTATTTATCGCAGTTTTAAAGTGAAAAACTAACTTTTGGCAGCGACCTTACGGCCAATACAACTTTAACAGTGTGCAGAATTAGATAACACTATTTTCTAATTTTTTTTCCCCGTTAAAAAAAATAGAAAATAAAAAAATCAACAAGACAATCACGACCAAGACGAAGAAACAACACCTCCGTATCCCCTCCTATTTCATCTGCACACACATATCAATCCGCGGAAAATACTTTGCGGCTGGCGCGCTGCATATTATCGTCGATTTTCTTCCCGCGCGCGCGCGCGGGCGCTTGTTCACCCACTTCTCGGCGGCGGCGGCGGCCCGCGGGGCGAGATAACTACTTCCCCGCGCGCGCACGAAACGTTACTTTGATTGCGCTTGCGCGCAGCACCGATATATCCCTAAGTGGGATTTGCAAATATTGAACGAAAAGTTTCCCATATTTACGCGCCTATAGGTGCCATACACACAGCCACGCACACACTCGGTGCTTATCTTCGAAAGAAATAAAAAGAAACAAAAATGTGAAAAGCTCTTATCTCTCCCGACGCTGCCTTACGTAATTTTTCCCAAGATTGCAGCCTACGCCACGCGCTTTGGAATTTCGAGCGTCATCACCTATACGGTATTACAAACATTTGTTGCTTTAGCAAGGAGGCGTAAAGCGTTTTGTGCGTGTAACGCCGTGGGAAATCGGCGCGCGCGGCTGCGTATAATAAAAGTATATCTGCGCCGAGGGTGCAATCATCGCCGTTACGCTACGATGACAAAGTTTAACGCTCATCAAAATCTCGCTTTCAGCGGTTCCCTGAACCAGTCCTCCCTCCACAGGAAACGAAACGCACACTTATTTATATCAAAGCCAATAATCCGCGACTTTTAAATGACCGCACGCGCTGCATTTCGACGAGAAATCCAATCCCCGCGCGCACGGTTCGCTGAAACTGTGAAAATCCAGCCGCACGACTCGCGCGGTCTCTGCTGATCTGTCGAAATATTTGTCATCGCGCGTGACTACGTGTATACTCATCCATTAGCTACGGTCACGCGGGGTATATATTCCGCTCGATTTCAACTCTCTTCGAATAACAACCTCTAAGCTATAGTACTATAATACACTTCCATACCTCCATCATCCTCGGCAGGCCAGCCACGCGCGCTCTAAAAACGTCAAAACCCTTTCACCGTAAAAGTCCAGCGGAGCTACCTTTGCCATCACGTTATAGCAAAACTTCGCGGGGCAGCTGCAAAGCCGCGTCTCCGCGCAGAGACACAGAGAAACTCCCGTTATAAGAGAATATCTCTCACGGCTCTCTCTCTCTCAGAGAAAAACTCCTCTCCTCTCTTGCTCCTAGACAGAGACAAAGCGAGGGGATGGCACAGGGCAGCACAAAGAGCGTCGGTGCGCGCTGCGGCCATTAGCGCGCGCCGCCCGGCTTTTAATCGTCCTCGTCATCGTCGCGAGCGCGCGCAACGTTCGTTACACAGAGAGAGAGAGAGAGAGAGAGCAAGCGAGCATCGTCGTCGTGCGGCCGTCGCGAGTGCAAAAAGCCGATGCATTCCCCGGTGCTCCGAGGGGGGAAATTTATACGTCGCCGGAGAGAGAGAGGAACGGGATGCGCGCTCCGGATTGTCGTGCGGCGAGTGTGTGTATAATGCGAGACGATGGTAGTTTTGGTTTTCGAGATGTGGCGCAGAGCTGCTGCTACTGTTGTTGTTGTTGTTTTCGACGGAAAGCGTGTTATCGCGCGAGAAATCAATAACAACTTTATGATACCTTTCCATAGAGTAGCGGATGCTTTGCTTTACTTTACTTTCACAAATTCCTGCGGCCCTGATATAATATAGTTTCAATGGAGAGCTCTCTCGAGATATATACAAAAGACAATGAGGGCTTATCGTTAGCTTAGCCATAAGGAAGATTCCGCTTCGTGACGCGAGAAAAAAAAAACAGCGATAAAATCGGTATTGGCGGTTGCAATTAAATCAATTTCTATTATACACTCAGCAAAATGTATCTGTATATATATATATATATATACGCGGAAACGTACATTCCTCGTGTCACTTTATTATTCATATCCATAAATAAATGACTTTTATACCGAGGCAAGGACAAATATTATGATTTACTCTGCATATCAAAAACATTCCTTCGCCAAGTGCCTATATATATTTGCTATAAATCATAATCGTTAAATAAAACATATGTGCATAATCCCCGCATTATTAGAAAAAAAAATTTACATCGGCTCTACATTAATAATCTTATTACATGCGCACAAAGCCACGACAGTGCATATAACCGCTTGGCTTCCGCTCAGCATCCACTCCCACAACAACTCCCGCACATTCTCCCCACAAATACCTCATTGATGTCCCCTGAAAAAGAAAAAAAAGAATCTCGCCACTCTCATACCCCTTTACTTACCCGAAAATAACCCCTTCACTCACTCTCTCTCCGCAAAAATAAACCGCATCCTTAATTAATCACATCCACGCGGCGGCGGTGGCGGCGACGGCGCTCAAGGCCGCGAGCGTTAAATTATTCGCGCAGACGTTCAAATAAAAGAAAAAAGGCAGATCAGACATCGCACGCGTCAGAGGGAAGAGGAAAGTGCGTCGGACGCAGGAATTAGAGTATGCAAGGGGCGCAGTGATGGTAAAAATAGAGACGCTCCAGCCCGCGCGAGCGTGTAATATATATGATTGTTTGGAATTTAAATTTTTGGAAACCGTATACAGGGGAGAGAGAGAGGAGCGAGGAACGCTTTGTATTTAAAGAAGGCACAGCGATGCACGCATTGCTTTACACTTTCATCGGGCTGCATATAGAAAGTCCTCTCTTATATATAAGCTGACTGCGATCTTTTCTAAAAAGAAAATCGCTATACCCATACCGATACATCACCTCTCCGCGCATTATACAGTTACACACATATATATATATATATATATCCACAGCCGAATTCCCCCCGGTGTAAAAAATATACCCGCGCGTATAGATATACCGTAACCCACCGCGCCGCCGTCGCGACAAATCCACGCTCGCGGAGCGGAGATTCCGGAAAAACCTCTCCGCCGTCGTCGCCGGCAGCGGCATTCCTCGTAAAAAGAACGGCTCGCGTCTATACGCATACATACAGTACAGTCTAGTATAACCTATAGGTGTGTGTATATATATAAGTAGGAAACGACGCGCGAGCGCGCGCTCACAATTAGCCCATTCATCGGAGCGCATGCCGGCGCATATAATGAATTCACGCGGGGAGAGAGAGGGAGTGGAGTAGTGGAGTAGCGCGGAGGCGCCCGACGACGCACGTGCGTGACTCCGTGTATATGCGTGCAACAGCAGCAGCAGCGGAGAGAGTGTATAATAGTGATGATCGGCGCGCGCGTGCACGCGCGTTCGTTTGTTGCCTCTTTAGGAGTTGCGCTGAGAAGGTTGGGAGATTCTTTCCAGGGGGGGTTTTGGTGGCTGTTTTGCGGGACTGCGCGATGGGGGGAATCGTCGTCGTTGAATTATGTAGGAGTAGAGTGATTCTTTTTTTTACTTTTCGTAATTTTTTTTTTCTATGATATTTTATTAGATGCAGCTCCTTCTTCAGGATTAAAATTTAATTTTAATAAGACTTTTTAATTTTAATTGTTTGTATTATATATTATATCAAAACTGAAGAACGCGAATATAATAATGGTACAACTTATTTGCTCGATTTCTAATTTCAAAGTATGGCTGCACGAGAAAAGTGAAAAGCACAAGTATATAAGGAAATGTATAAGGAAATAGAAATAGACCAGAAGATCTTCTATTGTTCTTTCGAAGCGTGAGTACTTATTTTGAACAGTATATAGAGAAGAAACTTCAATCGTGCAATTCTAATTACGCAAAAAAAAAAAAATACAAAAGATTCCATTTTCGATTACATCGAGCTGTAATATTTTTCCAACTACCTTATACATTTGCCATTTACTCGACAAAAATACTCTCTATACGCTGAGAGAAGAATTTATTTATATTTAATAAGAAAATATATTAAAAATGTACAGAGAAATATATTTACTATGAATATCACATATTAACTATTAATATTGCATTTTAACTGTTACTATCGCATATTAACTATTAATATGCGCACACTGAAAAAACTCTGGCATTACAGACGTTCCAAAATGAAAACAGTACTCGCCTCGACGATTGCTTATGTCTGTTGTTCCTGCTAAGGGAGCTCTCACGTTCCTGTCGGAATAAGAGCCGCTCCGAGACGAGTGCGCCGCGCGGCGGTTGAGCAGACGACCCGAAAAAGGGACGGCAGAGCCCCCTTGCCGCACAACAGACTTGCTGCTCGGGACAACAGACGTACATAACCTTAAGACGACCTCCGTAAAGGAATAAAGACGTCTCTTGTGCCAGAGTTTTTTCAGTGCATCCTTATAGTAAGACTTCGGATATTTGCGTCAAATATTTCCTTATTTCGCCAAAATCAGCTATTTTAATATTAACACACACACACACACACACACACACACACACACACACACACACACACACACACACACACACACACACACACACACACACACACACACACACACACACACACACACACACACACACACACACACACACACACACACACACACACACACACACACACACACACACACACACACACACACACACACACACACACACACACACACACACACACACACACACACACACACACACACACACACACACACACACACACACACACACACACACACACACACATATATTAAATATAAATAAATCCCTCTCTGTGTACCTAAAAAAGAGAAAAACATTGTATCCTACATCTGTTTCTAATTCCAAATAACATTAACACACATACACACACTCACTATACCGGGTTCCCAAACTAAGACGTACACAAGATTTTCTCTCAGCCAAATTGATAAATTCGTCAAAATCTGGGGGCCCTAGGGGTTTTCGGACCCAAGGAATCGAATGGCGCTGTCAAAAAATTCATAAAATGCCAAACACAAAAAGTAAAAAAATTATTTTTTCGAAAAATATTTGCGGTACGGCTTTTATGATAGTTTCTTGTAGTTTGTTCAATTTGGAGGCTATACCACCTTTACCCGATAGCATTTCATGTAATAATATTTATTTAACGCATTTTTGAAAATTGTATATTTTACTTTGGCTTGGACTGCAAACTCGCGTTCGAGAAAGCGGAATTGCGGAACTCGGAAAACGCCAGACTTTCCAAACTGTGACTCTAGCAAAGAAGCGGCAACTTCAACAAGCAATATCTGAGCACAACTAAATAAAGCCAACAAACTATCTTAATCATTGATACAACATAATAGCATGATATTCATGATGTTTTCATCAATAGCTATTGTTTCCAAGTACATATTATTACTGTAGCGTACAACGTAATACATAATTTGTAGGCTAGAAAGCAATGTTTACAAATGGTGAACATCTGCGACGGCGTCCAGAGATGGCGCCAGTGCGACTTACGTCGCACCGTATGACCGTATGAACGCAGCGCGCGGAGTCACGGCCGTAAATGAGCTCGTGGTGTCGCGCGTATATGCGTATCTCTCCAGTACTTATTTTCAAAGAAACTAAGCTAAAGAATCATAGTTTTGTTATTGAAAAGTAATAATACCTAATTTGTCTTGTGCTTCCTTACTTCCTGTTAACACGAGATATGTTCTTGTTTACACGAGATATGGACTGTCCAAGTTTTTTCCTCCCTAGGTGCTTAATATACTATTTATGAAAAAAGTAACGAAGCTTTCCAAATCAGACATAATTTTATACTGTTACGAGTGAGAAATCGCAAATAAATTAATAAATAATACACATAATCATATTTATCCATATAACATCAGACAGTAACGTTACTATTCATAGTGATTAATAATTAATTTATTGTTATTCTTAGAATTTATTATTCATAACTTTTTCTTGAAATTACTATTACTATGAGTTTATAATTTTTTCGTAATTATTTATTCATAGTGTTAAATAATTAAACATAAACCTCCCAACGTAAAAAGAGTTACTAAGGCCTAAATATTTCACATAGTATTAGCCAAGTATGGGCAAGATGTGGCCTATAAGAAACAATATATGGGCGAAATATTGGCTTTATAATGCCACAGCGCCGGAGTCACATACTGTCTATCTTTAGATATATCTTGGGCGGCTATTGCCCATATATTGCTTATACAAATCAAATGTTTTGAAGAAATTCTAACTCGTAAAATCGAACTTATACCCCGACAGTTTTTTCAGAGCTTCTTCCAGATTATTAAGCAAACCTAGAAAAATATTACGAGCAAACTTTTACTGGTTGATAGAACGTTCAAAACTGCAACCAAGTGTTCTCTTGATTTTTTGTGATTTTATGTATTTTATTTTTAATAAGCTTGAAACTCTACCAATTGCTTGGTCGGTAATGGTAGGACTATGCCACCCCGTTAAGGTATGGCTGAAAGTATGGGATAAAGAATTGCTGGTAGTATGGCTGGAAGTATAATGGTTAAAAGTATGGCTTAAAGAAGGTCGAAAATATTGGCAATATATTGAGTATATATTGGCAATATATTGGGAATATATTGAGTATATATTGGCAATATATTGGGAATATATTGGCAATATATTGGGAATATATTGGCAACAAATTGGCAACAAATTGGCAATCTCACAATCGTTACATACAAAATTATACACAGTTTGTACAAAGTTCAAATTTAGATAAAGTTTAAACAAAGGTTAGACCAAGTTCAGAGCAAGGTTATAGAAAGTCTCCAAGTCTTAATGAAAATCTCGCTTAAAGTGTCGCATACAACGTTTATATGAAGTTTAAACAAAGTTCAGGAAAAGTTCAGGCAAAGTTTGTACAGAGTGTAGATAAAGTTTAGATAAAGTTTGAACAAAGTTTATACCTCGTTTAGATCAAGTTTATAGAATGTCTCGCTCGAAGTCTCGCTTGAAGTCTCGCTCGAAGCCTGGTTAAAAGTCTCGTTCGAAATCTCGCTAAAAGTCTGGCTAAAAGTCCCGCACGAAGTCTCGCTCGAAGTCTTACTAAAATTCTCTCTCGAAGTCTCGCTAAAAGTCTGGCTAAAAGTCCCGCTCGAAGTCTCGCTAAAAGTCTCGCTAAAATTCTCTCTCGAAGCCTCGCTAAAAGTCTAGCTAAAAGTCCCGCTCGACGTCTCCCTAAAAGTCTGGTTAAAAGTCTCGCTCGAAATCTCGCCAAAAGTCTCGCTAAAAGTCCCGCACGAAGTCTCGCTAAAAGTCTCTCTCAAAGTCTCGCTAAAAGTCCTGCTCGAAGTCTCGCTAAAAGTCCCGCTCGAAGTCTCGCTAAAAGTCTGGTTAAAAGTCTCGCTGAAAGTCTCGCTGAAAGTCTCGTCAAAAGTCTCGCTTGAAGTCTCGCTAAAAGTCTGGTTAAAAGTCTTGCTCGAAGTCTTGCTCGAAGTCTCGCCAAAAGTCTCGCTCAAAGTCTCGCCAAAAGTCTCGCCAAAAGTCTCGCCAAAGTCTCGCTCTAAGTCTCGCTAAAAGTCTTGCTCGAAGTCCGGCTCAAACTTTGGCTTGAAGACTTTGAGACTTTCTATCAACTTCGTCAAAACATGTTGTAAACTGTGTTTGAACTTTATCCAAACTATATCTCAACTTTATGTAAACTGTGTATAAACTTTGAATGCAACGCTTTAAGCGAAACTTTCTATAAATTTTGTCTAAACTTGCTCTAAACTTTACCCAAACTTTATCTAAATTATATCTAAACCTAATTTAAACTCTGTATAAACTTGGTCTAAACTCTGTATAAACTTTATGTAAACTTTATCTAAACTTTATCTACACTCTGTGCAAACTTTGCCTGAACTTTTCCTGAACTTTGTTTGAACTTCATATAAACGTACGTTGTATGCGACACTTTAAGTGAGATTTTCATTAAGACTTGGAGACTTTCTATAAGCTTGCTCTGAACTTGGTCTAAACTTTGTTTAAACTTTATCTAAATTTGAACTTTGTACAAACTGTGTATAATTTTGTATGTAACAATTGTGAGATTGCCAATTTGTTGCCAATTTGTTGCCAACATATTCCCAATATATTGCCAATACATACTCAATATATTGCCAATATTTTCGACCTTCTTTAAGCCATACTTTTAACCATATCTTCCAGCCATATTACCAGACATTCTTTAGCCCATACTTTCAGCCATACCTTAACGGGGTGGCATAGTCCTACCATTACCGACCAAGCAATTGGCAGAGTTTCAAGCTTATTAAAAATAAAACACATAAAATCACAAAAAATCAAGAGAACACTTCGCTGCAGTTCATTCATATACACAGTACATATACACAGTGCATATATACAGTAAATGAAAATAGGATGAAAATATATTGATATTAAGTTATTTTTTTGTCTCGAAGTTACCATTTATTCATGCCTGAACGATTGTAATAGAAAATAATATAATTTTCCTTTAAAAGGTAAAAGAAAAGAAAAATTTATATAAGACCTTGCTTGTGTGTATTTTTCTACGCGTATCGGCAGTTAAGACAATGCTTGTATTAATTTTACTTGAAAGTAAGAAATCTTATATCAGGTTTGGGAAAAAGTTTTAAAAAGAAATACATGCTTAACTTAAGCCATGAAATGTATGTTAATTACTAGTCCAGAAAGGCAGTAGTATTAGAACATGTTTAAGTATGCGGTTAATTTCAATGGGAACATTACTGAAGTAAGGAAGCGCAAAACAAATTGGATATTATTACTTTTCAGTAACGAAACTATGATTCTTTAGTTTAGTTTCTTTGAAAATAAGTACTGCAGAGATACGCATATACGCGCGACACCACGAGCTCATTTACGGCCGTGACTCTGCGCGCTGCGTTCATACGGTGCGACGTAAGTCGTACTGGCGCCATCTCTGGACGCCGTCGCAAATGTTCACCATTTGTAAACATTGCTCGTTAGCCTACAAATTACGTATTACGTTGTGCGCTACAGTAATAATATGTACTTGGAATAAATAGCTATTGATGAAAACATTATGAATATCATGCTATTATGTTGTATCAATGATTAGATAGTTTGTTTACTTTATTTAGTTGTGCTCAGATATTGCGAGTTGAAGTTGCCGCTTCTTTGCTAGAGTCACAGTTTGGAAAGTCTGGCGTTTACCGAGTTCCGCAATTCCGCTTTCTCGAACGCGAGTTTGCGGTCCGAGCTAAAGTGAAATATACAATTTTCAAAAATGCGTTAAATAAATATTATTACATGAAATGCTATCGGGTAAAGGTGGTATAGCCTCCAAATTGAACAAACTACAAGAAACTATCATAAAAGCCGTACCGCAAATATTTTTCGAAAAAATAATTTTTTTACTTTTTGTGTTTGGCATTTTATGAATTTTTTGACAGCGCCATTCGATTCCTTGGGTCCGAAAACCCCTAGGGCCCTCAGACTTTGACGAATTGATCAATTTGGATGAGAGGAAATCTCGTGTACGTCTTAGTTTGGGAACCCGGTATACATACAACAGCATATACCTACCTGTTGCACCCTCCACCTCCCGATGCATCTTTTCTCTCCCCTTATATACCTTCAACTTGCGTGCGCGCAGGCAATTTCGCGCGTTCGCTGATTAAGCGATGGATTCCCCGAAACGTCTCCCCCCCTTCTCCCCCTTCGACTTTTTTGCTGTGCGCTCGCACGCGCGCTCGTTAAAGGGAAAAATGCAGTTGCGAGCTCGAACAAAGGAGAGCGCGCCGTTTATCCGATTCGAATTGACGGTTAATTGAATGCACGTGCGCTAGAGGGGGTTGTAGCGATGGGTGATTTAGCTTTAGTATCTTTTTCTTTTAAGTGTAATTTGAATGATTTCCCTATTAGAAAATTGAAGAAGAAAGACTTAGCTAAAACCTATTCAGATATTAGTTAAAAACTGCGGCAATTGCAAAAAAAAGTCAGTTCTTATCCATGGGTCTGAAATTTGCAACGTTAAGGATGTTCAATGGTGTCATGCTGCGGGGCGAGGCGAGGGACGCCCCTCTCTCCCCGCGGGCGCTCCCCGCTCACCGCGCACCTCCTCTCGCAGCCAACGAACTCGGTGTTTTGTTTACGTTTTCACCTACTTCTTTCCCAAATGCCCTGTAAGCGGTCAAGATCCCTCTACGTTTTTATTTTTTGATTATTTTTCTATTCAAATAAAGGTCTTTTAACCTAATCTCTTAACTTTTTATATGAGATTTTTATGTCCAAAGGTCACATAACCTCACTCTCCCATAAGAGCCTATGTTAAAAACTCAATTTTCATGAATTTTTTTCTCGAAAAAATGCTCAGTATAAAATATTGAAAAAATTCAAGCTGCTTTTATTTTATCTAAGTAATGATATATTAGAATTTCAAAGACTTCTGTTAACTTTGCTGTAACCATTGAACATCCTTAAAGTGCAACGAAATAAAAAAAATCATGCATTTTACTAATTAATATTAATTTTCCGCGTATATATTTAGTGTTTTACAGTATAAAATAAGTTTATAACGAAGATTTAGATGAAATTTCCACTGTTTATAACAACTTTAATCAATCGTAAAGAATTATTTCGTTGCATTCTAAAGATGCAAACTTCAGACCCATTAGCCAGATATTATAGTCAGAAACTGGTTGACCCTTGTTCAATTCCTATATACCAGGACTATTATTATTATCAAATTAATGTATACTAATGTTTGCTTTTTCTTGTTGTTCCAGGTGAGTCAGTCATCCAACATGCTTACTCTTACTCTTCTCGAACAAAGCGTGAGTACCCCCACATCATCATACAATTTTAACTTTAATCGCGCACACTATACATCCTAAAAACCATTACCACGGCGTATCCACTCATACGCTTCAAAACACCCGCCACCCTTATCCAGTCGCGAAACAAATGAACGCAGCAGCGCCACATTCCATCCTGCAAGTACATATAACCAAGTCTATATAGTGCTCAAGATGAAACTTGGTTTACACCTCCGAAAAATCGCGCTGTGACAAATGCAGAGTGCGCCGCGCGGAAGCTCCTGTGTGGCGCGTCATTTATATTAGCTAGGAATGCGAGAGAGGCTGTTGACTCCTATAATATATATATACGTATATATCGCAGGCGTCGAGATAGCGTGCCGTGTATATATATACGAGCGGCTCGAATTGGATTGTTCCTGGGGGCTATTTGCCGTACGTGCGCGTGCGAGAGGCAGATAAGACAAATGATTTCGCGCTGAGGAAGAGGAATATTGAAAAATTGTTACCGCAACAGCAACGTTCTCGCCTCGTCTTTTTTTTCGAGAACGGTGTTTAACCGTCTCTCTGCATTATTATCGGCTAAAAGTATATAGGTTTTACTTTGAACGTGTTTGTGGGTATGGGCAAACAATAGACTGTTAACGGCTCCGCGGCCTCTCGCGTAAACGTCAGCGAGCCCGCCGGTAATATTTTACGCGACACTTTAGAGGTATAAAATTAAAAGGTTTTACAGCTAATTTCGGTCATGCGGTGGTAGAAACAGCGAGGGAGCATTCGAAAGTATTGGTTATAATTATATACCTACCGATCACTTTCGTATAGGTATGACCTTCGCATTTTTGAGAAATTGTCGGTGCTGCTGATGGCTCCGTCCTCTTCAATTTTAATAAATTGGCCGGATGTTAGATCTTATATGGTATTACATACTTATACCGACATTCCTGTTGTTTCTTTTTCCTTTCAAATAGCACTTCTCGCTAAATGTTCCGCAACCGCGCGAGAACACCTTTTCTTCTGAAATAAACTCACTCAGGCTCCTTGAAATCGTCGTAACCCCATCAACGTCGACCTCAAAAAGTCCAGCAACTACCCTCCGTGATCGCGGCCACTTTCCCAGCGCATCTCCCACGCCGTCGCGCACACGCCACTCTCCTCCCATTGCGAACAAAGAAAACCCCCTTGGCGCACGATTTCACCTCACGCGAAAAAAATTCCCTTAATTAAGCAATCAACCTCTCACCCCCTTTCCTCGACGAAAGAAAAAAATCCCTCGGAAAGCTCACTCGGCATGCAAATCTGCGCGCTGCCCTTTGTTCTTCTCTCTCGCGCGCGCGCAATTAGCGAGAAGCGAGCATCGTATACGTTTCCCGTTAGGGGAACGGCCGCTGCGGCTGTTAATTAGACGAGCGCGTGGCCTCGACCCAGTGCTGGATTTTCGCGCGAGCGCAAGCGGCGAGTCCTTTGTTGTAGGTGATGTGTGTAAGTCTGCAGGAGGGCGATTAGAGCGGAATTCGAGATCGGAAGAGAGAGAGAGAGAGAGAGAGAGAGAGAGAGAGAGAGAGAGAGAGAGAGAGAGAGAGAGAGAGAGAGGTGAAAAAGTGCATGGGGTTTTTCTTTTTAGAAGGAAAACGGTTGCGATGCATAATATACAAAAGTATGTAGTTGGGGATGAAATAGGGTTCACGTGAATTACGGATTTTAAGGAGTGGACTTTCGTCCCGCAGTTGCCAGTCGTGAACCGATTAACCGTGCGATTAACTCCGGCCTTTGTGAACACGATTCAGTCCGACCCGCGGCAACCTATCATTCCTCAACTTGTAAGCAGTCGAAACGTACAAACGCTACAAACAAACAATTTCGCACCCTACTTCTGCTCCCGTTCCCATAAATCTACCGATTTTTACCTCAAAACCGTCAAAAAAATCACCACTCCCCCCTCCCTTCAAATTTATTACCTTTCCCGATAACGATACAGCACACATGGCGCGGCCGTCACATATAACGCGCACCCTCGCGTTTCCACCTTTAAATCAACACTTCGACGACACGAGTACACATTTACACACCCGTACGGAATCGGACGCGACTAATCGAGAACAGAGCACGCAAATTACCCTACACGCGGCGCGGGCAAATCTACCCTGGAACACTATCCCACACTCGCGCTTAATTGACGCGCGCGCGCGCGCGCACGGCGATTGAATTATTTAAGGCGTATATGTGCGCAGGTTATGTAAGCCTCCGCGCTGCTATGGGTAATTTATGCCATGATCGGTTTTGCATACATACACATACGGGCGCGCATGCGGCACACGTTTTCAGGCCAGTAAAGCTGCAGAGAGAGAGAGAGAGAGAGAGAGAGAGAGAGAGAGAGAGAGAGAGAGAGAGAGAGAGAGAGAGAGAGAGAGAGAGAGAGAGAGAGGGGATGGGAATTAATAAATAAATGAGTGCGTCTGCGGTGTCGGGTTGCGAGAGGTTTGGGGTATGGCTTTAATGATGCGCGGCGGGAGTGTAAATGTAGGAAGAGAGAGAGGATTCGGAAATTGAGTTTTCGAGAGGCGAGTGCGCGGGTGAAATGTGCCGGCGCGAGATTGAGCGATTGACTGCGAATTTTGAGAGCCGATGAAGTTGCTTTGTCAGTTTAATATATAAAAGGCCAATTTGGAGGATGGGTTTTTCCATAATCTATACGTTTTGGGGAAATAGTGTAACGATTATTTTTTGCTTTTATTTTTTTTTTCTGGGTTTTATTATTTGTACTGCTACAACGTTTTTTTTCACGTGAAAGCGAATGTATTATCGTATTATTATCCGCGTGTTTATTGATGCACAACATCGTCAACCGTCCGACTTAAACGATTTATTGAACGAAATTATTGACTATCTAAAAGACATTTTATTTGATAATAACACAGGAAAACTCGTATATAAATTACTTGAAAATTAATACTCGCGATTTAGATTTAGTTTCTCTCACAGCAAAACTGCCGATCGAAGAAATCGTCAACATAAAATAACGACTCGACTATTTCCTCGTCAACGGCGACTTTCACATTATTACGCTCATCCACATATCTATTCCTTATTTCACTCTCCTCCTCCCCCGACGAAACCACAATCGCTCTCGCAAAATACCCATAAAGTCGACGGCGACCTTCGCGTCCTCGAGTCACGGCGGTTTTCGGAAAACCCATTAGCCGCATTCCCTTCCACCGAAAAGCCGTGAAAAAGCCGCTCTCTTAAACACTCGCCGCTCTTTTTGCGCTCTAAACTCTTTTGTATCTCTCTCTCTCACTCGCGAGCGCGCACGCGCAGCTCATTTGCCGTAATTACAGACGCGCGCACGCGCGTTGATTGAACCCCGATGAGCCCTTGCCCCAATCAGAGGATAATAATGTTGTAGAGCGGCAAATGCGTGGATGTATGGTTTCGCGCGAGGTTACGCGTGTGTATATATAGGAATAATCGCGAGTGCGCTGTGTGTCGATGGCTACGAGGGCGAGAGGAAGGAGATTCGGAATTACATAGCTTCGTGGAATCGTGCGGAGCAGCGCGGTTGTCGTATTTACGCGCTTCGAGGAAGGTAAGAGTTAGAGGGTTTCGAGAGGGTTTTTCGAGAGGGGATGGTATGGACGGTATGGTTGTGCAGCGATGTTTGTATATTGTAAAAGAAGATGTATTGCATTGTAATTATGCTATTTAGATGCTGTTACAGTGTATAGTAATGTATATACAGTTATGAGTATTAAGTCTATTGACTATTTTTGCCAATCATCGGAGTAATTATTAAACTGCTCATAGGAAACGGATAATTTCTTAATTTGAATTTTTATCTCTTAAAAGGTAATGATCATTATATTCCAAAAAAATATCGTTATTGCAACGTAACCGGACGTCGTACTGTATAAGAGGAAACCGTTAAAAAATAGTTATTTGTTTAATATTATCCAGTCGAATAATCGTTGAATGTTATAATAGCCCACGTCAAAAAAATATCTGTCGAAAAATTACATTAGCTAAGGAAGTTCCCTATGTAACAATTAATGTGCGCTTTCCATAATGCAATATATACTTGTTCTTTCACAATCCACCACGGAAAAAAAGTTTCCATTAAAAATTAATATTTTTTCTACTAGTTTGGGGACATACTCAAATTATCAAAATATTTAATATATTTTTAGCAATTAATGGTATACACCTATTTAAAAATAAATAAATATGGTTATAAAATTTAGTACTTACTGTACTAAATTTTCAAAACACTAATATCTGATAGAAGATGTAGCAATTTTTACGAGTCAGTTTACTAAAATTTGACAGAATTGTAGCAATTTCTACGAATCACTTTACCAAAAGTTACGAGACCTGCTAACGACAACATCAGTAAGTCGACATAACCTCAAAAGAGATTTACTTATCACCTGCATATTTTTACAAATATTTCTTATTTAGAAACTCGTGTACTACATCCTTCGCAAAACAAATAGTTAATTAACTTATTAAGGTGTCGAATTTTTCCTTATTGTGGAACTACACAAGCTGTAGCATTTGTAGATGAGTCGGAATGTCTTTCGTGTGAGTGCACGTTGGCGTATAGCAGTAACACTGCGACTTCTCGCGCGGCGGGTGTCGGGTTCGATCGCAGCTCTTTGCATTTTTTCAGATACAAAAAATTATTTATTTCTTCTATATATTTAATGTAACATTCACAATTTTTAAAATATACACGGAAAAAACTTTGGAAATAATATAGGTCAATGATTTGGGAATATAAAAGTTTAAATTGTATTTGAAGTATATCAATACATAAATTGATTTCTTACGAGTCAAGAAACGTACCATAAAAGTTCAAACTCTATGATTCCAAACAATTGCTCAACGCAGTCCGCTGTTTTTGTATTATTATAGTTCAGCACGCGTTGGTACTTCTATAGTCAGACGCTCGACGCGTCGCATTTCGGTCTTGGGAATCTGGGAGGTCTAAAGCTTGGACCGCTGAGAGTGTCATTATCGAAGTACTTTGAAGTATATTATTTCCAAAATATTTAAACTCCTACATTTCCAAAATTTTTTCCGTGCAACGTCGGTACCTAATATAGATTTTGAAAAGAAAATTTTGAATTGTAAATTTCCACTTTAGTTTTCGAAATACTAAAATTTGGTAAAGTGAATTCTAAAATTCAATACTACATTTCGAGTATGTCCCCGTTTTCCTATAACTTTATACTAAATTTTAGTCATCGAAGTAGTAATTTTTACTGGAAACTTTTTTTCCGTGCGCCTAATTCACCCGCACCACGACCCGTCACTCTCACACCAACAGGCTATATATACCAACGTTCCTCCGCGCGCGCTGCACTGGTGCAAAAACACCTTCTTCCTCTCTTGCGCGCGCGGGCGTGTATACTTATACTTTCACGCTCGGTGTCTCAAGGATGGCGCACCGGCGAAAGTCCTGTCCGCGCGTGGGCGAAGGACGCGCCGCCGCGCGCGTTATGCAAAAAGCGTCCGCGGCCGCAAGCGATTTTTCCGGTGTGGCGCGGCAGTTGTGAATGGAAGGTTTTGGTGGGAATTGACGTGTACAATAAGGGTATATAGGAGGAGCTTGAAATCGGTGAGAGGATTGTTGATTAAAAGGATTAACCAACAGAAGTAAAGTAGAATTTACAAACGTAATCTTGGAGATTATATCGTTCAGAAAAGAATTCAAACTATGCCGGCGTTTCACGTCAATCGTTTGCATAAATTATACTTTTGCGTTGAGAAATGAAATACCAAGAAAAGCCGAAGATACTCAAATAGATTTCGCCGCAGTGTATACACACAGGCAGAGTAGTACCCGTGTAAGTAGATAATCGTCCCGAAGCTTAAGACACGCGGCCTTACCACTGCTCAGCTTTATCTACTCACGCGCTACAAGAAGTCGCTATACATTTCTTTTTTTTTTGCATCACCGCTGCTAATATTAACTCTTTTTCGCGATGTCTGAAAATCAAGTGCGTCAGAGCGTAATCCAACGTGTCCTAATCGTATGCTAAAATACATACACGTATTATTTATCATATTCAAATGCACAGATCGGATCGTTCGCGGAAGGAGCGGTCAATCAAAATATTAATCGCGCACTGTATAAACCGATGCTCGAACGTTTTGCCAACGAATCAGAAATCAATTGATCGGGATTACTACTACTGCTGTCTCTGCGATTCGGCAAACCTTGAGAGAGAGAGAGAGACCCCCGAAGCGATCATGAGAAAGCAACTTCTTTTGCAGCGATGCTATAGATTAATCATCTATTGGCAAAATTAATGAATTCCGATCTATGTCCGAGATAACCTCTTTCTAACGGAGTCTTTTGAAAAGTCATTGAAATAATCAACCGCATTACTACCTAAACAAGACGATTGTCAGTGGCAATCTTCCTCCGATAACTTAAGAGAAAGCCGCAAAACGAATGCTCGAAATATCCCCGAAAAAAAAATTGCTAAACCTTCACCTTCGCTCACACCCACCCACCTATACCCGAGAACCATCCGTCAGCTAGCTCGATGCCCGGCCGCGATTAGAGCCGCCTCTAAGTCACATTTCGTGTCTCGTCGCGCGCGCGCACCAGATAAGCCACTCACGCTCGCGCTCCTAGAAATTTTCATTTTTCCGGCGTTGTCGCGTACAAGCAAAAGCACTAGGCGCGCGTCGCGGAGGAAAACTTTTTCTCTCCTCTTATATAGGCGAAAGTATGTGTGTGTATATATCGGGAACAATGAGCCGCATCGACCGCTTTCATCGATTGTATATAGGTGCGGATCCTTTTTTTTGCGGGAGGGGCGCGAGGAGAGGAGATATATATTTTTGTTATTGTGGAAGTAAGTGTGTATGATGTATTGCGTTTTAAGTGGAAAGTCGAGTCGATAGCGCGTGCGTGATTTACGGTTACGGCCCGCGCGAGCGGTCGCCGCTGCTGCTGTGCGTGATTTAGAGGCAGTAGTGCGCGTGCGCGAGAGAGCGACGCGCGTTGGTTATGGAATTTTTCGCCGGGGATTGCTTGCAGTTCTTTATTTTTGGCGCTTTTTGTTTTCGGCCTGCCTGTAATCGAAAAGAATTGCGATTCTGCGGTATGAATTTATTTGCGGTTGCGTTAAAAATGACGTTTCTTGCAAGCAATACATTTTTCCGTGGATGCGTTCTAAATCGTCTATTAGTGTAAGTTTTCTTAACGTTTAACGTTGCAACATTTATTTATACTTCTATAAATGTGAAAAAGAGAATCACTGATTTACGAGAAATCATATGAAGAAAACCAAAAGTAAACCCCACACTTATCGATTATACCTGTAAACGACTGATGTATATATACAAACACAAAATGTTCTCCACCCAAAATCTAATACACCTGCAATTAATGCAAATCGATCCACGTATCACCGCAAAAAGACACTGCTGCTACGTCGACTTCCATCATTCATACACCATAAACATCGCGCCAACCATCCATTTTCCCACAACCGCCATATTCTCGTCCATTATACCTCACTACACCTCGCTATAAATACGAGAAAACAGACCGCGCACTTCGGATTTGGCAACGCTCGAAATTTGAATAATATACACGACCTCGCGCTCGCGCGAAAAACGTTTTATATATTTATACATCGTTTCGACAGCGCGCCAAATTACCCGCTTCAATTTTTTTATCCTTCTTGTTAGAGAGAAAGAGAGAGAGAGAGAGAGAGAGAGAGAGAGAGAGAAAGAGAGAGAGAGAGAGAGAGAGAGAGAGAGAGAAGCATAAATCACGAAAAGTGTCCTAAACCGTGCGGAGAGGCTTGCTCAACGAATATGAGAAAAGCCAGCCGCAAAATGCGCCCGGCCTATTAATACGCGTGCGCGGGAAACTCGCTGGGAGAATTGCATGTGTATATGTACTTACGTTTTGACCAAATGTTTGCGAGGAGGAGGCGGTGGAGGCTTTTTGCGCGTACGCTGCCTCGGCAAACAACGCCCACGAGCTTTTTGCCCTGCGAGGTTTCGGTCAATATTGAATAGGAAGTCGGCGCGGGAGGGCTTGAGTTTGAGTTGTATGTGGAAGTGGCCATTTTTTTGTATGAGTTTAAAGGCTGGGTGGTGTGTGCGTTTACCGAAGTGTTTTTTGAGCTTTTAAGGGAATGGTACTTATTTGCAAATTTTTTTTTTTTTTTTTTTCATGTTCATCTGAAACTTTTTTATTATGGAAATCATATAGTTAACAATTTTATTAAAGAATTAATTAAAAAAATTATTTGGGAGATCTTTGTATAGATATCGAAAAGATACCTACCAACAAAATTTGCAATTCTTAAGAAATCCGAAAAGCTATTTTCTTTCTTCTGTCAATTTTCACGAGAAAAAGGATATTACACATACAAATGCAAAAGAATAGCTAACGACTAGGAAACTGACAACTAGTCGAATTATTCGGCAAAATTCGTTAGAACCAATTAAAAAAATTTTTTAATTACTCTCAATTCCAAACTCTAACCAGTACCAACACCGAGATGTCAAAAAAATCAGAACACTCCTCGCGAAAAAAAAACACCAACCACGTCCGAACGTCAACGTAATAGACGATAATTTGAATAAATTACGCAAAATCGTAAATTGCCCGCACGCGTTTCAAAGCTCTCCTCGCTTCAAAACTCGTGTGTGGCATTTGGCCACACGTAAAGTACGTGTGCGCATGTGTACACGCCTCGGATTCTTTCACTTTCGAACAAAAGAAGGGCGGCCGCGAGGAAAACCTGCGCTCCTGCTTTGAAAAATTTACAGTCCCAACCCGTCGGAGCCAATAAAAGCCTCTCTCACTCCCCTCCTACCGTAAAATTATTTACTGCGCTTATATATACCTTCTCTCGTGAAACATTTACACCGCGGCGCGGCCGTTAGAACTGCGCGGGTTCGTTAGATGAGCCGGTGAATCACGCAAAAACGACGACGAGCCTCACGGAGAAAGACAAAAGGAACGCGCGGAAGATCGGAAATTCAACGCGAGAGAGAGGGAGAAAGAAGCCGAGGTATGCGCCAGGGAGGCATACCGGCGAGTTCGCTCTCTCGTCTTTCAGCGGCAGGCCGCAATTTGCCCCGTAATTATTATATTTATCTTTCTCATTCACTTAAGTCGCCGCGGCGCGCACGAGAGGCGCTCGGATTTATTTTTGCACGAGTGTGTCGCGACGCTGGTTGTGGGATAATTATTGCGATTGCGTATGTGTGTGAGTGAAGGCGCGGTACACTTTTTTTTCGGTGACCGGTGTGGGTTATTGTTCAGGATTCGCAGATGTGGGGTAATCGTATGCGAGGAGAGAGACTGAGAGAGAGTGAGAGAGGGAAGTAGTGTGGAGTGATTTGCGAGTGGAACGGTTTTTGATGAGATGCGCGGGGAGTGGGATGAGGTCGGAGTCTAGGTTGATTTATTGACCGAAAAATGGAGTATGTTCGTATATTGTTTGCAAAATCTGTGACAAGAGGGATAAGGAATTTTGATGTTTTTGTGAAAGTTATTTTAATAGCTGCATATTTGATGCACACACATTTTTATTATATTTTTTTAATTTTTATTATTTGTACGTTTATTTTTTGTAGACGTCCCCCTTTTATAAACCTTATTGTTTTGATAAATAACAAGATTATTCTGATATTCGTTTAAGTTACCATAAGATATACATATATACATTTTTACGAATTCTAATTCTGTTTTTAAAAACCTCTATTTCTAAAGGAATCGTTCGGGAGAACCAAACTTTTTTCAAATTAATCAATCAAAATTCGAATATTTTTCTCCTAATAAAAACCCCATCATCATAAATCATTTGAACCAACTTAAGCAAAATTCCATTCATCAAAAACAAGCATCAAAATAATAACAAACGTAAAACATATTCTTAACAACCTTAATACCACTGAAACACAGCAGCACGACACTACTAAGATACATTTCGCTCATTCATCACTCGATGCGAATTCCCAGATAGCGCAAGGCCGATCCTCGTCTACAACCACTCGACACGACCGACGCACACACATCGGCATCTAGAAAGCGATCGCTCAGCCTCTAAAACACACGCACACACACACATCCGATTCCCGGCTACCGTTCGCCAGCACCTCTCAAAAACTTTTGTCAAGTATATATACACGTATCCCCGCCCCCGCGCACACGTTTCTCCTTCTGCGTACAGACAGCAAAAGCCCCGAGTTCTCGCGGCGCGCAATCGCGGCTAATTAATCTGCGCCGCGGCGCGCGCATTACGCCGCGCGCCCGCCATTAGTTAATGATGACGCGATGTCTGCGCCGGCACGCCGCAACGTTTTTCCAATTAGTGATTTATTGCGAGGTCGCACGAGCGCGCTCAAAAGTGCCTATGTATGTATGTATATACATACACAAGCGGTCGTGCGCTGGTGATAAGGGCTGTATAACGATTATGCGAGAGAGAGAGAGAGACGTGGGTGAATGTAATTAGGGGGAGTGGGGGCGATCGAGGTATTTATAGGAGAGATTGATTTATGGCTGGAGGAGGGATATTCTTTTTGTGCAGTGTGAGTGCGGAGGTGGGTATCGTGTCGGTTAAGTCTGTGTTTGTGTATGTGTGTAAAGGCTAGCTGTTGCATTAATGGAGACGTGTCGGGAGTTTGGCTTTTTTTATATATAACGTGGTGTGAAAAGAGTTTCGTTTATTTTGTGGGGTTGGTCGCTGTGCTCGTGTGTGTATAGTTAAGTGTGCATGTTTTTAAAATTTATCGACCAAATTTTTAATAGCTCCTCCTATCTTATCAATCTCATCTAGACCTAAACTCTGCATAATCTTTCATATTAATAATCTCGTCCCTCTTCAACCACCCAAACATAAAAGAATACGCCAAACCGCCCGAACGGCGACATACTGCGCGCGGCTCCGAAGACCCAGTATAAATCGTCCGGCGACGGTGTGTCGCAGCTGCTTCTATATGGGTGGATGTACAGGCGAGCTGTTCCGGATGTATAGCAAAAAGGGTCGTTTATAGTTTAAAAGTCCCCTCTAAATTCGAATAAGTGGAATTCACTCTCAATAAGTGAATATTCACTTATTGAGAGTGAATTCCACTTATTCGAATTTAGAGAGTCGGAGGATGTTGAAATTTGGCAGGAAATAACAGCTTTGTGCTTTTATTCTTTTTAAAACGAATTGGTTAGAGAGATTCTATATATATTGTATAGTCGAAATATTTCTTTGTTAGTAGGGACAGCTCGTCTCAAAATCAGAGGAAGTGTCTATACATCGCTACACTTAAAGCTCTTAGAACGGCATTTCGAGTCGCTATGTATACTTCGCAGGTTGAAAGCGTAATTGGCCGTAAGTAGTATAGGCTTTGAGAGAGTCTGTTAGATAAAGCCAGAAAGCTTCCTTCGGCTGCCGAAGTGAACCAATAAAGTATATTTTCACGGGAGTTAATGAATTCGAATGGCTGTACGTATTCCGTAATTTATTTCGAGCGTTATTCCCATTGATTCGGAATTTGTAAAAATCCACGTAATAAAGGTTTATCTTCGAAGGCACGCGAGGAAATGACTCGTTGACCTATTAAACGTATAATAGACAAAAGCTATCGTCAAATACGAAATCTTAGTATATATTTTCTCGAAACAAATCATTCGCCTACTAGACCTCGAATAATTAACCCTATATATATATACACACACACACATACACACACACACACACACACACACACACACACACACACACACACACACACACACACACACACACACACACACACACACACACACACACACACACGGTCCTATAGACTCTCCCAGTAAAACAAATTTACCGAGCTTCACCTCCCCTCCTCGAATCTATTTGCGCTAGGCCAACAGCCACGGAAGCCTATACGTGCGATATGCTCCTATATAGGCCTGCCAAATCGACGACCAAAGCTCCTCGAAAACTCTCTCCACGTGTATATACATATACACTCACGCACACTTGCACACCTATATACGCGCACGAGGAAGAATTCGAAGAGGAGCAAGAAAGCCATGCCGCGGTGGCGGCGGCAGCGGCGAAGAAGAAGAAGAAGCGGCAGAAGAAGAGGAACGAGGTCCGAGAGCGAGTAAGAAGTTAAGAGGACGGTCCAGCGCTCTCTCTCTCTCTCTCTCTCTTGCGCGCGCGCGCCGGAGGTGATGACCTGCTCAAGGCCACCCGCTCTCTCTCTCTTTCTCTCTCCCGAGCGAGCGATCGTCCGCGGGATATAGGTACACGCGCGCGAGCGAGGCTTGCTCTTCTTAGGAGAGAGAGAGAGAGAGAGAAGGAGTACATCCCCGCAGTGAGCCGCCATTGCGCGGTGTGTGTACGTACGTGTGTATGTGTGTGTGGGTAGTTGACACGTGAATGTGGCCCCAGCGCGCGCGCGTGCACTTGTTCGAGGGAGAGTTGGCGTGGATGCAAGAGAGAGAGCTTTTTCGGTGCGAGGTTGTGTGCGGGGTGTAGGAGAGTTGCAGTGGATAGATAAATGGTTAATGATTTGGTTATAATGGTATAGAGTGTTTGGATAGAAAATTTTTGATTGTGGTAAAAGGGGAGGAATTTTAGAGTGAAGCATGATAAAGTTGGTAATATATCAGTGGAAAATGTCGCGATTTTGGCTAAAATATCGCGTATATATTGGATTGAAGAGAATGCTAATGAAAGATTCGAGTTTTTAATACACGGAGAAAAATGTTATAATAAATTTTATTATAAGTATAATAAAAATTACTATATAGTATAGGAAAAGTGTGACATTTCCACTGTATGCTGCATTTTTGTTATAACTATATGAATAATTACAACATTTTTAGTAATTTTTATTACAGTGTTGGTTAAAAAGTATTACGACATAAAAGAAAAATTGCTATATAACATAGCAAAAACTGCGATATAGTAAAATTTGAAGTATATTCTTTTAATTTTAGCCCCCCGTCATAAGAAATTTTGTTATACAATATAGTAAAAATTGCCACAACTATAGTACTTTCTGCGTACGTCAAGTCGTGCACATGGTCTAATTGAGGTTATGTACTCCATTGCAATTTCACTTGGCCTTGCTTTTAAGTAAACAAAACTTTGAAAATCTCGATTGAATCATTTTATTTTTTATTATGTACATTGGTGATGAGTATTTTTTATGTAATTGTAGTTATTCAATATTATCATTTAAGAGATTTCGTAACCAGGGGTTTGACATATGTCAGTTCCAAAATTTTATACTCAAGAATCCTACTTGGGTAAGTGGTTAGCGCGTCCGATTACCATGCTGAGGGCCCCAGGATCGATCCCAACCGTCGTCAAAAAAAAATTTTATTTCTAATTTTAAATTTATTTTCACATTAAGTATTCTATTAAAATGCAAAAATAGTTCAAAAAATGAAAAAAAAATTAATTTTTTGAAATTTAGTCAGCCATAAAAATTACTATGTTGTGTAGCAAAAATTATTATAATTTCGATATGTCACAGCGTTCCTATAAAATATAGTAATTTTTCTCACATTTTATAATAAAATTTATTATAACATTTTCTCCGTGTAAAATTATCGATCTGCCCGTACAATAAATCAACGAATTATCGAAAAACTGTTCAATCGATAAATACATCCATTAATGATTTAAAAAAGCATAAGTACTGCACTCCCAATCGTAACGACATGCACGAAAAAAAAACCATTACCCAAAAAACCACCGAAAAACTGAAACAAACCCATCCTTTTTCTCGGATTTCCTCCTCAATTCCCTTCAGCACCTACCTACCTACCTCATCATCATCGCATCTCCTCTCTCATCCTCCGCTGCAGGTCCCTTCTCAAAGCCGTTACCACCCTCTCCCTCTCTCGCTCCTTATCGGTCAAGTACACGGGCGACCGGCTGGCCGGCGCGCGGGAGAGCCAAAAATAAACGCGCTCGAGAGAGCTTTTCGACTTCCTTTTGCGCGTGCATATGTATATACGCGTCTCGGTATATATAACGAGAGAAAGAGAGAGAGAGAGAGAGAGGGACTTCGAGGGGATTTTTATCGACGCGAGAGAGAGAGAGGAAGGAATTTTCGGGCCCGCGGGGTTAATTTATGCGTATATACGCGCCCGGCTGCGGCCTTTTTTTATCGCGGGGAGGCGATTTTTTGCTGCGAGAAGGGGGAGAGAGAGGTTGCGTAATTGGTTATGAGAATTTCGACGGGTTCTTTTGGGGAGGAGGAAGCGATGGAATTTCGCGTTTGTTTCTTCATTATATGGAGCTCGCTCGCTCGCGGTATACGGATGATGCGGGAATGCGCGCCGAATGGTTTTTGTGGGCTAGCCGTTGTTGCTTTGAAATGCTGAGGCAACGAAACTAATTTTATCGAAATGTTTCTTACGAGTGTGAGATTTTTCTTAGAATAATTATTCGCAGAGTATGCGCACGCATATATACATCCCATTAATGTGTGTGTGTGTGTGTATGTGTGTGTGTGTGTGTGTGTGTGTGTGTGTGTGTGTGTGTGTATATAAGCGGATGCAAAAACCACGGCGACGAATAAAACGTATTATATATATATAAGCGGATGCAAAAACCACGGCGACGAATAAAACGCGCAAGAGCACGGAGAGTACAGTTGGCGGAATTCAGGAAGAAGTCGCGACGCAATCGCATTATTTTTTCCCCCGCTTAATTAGTAGCTTACGTCTCTATATACGAATATAAGTAGAACCGGTCGCCGCACGGAGAGTCCGGATCTAGCAGAACCCGAATGTATCTATATTTTCGCGTCTCGACGAACGGGGTATACACGCGTTTCTAGTTATATCTCAAACCGCACGCTTGCGCGTTTTGCAATCTCAACTATCCCACTATCACGCGAATAACTATATAATAATAAAGGAATGTTTATACCAATATACGCTCATTGATACTTCGCATAAAAATCGCGTTCATCCACACGCGCTCGCGAGATTGAAAGAGCGCCTCGGCGCTACGGATCGGATGTCCCGTAATGAGGGTCAATTGGAGTCAAGTTGACAGATGTATATGTGCGTGTGCGCATGAGTCGACGATTTCCCGTGCGATGCTTTTATCGAATTGTGTTGCGCGAGCGCATTGTGCTAGCACGGCCCCGAGACCTGAATCTCGGCTGGCCTTCGTAAGAATCGGTTGTCAGTGCTGGTTTTGAGAATCGGTTAGAGAAAATTGATTGGACGGATATAACTAAAAATTGTAAGATTTTGGTGGTTTACGAAATTTTAGAATCTCCTCTGCCTGTTGCCGACGTTTCAGCTGGTTTTCCATATATTTTTTTCAATTGACGATACATATTCACATAAGTGAGACAAAATTTTGTACTCCTCTAAGCCATGTATTTGTACTCATTCGAAAATAGGTTTAACCTCAACAAATATCAACCATTTATTGAAAAACAAATTGTTTCAAATATACCCCGAACTATACAAACTATCTAAAATTGACCATTTATTAAAAACCAAATTGTTTTAAATATACCCCGAACTATACAAACTATCTAAAATTGACCATTTATTAAAAACCAAATTGTTTCAAATATACAATGAACTACAAACGACCTGAAATTGCACACTTCAGATGTCCATCCCCCCTTAGTTTTTTTTATCGTAATTGACAAATTACGACATTTTGCATCGCGACATAAAGCTGTCTGCGTATCCTTGCATAACGGCACGAGCGCGCGAGCTCGCGGATATATACTGCAGTTTGCGGGATCGTCGAGATATTGGACTAATTGGCGTAATTAAAGATGCTACAATAACAAGTAGCATAACGATCCGTGATATTGGTTTTTACGAGCGCGCGCGTGGAAGATTTTATGAACTTGATCGACGTGCTTCAGTCAATCTATCCGCCGGCTGTAAACGACCGTTTTATTGACAGTCCATAAGCGTACACCGCGCGCGCGAGATTTCAACGTATATAACAACCGTTGTAAAATCGTCGGTTTATACTGTTCACGGATTGATACACTGTATCAACAATAATCGACAACAATTCAAAACCTTCCACCAGAATATAAACCTTGTCTCTATATATCCACTACAAAATAATTCCTCACTTTACCTATATCACAAAATTCCAGCACCGCACCGCCGAATATCCGACACAGCGATCGGTGCACCTCCCGGCCCATCCACTCGCTAAGCAAACACCATATCGCTCGCGCGCGCGCACCATTTATCCCTCCCCTCGCTGCATCAGGCGATACACACACACACACACACACACACACACACACACACACACACACACACACACACACATACACACACACACACATACAGAGAATCACGCGAAGAATTCCCCGAAAGCACGCGTGGCGGGGAATAATAATCGCGGTTGGCGATCGCGCGGCGGCCCTTACGCAACTAAAAGAAATGATAAAACAGGACGGCTCTTCTTTTTCTCGTTTCAGCAGCAGCAGAAGCAGAACCAGGAGAAACGGCAGAAACAGCAGCAGCAGACGACGGGACGGAGTGCGTGAGCCGAATCGCGAGCGAAGTCGAGTCCTGCGCGCCGGAGGATAAGAAACAGGATAAAAGTGAGTGTCTCTGCGTTAACTCTTTTTTCCTTTTAAGCCCTTTTTCGTGCTGTGCGTATAAACGCGTATATGTAATATATATGCCGCTCTCTTTCTCCTCCGTTCTTATCTACTTTCTCCTCTCATCTTCGCCTCCTCCTCCTCCTCTCGTTCGGGCTAGTCTTCTTTTTTACGCTGAACAGTTAGGGCGGCTTAATGAGAGCCGGGTTGCTTCTTTTTTTTTTTCATTCTTACATTGAGATAGCACGTGTGTGCGTGTACTCTTTTCGCGGGTAACTTGCGGCGCGCTGAATTTATACTTTACGATTTGAAACTTGAGAGCGTGTGACGCGGTGGTCGAGAGGAGAGGATTTCTCAAAGGCGAAGTCATAAAGCCGCGCGGCTAGGAGATGCGTTATCGGGCCGTCAATCAATTTACGGGCAATTTTGCGCGCGGCGGCTACAGCCGCGGGGTGAACCGCTTTGGAGCGGGTTGATAGCGGATTGCAATCGATCTTCATGTGGAAGAGGGGAATCGGTTTAACAATGTGAGATGAGCGTCGAATTGATATTCTTAAGAATGCAAAGGTTAAGACGCGGGGCTGCACGACTGAGGATCTCGCGAAGTTACGTATACGTAACTTCGTGAAATTGTTGGTCAAGCATTTTAAGGAAAAGTTTGTTGTTGTGCAATTTAAATTGTCAGAGAAAAAATTCGATTTATAAAAGAAATAGTTATTGAGTTTTTTAAATAGACACAATTTTTTTAAAAATAGAGACACCCGCGTAAAAATAATTACGTGTGGCTGAAGTTTATATAAAGTTGACGTTTTGGATAACTTCTCAGCAACTGTAGCCAATGGGACGCTGCCAAACTTCAAATTTTCGTAGTTCAATGTTCGGCGTAACTTTATAATAACTTTATCAGGACTTTACACAAATATCTTTTGCGTAAATTTCTGGGTACTACGTTCAGCGTAAGTTTAGGATGACTTATCTGGATGTTTATAGTAACTTTATACAAAGCTCTATGAAATTGTTTCTAAAGTATTGGGGTGCCTAATAAGTTTGGGGCAACTTAATCCCAACTTTGGCGAAACTTCATGTCAGAAGATAATTATTACAAATAATGTTCGGCAAAAGATCAGGTAAACTTTTACAGGGCCTACACGTAAGATATACACGGTCTATTGCCTCGATAACGCTGCCGGTGGCCAGCAGTTCCATGATCCGCAGAAAGGAAAAGGCACCATTTTCAGATAAGTCTTTCTTCCTGTATAAATACTGTATTCTAGACTAACCTTCCAACCTTAATATTTGTATCCATACCTACATTGCAATCATAAAATTTACAATCAAATTCTAGCAGAATGTCAGAGCAAATGCTTTGTGAATTGTTATTTTTATACGTGCATGAATTCGGCGTTATTGCAGAACTTACAATTCATGAATGTTAGAAGTTTAAAGTTTTGCACGAAGACTATTTTGAAGTATTTCTGCTAGTATCTCTCCCCGCCTGCTTCGTTTACGGTACTTACGTGTCATGAAATGGTATTAGTAGACAATATGTACATAATATATCTATTTCTGAATTATTCTATTTTTATTTGAATTTCAAAAGTTATCTATTCTTATTATTTAATGTCTTTTTAATCTTCAGAAAAAATCTAACAATATACTATATAGTAGCATTTTTGTTTAACAAATTTTTATCGTGAAAATTATGAAGTGCGTATAAAATTTTTGTAAATTTTGTTTCTAGAGGCCGGCCACCGGTAAGACCACCCTGCAAAAGTTTACCTGATCTTTTGCCGAACATTATTTGTAATAATTATCTTCTGACATGAAGTTTCGCCAAAGTGGGGGTTAAGTTTCGCCAAACTTATTGTATTAATTATTCACTGATTTCAAGTTTGACCAAAGTTGGGATTAAGTTGCCCCAAACTTATTGGGCACCCCAATACTTTAGAAACAATTTCATAGAGCTTTGTATAAAGTTACTATAAACATCCAGATAAGTCATCCTAAACTTACGCTGAACGTAGTACCCAGAAATTTACGCAAAAGATATTTGTGTAAAGTCCTGATAAAGTTATTATAAAGTTACGACGAACATTGAAATACAAAAATTTGAAGTTTATCAGCGCCTCATTGGCTACAGTTGCTGAGAAGTTATCCAAAACGTCAACTTTATACAAACTTCAGCCAAACGTAATTATTTTTACGCGGGCAGTTAGGAAACCTCGTACAGCTGATATTTATGTATAACTAGATGTAGATGTCCTTCCCTCTATTAAAATCTGTCACTCCATGAAGTAAACTCAGCTCAGATTAACTTACGAAACGATATAGAATCATGGATTTAAAATAGAATCCCACTCGAAGAATTTGATTTACTCGTCGCCATTCTACAACTTCTCCTCAACCCCAAATCCTTTCACTCAAATAACCCGCAAAAATCCCTATTTCAAATTCCTCAAAATCCTACCTCCTTCCACACACTTCCACCACACACATACACATACACACAATTTTTCAAGACCCCTTACAAGGCGCAAGTAACACTGCGACGACGGCGAAGCCGTGGACGAAAGGAACGCCGGACAAAAAAGGCACCGCCTCCACAGCAGTAGCAGCAGCAGCTCCTTTTATGATACCCGCGCGCACGTTCGTTCCACTCGCGCGCGCCTGCGCCCTTTCGCGCTTATTATTTTAGGCGCAACGCATGCGCGTAAAAGGGCGCGAGGAGGACCGGACGGGAGTTTTTGCGTCGGTGTGTGTTGTGTGCGCGTGAGTGCGAGTGCTGGAGGTCCGTGAATGGTTATCGCTTTATTTCGAGATGTTGCGGAAGATTGGTATATATACTGTTGCGGTGTGTTGTCTGCGGGCGGAGGAGAAGAAGTGGATGTTGTGTGTGTACAGTTGTTAATTTTTTGCACGTAATGACTCATGGGTGAGAGAAATATAGAAGGTGGGCAATTGCCTGGGAATTATGATCCCTGCTGGAAATCATCCATTTATGAAACTATTTTTCGAACATTTTCTAGCCATTTTATGGCGATTTCGGTCAACTCGCCCTAAAATGGCTAGAAAATGTTCGAAAAATCGTTTCACAAATGGGAGAAAACTGGACGATTTCCAGCAGGGATATTTTTAATTTATAACGTAATTTTTTATGCGGCTTATTTCTCAACAGAAAATTGTAACATTAATCGAAAAATAGCTGTTATTATTATTTTGTCTATTGAGCTCATTTATTTATTCCCGAGAAAGCAGTCATTTCGATCCGAATGAAAACGAGACTATGTCACGGCGCAATCTAAGCCGCGTCTATAAAATCTGTCCCACTCTTCCATTCTTCTTATTCAATTATATAGACGAAAATTCGATACATCGTCGACGTCCAAGGTCTGCCGCAGCCTCGGGATACACATATCGCGGTTACTGTCTCGGAATGATCATGTCGCGCGCAATTCCAAAACCATTTTTATTCGTTCGCGCGTGTCATCTGCAATTTAAGGCTTCGCCGCCGCAGCGTCTTTGTTGACCAACAGCAAGCATTGTGGCGAACAATTATTTTCGTATTACGGTTTCATTAATCACGCGTCGGCCAACAAAAAAAAAAAGAAGAAGCGAAACGGATTTTCACGCGCGAAATCGCGAACGCGGCAAAAAATCCGTGACAAAGCGAGGGTAAATTCGAGCGTGTTTTTCTCTAATGTGCCGAATTTCACGGTATTAAAAGCCTCTGAGAGTACAAAAATTAACCACCGCAGCGGTAGAAATTGTCCCCCACAGCCAAACATTACTCATACTTTCCTACTCTCACCTCACGTAAAAAAAAAAAGCCATATACTTCTCCGAACCGAACCGCCAAAAAACCCCTGCAGCACAGTATTACCACACACACACACGTACATACGTCATCACCTCGCAACAATACGACGATTGCACAACCGCGGCGGCGACAACACATCCTTTTGCGACGATCGCCCTAAACAAAAGCGCAGCCCTCGGGGGCCGCGGGTAAAAGTGCAATCGACGACAACGGCGATCGGGTTACTTACCCGCGCGCCTGGATACATATATATATATACGGGATTTACGAGGCGCATGCGCGAGGCCCGCGGCATCGTCGTCGTCGTCATCCGCGGCCGACGTTTCCGCGTTCAGCGCTGTATCTTATTCCCCGAGGAGTTGTACGTGCGCGCGTGTGTGTGTCTATTGTGCGGTGAAGGTATGTGTGACTGGAGAGGGTCGAGCGAGTTTCTTGCCCCTTTCCGGTGGGATTTTTGTGGGTGGCGGTGTTGTCGGCGTTGCTGGCTTTGTTGGTGACCAGGCTTCAAAGGATGGAATTTCCTCGGTTCAGATGTTTCTGTGACTTTTACCTGATGGGATTGTGCGAGGTAAAGCGTTTTTAATGTAGGGTCAAGTTTTGTTGGTGATAATTTTTTTTTGGGTTTGAGAGTAATCGTATGGAGAAAATTTTTACATTTTTTTTAGTACTGAGGCTTACTTTCTCACTGTTGGAAGTGTTCTTTTATAAGGAAATAAATTTATTATATTTTAGTACTTTTACGAAATAATGATAAATTTCACTACACCTCTTCGGTAACGTTTACTCCTTGCGTCTATATCCCTTCCACCGGCAAAAATATACTAAATTTTCTTGTGCAATTTTTCCCTGCAACACCAACCATAATTTACCACACAATGTCCACAGTTACATATCCCCAATCAAATAAATTTCCAATAACGCACGCGACTCGCGCACAAGTATTACGTATTATCGCACCCAAAGTGTCGACGATACAACGAATTTGTTTATTCCCAATCTTATACCATCACGCTAAGCCCATCGTTTATATCTCTTATAAATCCATTACGACTTCCCACATTTCCGCCGACTGCGCACGCGTCACGTAACTACGCGGCCATCAATATTCATTTCATCCGCAACGAGGCAGAAGGCCACTCAATAAAAAAAGGCCCTCTAACGAAAGTGAAAATTCTCTCCTTGCCGGCGTACCACACAGATCCCACGTGGCATTGCGCAATTATCGTCGCGCGCCTCTTCAAAAACCCGAAACTCTCACTCGACGAAATCTACACTCGGGAGAGTGACACGCGCGATTATGCGCGTTTAATCACGCGCGCGTAATTACACCTCACGCACAAAGGGATATGGAGAGAAGAAAAAAAGCGGGGCTTTCTTCGCGGCGAGCCATTCAGCCGTGCGCGCGGTAACTAATTGCACGTCACGCGACATTCAAATTCAATATTTGTTATTATTATTATACGTGTGTATGTGTGTACTTTCATCTGGTGCGCGGGATTATGAAGTCGGGATCATTGTGGCCGGGTCGAGTGGATGAATGGTCGTGTGCTCAGTGACATAATTAAATTAGAAGAAAGTTACGCGAGGTGATTCAATAGGCGCCGAATGAAAAATCGATGGTTTTTCGTTGTGAAAAACACATGGAGGATGTGTTGTTTTGTAAATGTATATACGGCTGTGAAAACCCACTTGACACCATTAATCTCTTTTTATGTTGACCGCGTGCTGAACGTATAAAGAATAATGCTTCAATACAAAGTTTAATTTTTTTTTTCTCGAAACTTCTAAACAGTTTTTTCATTAATAAACGGATACTTGCTGTGAAAACATGAAAATCTGTACAAGGAAATAAATCAATTAACAATTGAAAAAAATTTAATCCGACTTTCCAATCGATAAATACTTTATCACGCGCGAAACTTTATCTATTATAACAAGACCGCGTAATTTGCATATATCCCTTAGATAACCATTAATCAACTTCCTCCTTCAATTAAGGAAAAAAAAACGTCCAACTTACAAAACACATCGTACACCTAATACGCGACAGCAACGTCACACCTCTATTACAGGCGATAACGAAAGCATCGCAATAAATCCGCGCGACAAGAAATCTTTATTTATCTGCGCGAAATGACCCGCGCGGAATGCATATTATTCCGCTACGCGCGTCGATGAAAAGCCCCGGACGTTGAGTTACGAGCGCATATGTCCGCTGCGAGGTCTTAATCGTACACGCCGCTGTGTGAATTCGGATTGATTTATATAAAAGGGAGAGGAGAGGGTTTTGTTTGAAGTTTGATAGAGTGTTGGCACTTGTCGACGGCGTGAAATTCCAGGTGTCGTGGCGAGGGATTTTTCCGGGCATGTTGAATTTCACGATTATACCGTTGGTTTCACAACATAATGAAATAACAATTTTATTAGTCTAGAGCGCCTCGATTCATCAACTGAAAATTCCCAGCCCATTTATTACCCCTTTATACGAAAAATTTCGGTCAACCCTAATCGATAAATCCAGCCGCTTATTTCCATAAATCACGCGCCACCTCCGCCGTAATTCATCGTGAACCGACACATTGTTTCCACCATGGCTACCTATTACACAAATACATTCCCTCCGCGACCTATAGCTACCACCCACGAAAAACCGCACGCATATATATGTACAAAAAATGCACACTGCGTCTCTCACTCCCGCGGCTAGAAAGCCGCGCGTATATCGTTTTATTACGCGTGTCGGCGGCATTGTCTCCCGCGGCGGGATTGACGAGATTAGAGGCGCGAGATAAAGGGTAGCACGTATACGCACTGAAAGCCTTTAACGCGTCCCCGGGAGATAATTTTAATCCGTTCCGTGAGCGCGCACATCAGGATATATATAGTAGCCGAGTGTTTGAACGGGGATACGTGCCGGGTTTGGATGTTCCAGTTTTGGAGCGGTCGGCTTTTAAGGTGACAAGAGAGTGTTTTGATAGAGATCCGCGCGTGTGTTTGAGGGATTGATTTTTTTATAGGTGTAATCGCCGGTGGCCTCGTTGGAAAGTGTGTTGAGCGTATTGGCAGTGGTACTTTTAGATGAAGGAAAGTAGTTTGTATTTTTAAAGCGGCGTGTCTTTGTCCCCGGTTATCTAGTCGGCGATAGCAGGATTATTGATGAGTTGAATTAGAAGACTAACTTTTGTATCATACGTTTGATCTAAAAAAAAAGAAAATTAAATTTTAAAAGTCTGGTATCATTATTAAATTTAAAAAAAACGGCAGAATAAATTGAATGGGTAAATTTTTTACTGTAAATATATATAATTTAACTACACTATAATAAGAAACTTCGGAACTTCGACGTCAATATTCTTCAAGACGATATGAAGTCAAAGCAATCATTTCTTAACATAATGTACAATCACGATACAATATACAATATTCATTAAAAATATTTATACCAGCACACATCAACGAAATTGAAGTACATTTTTTAATATTTTGTTATACAAACTCAACACACGATTCTTCAAAAATATTCCATCAAAATCAAAGTACATTTTCGAAAACGACTCAAGCATAAACGAAATATTATCACCTTCCCGATATCTCCTTCAAATTCCCACAGCAGCTCTTTTTCCAAACCTCTTCGTCGCCGCGTAACGACTTCCGCCACCCTCGCTCCCGATACACTTTTAATCATTCCCAAACTTTTACCGTTCGCCTCATCTCTCCGCAAAACAAAGCCTAAAACGCCGCATCCCAAGATCCCCGCGGCTACCGCGCGCAAGCTCCCCCGCCGCAATAATTCCGCGTAAGCACTTACCTCAAAAGCGCGCCGTACCGCGCGATAGCGCGACTTAAAAGGACCGCGCCTTTTTCGCGCTTATCGCGCATTTTTTTTTATTCACTCGCAGCTCGGCGGCGCGTAATATACCGTTACATGCACGCGCGCGCGAGAGCGTAACGTGAAATTTTTAATTTATGCCTTGTTTACCCTGCGCCGCGTCACATCCCGATGGTATAAGGAATCGAGTGGGTTTCGTGATTTGTGTATAGGGGATGGGAGGAGGCGCGTGACGTAGGGATTTTTGCAGGACTGCAGTGATATTGACCCCGATGCGAGGTATGCACTTGCGTGTGTGTATAACTGTGAAGTTCGAAAATTATATAAAAGTGCCGAAGAAACGGCGGCTGTATTGTATATGCTCTTATCCGAAGAATTAGCGGGGAATCGTGCGGTATTTTCTTTTTAATTTTACGCGAAACCACGGAATCGTCGCCAGCGAATGGGAAGAAGGGAATTCGAGCTGCTGACGTACTTAAAAGGATCGGTATATTCGGAAATATGACGGGTTAATGGTTCGTTTTTTATTTCATATGTTTTTTATCGCACTGTAAAAAATTATATTGCATGTTATGAAGTTACACGGTATTAAAGAAGGTGTTTAAGGTTTATGCCATACACTAAATAAAATTACATGGGTTGTTATCGCGTTTTCTTAATTAAATGAAATACAAAGTAAGGTCAATTTGTTAATGTCTTTTTTTTTTTAGGACAATTTACAGAAATGTATTTATCAATCGAGGCAGAATAAGTACAAAACCATGTAGATTCACATTATATTTATAAGAAATTTATTTATTTTTTTAAATAAAGTAATATTAACACATTTAAATATTCTGTATTTTCTCAAGTATCCTGGCTAAAAAGTGGCCGTTGCCTTACGTACACCGGACTTGACTATAGTAAACTCTTCCAACTAAAAATACACTAAAAATTAAGAAATTTATTCTATTTCCTCATTAAGTACCCCTGCCCACGATCTCCCGGCACGCGTCAATATCCGGCCGATCGGAATCACACACTCTCTATACCGGCGCCTTTTTTCACCCCACTGCTTTATTACCCGCGATAACGGATTATTACTCAACGTCTCTCTCTCCTCGTTCGCGTGGGCGGCGCACGCGCGACCTTCCCACGCCCATTGTTACACTTTTCTGCGTGGACGGATTTCGAATTCCGCGCGCCGCCGTCGTTGCTGACCGCTCGTGTAGCAGCATATAGTATGGGTCGAGGATTTTGTTGAATGACAATGGATGGCCTGCTTTTTTCTTCTTCTCGTTGGCGAATATTAGAGAGAAATCGTGCGGATTCTAAGTAGAGGGACGATGAACTCTGGCGCGTGTGCATATGATTAGCATCGTAACAATTGGATAAGGGGGAGATAATGTATATAACGGTCAGGTATAAATATATAAATGCTTTCTTCTTATGAATTTTTAATTCGAGGATCGTTTGTGTCGGACGTTAAATTTAGGGTTTGACGTTGGATCAGAGAGTAGAACTAACGTCTAATAAGTGTCATTGAGAGTATGTTTATACACTAAAAGAATTCAAGACGATTAAAGCAGTTTCACTAATTTCTTCTACACGGAGAGGACTCGGGTAGTAGGTATAAAGCTAGCATTACTCGAATCTCCCGTAGTTTCTGCCTGAGAGTCAACAGTAAAGATTTTTTCTACGTTCACCAATTCTTAAAAATTGGTTTTCTTTAGCTAAAGTATAATAGAAAAACGTATTACAATTATAATTAACTTATGTAAATCGTATATAAACTATGTAAAGTTTATTTATTTGCGTGCAATTGATGTTTGCATCTCCTAACCTCAAAAAAACATGCGACTTTGATGTTTACGTTTACGAAGGACTCAGGCAAAAACGGCCTAAGAGCTCGGCATTGGCGATTGGCTACATACACTAACCTTAGCGGATGAAAATAAGGTTGCATTTATTCAAGTTTTCTCTCCGTGTATATTAAGTATATAAAAGCAGGAGTGCGATAATTTCTCCAATTTTTACCATCACCCTTTTTCTTCGCGTACACCACAACAAAGGTCATTACACACTAAATTAACTTCGTCAATTTCTGCACCTTCATTCAATTACACTCAACCCGACGCCCTCACCTCGTCACTCTAATCTTCCCCCCGTAACCCCTCCCCCCATTCCATTACGCAACGATAAATTTCACCTGCCCGCAACCCACCTCAACTAACCGCACGCGAAATAAAAAAAAAAAAAAAAAAAAACACCCAGCGCCAAAACCTCCGCGTCGCCCAATAACAATGAATCTTCCGCGGCGGTGGCGGCGGCAGCGCAATTATCGCCGTCGGTACTTAATCATTTTCCCGCCGCCGCCTAATGCTAACAAACTGCCTTTGAGCGCCGCCGTTGCGCAAGTAAACGTGTGCGCGCCTGTAAGCAAATTAAATGTACACGCCGGGTTTTAATCCCTACGAGAAGGCGTGTATGTGTGTGGAGATATAGTTTCTTTATTTCGCGGTTGTGTGTGTGTGTGTGTGGCTGGATGGAGCGTGAGTTACCGTTTCCGCGAGAGCAAGGATATAACGCGGGTATTAGGAGGAACTGGAGTAGGTGGAGATGTATGGGACGGCGGGATATGTGAATGGGTTTTTGTTTGCGTTATTTAGTGGATTTTTGGTTTCTCTATTTGCAGGCTGAATGGTGGCTTGTATGAGATTTTAGTAGGTCGAAATGAGATACATCCGAGTTGTACGTTATTTTATACCTTGAATGTTCTTGCACTACTTGGGGATAATAATCTTTCAAATAATTCGTCATATTGTCGGCAAAATGCTTAATACTTGTATATTAACAATGCTATTATGGTTTAAAATCAATGATTGATACCAACGTATTGATATTGTTATAAAATATTACACAGCTATTATAACACTACGCATATCACGACGACGCTATTGACACATCAGCCATCACTATAAATCACTACTAAGCGAAAAAAAAAGCCCCAAGCCACCCACAGCTACGCAGTCACGTTTTTATCGCTATCTTCGCACACCTCTCCTCTAAACCACCTCCTAGATCTCACGTTTCCCATATCGCTCGCGATCGCGGCCCCCTTCGTCACGTCCTCTCTCTCTCTTCCTATTTATCCTAATCAGCACGTATTCACTCAGCGCAGCCGCATGTCGCAACGTGTGTCCATTGATACCCGGCGTCAATTAGCGCCGCGACTACTCGCCGCGGTAATGAAGTACGGCGCGGTGCGCGGATGGATAATCGAGCGTGAACGCGCCGCTGAAAGATATGATACGTGCGAGGGAGGTGGAATTATTAGTGCGTGAGAAGATGGAATTGCAAAGCGGTGATTAAGGACGGAGTCTAAACGGTGCAGTGTAGGATCATAAGTGATTTTAGCGTTGCGAGATGCTTTGATTTTTTGGGCTTGGGTATGTGTGTGTGTGTGAAGTATGCGCTTGGGTAATGCACGGGGGTTAGGTGAAGTGGATGTTTTTTGAGAACGTAAGATTAGATTTTCATAATACTAGGTGAAGTGCGGCGTTGGTTCGTTTAAGGAATTGATATTTATATTTAAAAATAAATATACTTTTACTGTGAATTATGTTATATAGTTGTTCTCATGCTTCAGTGGAAAGACTTAAAAGAAAGATTATATATTATTTTTCCTGATTTTTCGTTACATAATATAATAAGTATAACATATCAAAATCCTCAGACATTGAAATATTCTAGATTACAGTAAATTGAAAATAATGTTAATGTAAATGGAATCATACGCTTTAAAATACGGTTTGACCTACATAAAACCCAATTCTAAAAGTGATTTTACACCGTGGAAAAGAAATTATAACCATCGGAATAACGAAGTGCTTACAACACGCGCCAGCTCAAATCAATCCTACGCGCACTACCAAAAAGTCGAAGCTAAATTAGAGAAAAGTATATAATGCAAATAGCGGAATGCGCGCAGGCGAGCGATTAAACGAGTTTGAAGCTGTTACGTTCTACTTTCTGCGTTGATTCGTCCGATTTAAATCGTTCAGTGGATTGCGAAATCTGGCCCGATGCCAGGCGCAGATAAAAATTAATTAACTTTAATCATAATTAAGAATGTGAGATCGGACGCGAATGAAAGTTGCATAAATGAGCGCCAGGAAAGGTATTGGTACGCGCGATGCGTATACTATATTCCGAAAGTGTATAGTTATCTTGCAAAGTCTTCGGTTAATATGAAGTTTGAATTCTTGCGAGCTACTTGTAGGTCATTCGAATATTTATTTGCAATTTACTTTGAACTTTTCAGATATATGTTAATGACGAGATTTTTATTTTGTCGCGTGTCCCAAATTATTATAAATTATGTTTCGTTCGCACTGCAACTGCCATGTTTCACTTATTTAAACAAAAAAAAAATTCTTCAATGGAATTTAAAATATTTTGCATTAATAAAAAATGAAAAATTGAGAAAAATTATATAAAAGAAATATTGAGATCAAAAACGCAGAAACTACTTTTACCATTTTTCAAGTTACGAAAACGCCACGCGTATCCTTCACACCAGGAACGCTTATTAAAAACTGTTTCCCATTCAAAACCACATCGACGGCACACATCGATAAAATCCCCCTTTATTCCTTTGCAAAGCCCAAAACGACATCTCCCGTTCTTTGTATTCTTCATACAATCGAAGCCCACATTTCGGTATATTATTATATACGCACACCTCGCCATACCTTTTTTCACATCATTAAAAAACAAAACGACCCACTACCCACAACCATCGTGCAATTATTTCACTGCCGCCACTTTACTCCTCTCCCCCATATAAACAAACGATCCCCTCGCTGCGATACATGGAAAAAAGCCGCGTTATACCTACACCTTTGTGTGCGGAGAGTGAGAGCGCGCAAGGTCGAGGAAATTTCGAAATCCCCCGCGAGTGAAGCTGCATATCGGCGCGGGATCAGCTGTTCTATAATTGCCGGGCCACGTTGCCGCCGCGTGCCACGGCAAAGACGAGTTTTAGAGAAAAGTGAAGTTGGAATTTTCGAAACTTCGGTTAACGGGATGTGTGTTACCGATATAATTTTTCAATGAGTATATCTCGTGACAGTACCAATAGAATCGCTTCAGAAAAATTCTGAATACAGTATTTACTTATACGAAGGGCGTGAAAATTGTGTTTTTCCAAATAAATGTTTAGAAATTTTTTAATTAAAAAAAAAAACTGTGATGTCGATAAGTAGGAATCTGCATTTTTGTCATTTTGATCCAATTTTTCAACGAGTATATCTCATGACAGTACTAATAGAATCGCTCGAAAAATTTTTTTGAGTTTAGTATTTATATATGGGAGCGTCCAGCAGAAACGGGCCACCGAGCGCGCGCGGTGCCTTTTTTCGCGTAAAAGCTCGCTCATAATCGTATGCTGCGTCTTTGAAAAAAAAACCAAGGACCTATATCGATAGATTTTTTTCTGCTCTTTCCAATTGCACCATTGTTTTTATTGCGAAACGCGTTCTTCCGGACGAAAACTCGAGTTGAATATTGAAAGCCATTTTTCTCAAAGTATATCATGTTTTTTTTCAAAATAAACTACACCATTGGAAAGTACAACTCTTAAGTTTCAAAACCCTATCTTGGAGAAGTTGGAGAAATAAAGGGTTTAAAAGTAACAACATGAAAAAGACAGCGCCGAGGGTCCGCGCGAGCCTCTTGCGCCCGTGCGTACGGCACGTTTAAGTGCACGCTCTATTCAATTCGCTAATAATCGTGTACCAAGTCTCTGAAAAAAGAACTAAGGACATATATCGATAGATTTTTTCCTGCTCTTTCCAATGCTATTATTTTTATTCCGAAATGCTTCCTTCTAGTTGAAAATTCCATTTGAATGTTTAAACTCTATTTTTTCAATAAAATATCAGTCTTTTCTTCAAAATGAATTATATTCTTCAAAAGTACAAGTCTTAAACTATAAAATATTATATTTTTAAGTTGAAACATGAAAAGTTCAAAAATAGTAAGATCAAAAAGACAGCGGCTGCCCGAACTTTTTACGCTATGCTCAAGGGCGGATTAATACACGCGATGTGCTATTTCGCCCTTTCTTTTTTGTAAATATAAAATGTTTTGTAACTTACAATGCCAATGCGTGGACATAATTTTGTGGATCTAGTTGTAACAGTTAGTATAATATTACAATGAACTTTGTTCATTTATATAACAAAATTTGAAAAACATAATATATTAAACATAAAAATATCCATGAACGCACTGAAAGCAGTGAAATTCGGAATAAAAATAATAGCACCATTGGAAAGAGCAGGAAAAAATCTATCGACATATGTCCTTAGTTCTTTTTTCAGAGACTTGGTACACGATTATTAGCGAATTGAATAGAGCGTGCACTTAAACGTGCCGTACGCACGGGCGCGAGGGGCTCGCGCGGACCCTCGGCGCTGTCTTTTTCATATTGTTACTTTTAAACCCTTTATTTCTCCAACTTCTCCAAGATAGGGTTTTGAAGCTTAAGAGTTGTACTTTCCAATGGTGTAGTTTATTTTGAAAACAAAACATGATATACTTTGAGAAAAATGGCTTTCAATATTCAACTCGAGTTTTCGTCCGGAAGAAAGCGTTTCGCAATAAAAACAATGGCACTATTGGAAAGAGCAGGAAAAAATCTATCGATATAGGTCCTTGGTTTTTTTTCAAAGACGCAGCATACGATTATGAACGAGTTAAACAGAGCGCCTTTTACGTGAAAAAAGGCACCGCGCGCGCTCGGTGGCCCGTTTCTGCTGGACGCTCCCATATACGGAGGGCGTAAAAACTGTGTTTTGCCAAATCAATGTTTGAAAAGTTAATTTATTAAATAATGAAATTGGGTTGATTTTGAACTTCACATGACCTTAAACCACGAAATCCATGTCACTGGATCAAAAGAACACACCTTATACACGAGAAATATGATCTAACTGTTACAGCTAGCCAAGATCAAAGTCTCCGGACGAGATTTTGAAAATTCCGTTTGAAGATACGCCCATAAATAAAACACGCCCTGTGCATTAAGGTCCGTATATATGAATACTAAACTCAAAAAAATTTTTCGAGCGATTCTATTAGTACTGTCATGAGATATACTCGTTTAAAAATTGGATCAAAATGACAAAAATGCAGATTCCTACTTATCGACATTACAGTTTTTTTTTTCTTAATTAAAAAATTCTGAAGCGATTCTATTAGTAGTCATGAGATATACTCGTTGAAAAATTATGTCGGTAAATAACGCCCGCAGTGGGATGTAGGTTACTTTGAAGATTTAAATTATATCAGTTTTTCCGTTCAGCCGATATATCAGTCGTTTCGTAATTACACGTTTATCGGATCCTTTAAATAAGTTTCTAATCCTCCAAAGAATATCCGCACTAATTGCAGATATAATACGGAAAAGCACCACTTCAAACAAAACTTTTCATCTAACTTCATTTTCCATACATAATGGTTCCACCTCTTCCCCCTCTCTATTGGACAACGAAACTGGACCTATCCTCCTTTCTCTTTCTCGCTCTCTGTCCGATCTTTGTCGTCTCCCGATCCGCTCGCTACGATCCGCGGCAATTAACCCCGAGCAATTTCGCGCGTATACCTGTTGAAAGGTCTGCAACGATATTCTGCTGAAAAATTGAAAATACCATTTTATCTTTGTAATCATTATTACATAAAAGTAAAACGCACTTGCCTTCGAAGTGATTTTGAAAGAATCTTTACCAAATTTCGACAAAAATTTCAACCTATGTTACCTCATAGCGTATCATTCTATCATAACCATCATCTCTCTCTCTCGTATCACATAACAACCACATAGCGTTTATCACCGACGCTATATATATACGCTCCATTACATACACCACCGAATAAACCGTAAACCCACGAGAAATCTCATCTCCGACCTAACCCAACGTTGTACTCTCGGAATCCACACCGAAACCCAACCGCGTCAGACCTCCCACTTGAGGCCATCTATCCTCTCGCGCGCGCGTGCGACGCTTTCGACGCTATATACATCCCTCACTTTCTACTGTACCATCACGCTTATCACGCCGCATTAACATCGTGCACTTTGGACTCTCTCGCTGCTGCTCTATTTTCGGCTGTCGCCGCGGCTTATACGACGGCGAATCGAAAACAAGCGCCGTGGAGGAGAAAGCGAGCGAGCGAGCGAGCGCAGGTGCGAGGAGGTGAATTTTCCTTTGTTTATGGTGGTGTGTGTGTGTATGGAGGCTAATGCGCGACGTGCAGGGCTGGGTGATGCGATTTTTACGGGCGCACGTGTAGCTGTGATTAAGCCGCTGATGCGAGGCTAGTCGTGTCGGGAATGTGACAGTGCTGGATGTGTGAATCATGAAGGTGAGGAGAGGAGGTGTGTTGTTGGGCTTTTGTTCGAGTTTTGTTGTTGTTTTTTGTGTTACTTGTACGTGATTGTATGACGAGGGAGCTAATGGTATGAATCGTTTGATTTCAATTAAAACTTATATGATTTTTAGCAAAGGAGATAAATTAGATGAGTAATTTTAAAGATAAAATAGTGTATTTCGATACAAGGACGAAACCTTGAATCTAGGAAGAGCGCGAGGCTTGTTGACCGAGCGAAACGAGGGTGACAATCATACGAGTGTAGAATCATCTTTCGCACGTGTATCGAACGATATTTTTCGATACAGGGGGCGTAAAAGCGATTTTAAAAATTTACAGAATGTGTAAAATCGCATTTTACGCACACTGTATCGAAAAAAAATTAGCTTCATCCTATTCGCATTTTTACTCAACATAATAACATTTTCATTTTTTATATTATTTTACACTAATTGACGATATTTTTCTTTGGTTTCAGGTAAGTGTACGCAAACTGCAATGCTACCATATCATTCTATCTATCGTGAGTAAAAATTTTCCGAGATCAATTGGCAGCAACATTTTGCAGCAATTATTACCAAACTTCAAGCACTAAAAGACTTTCAATTAACCACGACACCTACATACCATCTATAACTACCACCGCAACGCAGGCCCACAAACCCACTGCTGCCCTTCTCGCAGATTTACGTCCTCCGGTTCGCTCTATACGCGCGCGCCAAGCCATTCCATCACGCGTACATACGCCCGCGGAAAATACGGCTGTCCGTCGCGCGATTTTAAGAGACGCGCCGATAATGCAACGTCACGCCCAAGGTCGCGCGCATCCCATAGGACATGTACGTGTACGCACGTCGCGTCGCAGGGTTCGAGGTCGGGTTAAAGCGCGCGGCGCGTCGAGTTTTCGTTTTTTACATGGACCGATTGGTTTGCGCGGGGGAGGTAAAAGTTTTTGATAAGGGCGATGGTATTTATAATATATATAACGTGACGGTATTAATTTAGGACAAAAAACGCGCATCCATTACTTTTTGTCGACGCGGTGCTCTTTGCATTCCATACCACCTCCCCAGGGTCATTAAACTCTCTCCACCGTGTAGAAGTAGATATAATATATATAAACGCACTCGTACCAATCCGTTAAATCACAATAGTAAGAAAATAACAGTTCCACCTATTAACTAACTGCCACCGCGTATTACGTTCCCAAATATATCACACTTAATTATCTTTTTCTCCAGCCGACAAAAACGCGCCGAGAATTCCTCTCCGTTTCCCAACCCATAATACACGCGCGCACGGGTCGCATTACGATTACATACATATATACGCCGAATCATCGCCGAAATCCGCTAAATCCCATAAAAAAGCAACAAAAAGAGAACGATACATGTGCGCGTAGCTATATAACCTTTCTCTCCGCGCGTTAGAAAGCCAATTCGATTCCCGATTCCCCCGGCGCGCCGGCCATTAACACCGTCCGCGAGGAAATGAGAGAATGAGAGAAAGAGAGAGAGAGAGAGAGAGCTAAATTGAATTACGCGCGCGCAGGTGGCTGTCGGTCGGGCAGTTAATTGTGAGGCGATATGGGGGTGAGGCGAAAGTCGCTCATGTTATGCGGGAGTGCGGGAGGCTGGGATTCTGATGGGGAGTGAGATATGCAGTCGGATGGATGGATGTAGTTTGGAAGGTGACAGTATATTATAAAAGGAAATAAAGACGATTAAGTGTAGAACAAGTCGAAGTAGTTATTATTTAAACGAAAGATTATTAAAAAATATTTTTAGAACGAAAAACTATAAGTATACTTCGACCGAACAATGCCCAATAAAAGCTAACAACATTGATTTACAGAAATAGTATATAGTCGCCTCTATAGATGATCTCACCACCGTTCCGTCACTCTTTTTTTTATTTATTCTCCCACCTCTCTCCGTATAAATCAAGGCAAACCATGCCACTATCCCACCGTCACTCATCCGCAATCACACTCTCTCGCTCCCCTTATAATTACCCCCTCAGAATTGATCCATTACACAACTCACTCACTCACTCTGCCTCCCCCTCCTTCCTTCCCCTCTCAGCAACAACAACAACAAAAAAAGGATCAACCTCGCGCATAAGCATAAATCGCGGCGAAAAATTCCAGCGCGACGCCCACAGAAGCGATCTCGCGTTCCAGAAATTCGCCGCGCGCTCCGCGGCCGACGGCGATCGTTATCGCTTGCGCGCTTGCGCGTTTGTTTTTCAATATTTATGATCGCGAGGGGAGCGCGCGTGCAGGAGAGAGAGAGAGAGAGAGGAGGAAAGTGTGCCGGAGTGTATATATACATACAGCGAGGTTTCCATTTCGTTCGTGCAGGATTCGCCGCGAGAGGATTTCGCAGGGTTGTCGTCGCGGAGTGGAGAGTAGTATAGTAGGTTTCTTTTTCTTTCTTCTTTTTTGCGCGCGCGCGGGCATGAGATGTGCGGAATGCACGAGGTGAGAGGATGAAAAGTGGACGAGGGAGAAAAGCGCGAAGGGATTATTACCGATATCTCGTGTATAAGTGTACGCGCGGCTTTTGGAAAATAAGCGTAGTAGCAGCGTTTCCATATATTCGTTTTCTTTGTCCAGTGTGTGTGTGTGTGTGTGTATATATGTAAAGCTCCGCGAAACGTCAAATTAATCCTCGCGCTCGCAAATACATGCAACTTGTACAAATGTGTATTCCTCGCGGCTACCTGTTTCGGAGCAATTTCTACACGCGCCTCTAAATTTTGCTAAACTCTATATAGCCACGCGATTCGCACGTAAATAACTTCCCTCGCTCGCGTATTCGAATTCCAAAAAGCCCGGCGGGCGCCATAACTCTATATACACACATATGCAAACATATGGCAAATTCGCGGAGGCGACGGCGACGGCGGCGGGCCCCCACAATACCCCAATTATTCGGCGAACTCCCTCTCGTAAATCCCGACGTATACACGTATATGCACTACAACCTATATAAGTGAAAACCTCTCATATTTCAGCGCGGCGCGCGCACATTTGACTTGCATGCGCCGCGGAGATTTTTCGCGCGTTTATATATACGTGCGCGTCGTGAGCATCTCTCTCGCTCCCCCCCCGGATGTGTGTGTATATATGTATATATTCTAAACTTGAACTTGTCGACTCGTGCAGGCGCATGCGCTTATATTTGGGTCGGAATCGTGTGCCTATGGTCCTGTTATATGGGGGCATGTATGTATATATAGGCAAACACACGTGCATAATGCATGTGTGTATATGCACGCGGCGTTTGATTTATGCCCCGAGTGGCTACATGTGTGAGCTTTTTCATGAGAAGAATCATGCGAGGCGTGGAAAAGTTCGTATAGTTCCGCGAAATGCAGGAGGAATGGGTGGGCGAATGGTTCGGAGATTATCGCTATGGTTATCCGGGGTAATCTGTATGAAAGAGAGTGCGAGAGGGAGAGATAGCGAGATTGAGTAATTGCAAGTCGAATAGTGTGTGTATACGGAGTGGTGGCGAGTGTGCGCTCGTGAAAGTGAAGATAAAGCGTTATCTGCCCGATCAATTATAAGTATGAGGATGATAAAGGTTGTTATATTGTTTCGATGTTGTTGCGAGGTTGCCGTAGAGAAGTTTTCGTGGTGCAGTAGTTATGCATTCCTTTGGTTTCAGAATAAAAAGTATTAGTTAATGTTATTTGTCTACGTGTATCGAGTGTTGTGGAATAAGGAATATTTAGTTCATCTAAGTTCTTTATTTAGCGCTATAAACATGATCTCAAGTAAATATGTAAGTCTGTATTTTTTATGTTATCGAGTACAAAAAAATTACATCATTACTTAACCATAAAAATAACTCCTATACCTTTACTCACCGAGAGAAACGAAATCATATAGTTCCATCAGGGTTTAACTCGCGCTTTAATTCACCGAACTAATACTTCAGACGCTTGCGTACTTAATCGTCGCTCTAATTCAGATATAAAACAGACGAATCCGGAGCACTCGCCCTACATTATACATATACGCATTCCTATCATTCTCAAATAGCTAAATATAAATCCAGCCAATGACCCTTTTACCAAAGCACTATACCGATATCCTTCGGTTGCATAAAAATATATTATGCATATAATATTTGCTTGGAAAAATAATGAATTTTACAGGCCAAATCAGTTTTGCTCGCTCGCAATAATACACGCGAATTCTTCGCTAATGTACTAAAGTTACGACTGTACTGATAGTAAATTGCAAATTCGCTGTGCGAAAAGCATGTTTCTAAGTAGCTAATAAATAATACATTTTCGAACGTCATTAATGGACAATTGCAGTAAGAAGGTAGCCGGCAGTTGTTCAGTGCGCCTCACCTCAAGTGTGTGCGTGTGTATTTTCATCGCGTAATTTTTTTAACTCGCTATAAACCAGAGATAAAGCCATTAAATAATAATTTACGTCAGAAAGAGATATACGTAATGAGAGTTTGCCTTACAGCCTGCGACGCGCGTGTGAGGTAACGTTTATCTCTGAATACTGTAAATTAATATATTCCTAATTCATATATACAGCTATAACTACAATATTGCCATATTATAGATACATTAAAATAAATCATACACATAACTTTCACTACTTTCAACTGACAAAAAAATTCATTTTCATATATCTAACCCATCCAAACACCCTCAACCCATACAACACCCAAAGACAAAGAAATAGCAAAAAGCTCGAAACCCAGCACCAAAGCTCCCTCTCCTCTGTATAACCAAACACACTTTCCTTCCCCACACATACACACACTGCACTTCCAGCTACCATGACCACGAAACCTTCTCTCTCTCTCTCTCCTCCTCTCCTCTCTTTCTTCGCTCAAAAAAGCACACTCACACACACACAGCACCGCGCTCGAGAGAAAGAGAGGGAAGCTCTCGCTCGCGCAAGAAAAGCCAGAGCAGCGCGCGCACCGGCGCGCAGTGCTGGCCAAGCCTCAGTCCCGGTAACAACACACCAAAGGAGAGGAGATTCGTATCCGTGTGCGCGTATATATACATAGATGATGCGGGGTCGTTAGCCCGCGCGCGCGCGAGAGCTTATTAGCGATTTTCGATAAAGGACGCTGGCGCCAGTGTAGTGGTGTGTTAATACTGTGTGTGGGTGCTGGCGCGAGATGTGCGGTGCCGGAAAAATCGAAAAGACTGCTGCACGCCCCCTGATGCGCCGTGGAGATAGATAGAGAGAAGAGCGAGAGAGAGAAGTTTTTAAGAGAGCAGGGATGAAAGGTGAGTGTGTAGGTGTAGATGTGAGGTGCGAGTTAAGGGGGTGGAGTCGTGGTGTGGATTTTCTCGGTTTTTGAGGAGAGGGTGGGAACGGTGCATATTAGGGGTTTAGGTCTATTTATATAGTGATAGGATCTCGCATAGAGTAAGAAAGGAATTTTCGTGTTTTAGTGGAGAGGAGAATTAATCTTCGGCCGACATGTGACAACTCACTTTACAGGGAAAAAAAATTAAGAAAAAATCAAACAAGACAAACTTATTTTTGGAGTATATTACCGAGCGATCCGATAACTTAAACCAAGCGCGGCAGCGACAGCAGCGGTAGATAGACGAAATTTACGATCGAATTTTCTGAAAGAACAACTTGATTATCTTGATTAATACCTCACATTAGCCACGAAACATTGAGCAATCAGAGGCACACTATGTACATGAATAAATTTTTTATTATTGTCTGAAAAGACATGATTACATTATACCACCACCACGCGAAAGAAAAATCTTTCCAACGCGCGGCCTTATATTATCTCCGAAAAAAAACATATTACGCGCACGTATGTACATCATCGCGATAATAAGCGTAATACGTGAAAAAGTAATCGCGATCCGAGGTATATGTTTAATTGAACTTTTTTCCTCCCAAGTTCCTCGTGAAACAGTAGCGCGCGGGCGATATGACTGGCCGAGCGGTCGTTCAATCATATTCCGGTGTGTATAGGGCAATTGTCCCGATGGTATCTGCTACCCGCTCTCGTGTTATGCAAATGAACAGTATTTAGCGGGTATAGGTATTTCTCGTACGTATACGATTACTAATATGCGAGGTAATCGGGAGTATCAATCTCTCTCTTCGCAGCGGTTTTGTAAAGGATCTATCTCGTAATTAGATAAAATAGACAAGCGTATTTGCTATACAGGCTCGCTTTGGTTTCGTCGGATATGTGGGTTGTTGAAGATTACTATTCATAAAATGAAAGCACAGTTTTCTTTTCATATATTCATGTATAGCATAGATATTTATTTATTTATTTATTTATTTATTTATTTATTTATTTATTTATTTATTTATTTATTTAATATCTCAAAAAGTAATTGTACGATCTTGATGAAAATTCGCACATATATTATCTATATCACATACAAAATTGTTTATAAATTTGGAGCTGATACATCGAGCTGTTCTCGAGAAATTACGATTTGAAAAAAAGGTTAAACAAATGTTAACCTCAAATATTTCTGAAATTTCTGGACTAATCATTTTGCCCAAAGAACTCGACCGAGAGCTATCCAAAACCTACCCATACAAGGAATTTCAAAGCGATTAAGTCAATTTTACTCCCGTAATCGTTGGACATACAAAACTCATTTTTTTCACATTTCAATTTTTTTCTCAAAAACTAGTCGACAAAATGAATTCAAATTTTTACAGACTATAGCTATTAATATTCTGCATTATCATGATTTTTTTCAAGAAAATTGACCGTTTAGTTTAGGAGTTATAAGCTTAAAAAAAAAAACGTTTTTGTTAATAACAAAAGAGCCGTGATAGCTAGAGAAATTTTTTTTGTTTAGAAAATATAGGTATTTTAATGCTCTTTCGAATGCTATCCATTCGATTCAAATGTCTTAATCTTATCATTAAAAAAAAGCAAAAATCAATTTTGAGAAAATCGAAAATTCGAAATAAAACAAAAACACATCAGCGAATCAAAAAACGAGTTTTTGACCCGCCATCACACGCAAAGAAAACAAAAAAAATGAGACCTGTCCGGTCAAAATCGATCGAGTTGAAGCTGAGATCCAGGCGTACACACACACACACACACACGCACACGCACACACACACACACGCACACGCACACGCACACACACACACACACACACACACACATCCATACAGACATTTTTCAAAAATCATGTATTTTGATTCCTAACACCTCGAAAAACAATTATAAGATGTTTTTACAATAACTCAAAAAATTACTATCACAAAGCTTCCTCTAGGAGGAAGCAATATTAGTATAACAATTTTTATAAAATGGTCTAAAATTGTCACTAGACGCAGAATAGTGCAACCAATTCGTTTTTAACAAAATATATATATTTAAAAATTGTTGTTTTGGTCAATTCTGACCAGATCCGTTGGGAGCAGGAAAGAAAATAGACTACGATGTTAAGTAGTTGCAACGTTTCGTCGACGGGTTTGTCGACCTCTTCAGGCTTTATTAAAAAAAAAATATATAATAATATAATTAACAGAATGAGCTCACGCTAGTCTTAACTTACAATGGTTGAAAAAATTTAAAAAAATGCGAAACGAATTACCTAAGTTATCGCACAGCGATCCGTCGAGTAATGTGAAAGTACATAGCAACATGACTTATATATATATATTGGCTTCCTACCAAAACGTAAACAATAACAAATTTTGAATTAGATCGAGAATATACTTTACTTTTTATGTAACAGCTTAAAGATAGATTTGTATTCTCTACTGAGATTCTGTGTATCTTCTTTTTTGTTTATTGTATTTGGTGTACTGTTAATAAATAACATTTCAGAAATAAGTCTTTTATTATAGTTATTTTCAATATCTCTAATTGTTACTGCTTCAAAATCAAATTCATGATTATATTCATTTTTATGTATATTGACAACCAACTCATCATTATTATTCTTGCGATGTTCGGCAATTCGTTTATTTAGGGCACGTTTTGTCTCGCCTATGTACCGTGCATTGCAATCTTTACAAGAGAACTCATAAACCACATTCGTTTGCTCGAGTTTGTTGGTTTTATCTTTGCCAAGAACAACTAGTTTTGAGAATTTATTAACTATATTTGGGATCGTTACAATATTGTATTTCCGTAAAAATTTTGAACAATTGTTGTAAAATTTTGAATAAAATGGAAGTGATAATTTAATGTTGTGTCGGTTAGTATTTACAGGACTGTTTCTTTTATTTTGAAAACGAATTTTAAATAGTCTAGATCTTATATGTTTGTCAATAAACTCTGGTGGATATGAGTTCTCTTTAAGTATATTTTTAACCCGCAATATATTTCTATTATGAAAACGTTTATCTGATAAAAGTATAGCTCTATCAATCAAGTTAAAAACTATATTCTTTTTTAATGATATCGGGTGGTTGCTGTAGTAGTTTAAAGTTCTATTAGATGACATCGATTTTGAATACCAGTCAGTGATAATATTACCATCCTGTTTAATGAGAGACACGTCCAAAAAGTTAATATTGTTATTAATTTCAATTTCATAAGTAAACTTAAGGTTGGGATCAAAATTGTTAAAACATTGATTCAATACATGAATATCGTCTTTTTGATACAACAAATCGAATCATCAACATATCGAAAATAGAACATAGGTATTATGTTGAATTCTGTTTTTAGTTTCTTCCAACAAGCAATTTCTAAATCTTCCATGACTAGATCAGCAAAAAACGGAGAGATTGGAGAACCCATAGGTGTCCCAAAAATTTGTTGGTAATATTTGTTATTAAAAGTAAAAAATACATTTTCAAATAAAAATTTGGTACAAGAAATAATATCACCGAACGGTATTTTACAATTGTTGAGAATATACTGCGCTCGTTTTTCCAAACTCTGGATAACAAGGTCTACAGAGATATTTGTAAAAAGTGAAACCACATCTAAAGATATCAGTATGTAGTTATCTGGAATTTTTATATTCGTAATTTTATTAATTAGATCAAAACTGTTATCTATGTGTGATTTAGGAAGAGGGAAACATGTTTTGAGGTTTTCATAAATTATTTTTGCTAAGAAATGTGTAGGGCTGTTCACAGTTGAAATTATCGGTCTAAAGGATAGTTTTGGTTTATGGATTTTTGGTAATCCATAACTTTAATAATAATAATATTAACTTTTTGGACGTGTCTCTCATTAAACAGGATGGTAATATTATCACTGACTGGTATTCAAAATCGATGTCATCTAATAGAACTTTAAACTACTACAGCAACCACCCGATATCATTAAAAAAGAATATAGTTTTTAACTTGATTGATAGAGCTATACTTTTATCAGATAAACGTTTTCATAATAGAAATATATTGCGGGTTAAAAATATACTTAAAGAGAACTCATATCCACCAGAGTTTATTGACAAACATATAAGATCTAGACTATTTAAAATTCGTTTTCAAAATAAAAGAAACAGTCCTGTAAATACTAACCGACACAACATTAAATTATCACTTCCATTTTATTCAAAATTTTACAACAATTGTTCAAAATTTTTACGGAAATACAATATTGTAACGATCCCAAATATAGTTAATAAATTCTCAAAACTAGTTGTTCTTGGCAAAGATAAAACCAACAAACTCGAGCAAACGAATGTGGTTTATGAGTTCTCTTGTAAAGATTGCAATGCACGGTACATAGGCGAGACAAAACGTGCCCTAAATAAACGAATTGCCGAACATCGCAAGAATAATAATGATGAGTTGGTTGTCAATATACATAAAAATGAATATAATCATGAATTTGATTTTGAAGCAGTAACAATTAGAGATATTGAAAATAACTATAATAAAAGACTTATTTCTGAAATGTTATTTATTAACAGTACACCAAATACAATAAACAAAAAAGAAGATACACAGAATCTCAGTAGAGAATACAAATCTATCTTTAAGCTGTTACATAAAAAGTAAAGTATATTCTCGATCTAATTCAAAATTTGTTATTGTTTACGTTTTGGTAGGAAGCCAATATATATATATAAGTCATGTTGCTATGTACTTTCACATTACTCGACGGATCGCTGTGCGATAACTTAGGTAATTCGTTTCGCATTTTTTTAAATTTTTTCAACCATTGTAAGTTAAGACTAGCGTGAGCTCATTCTGTTAATTATATTATTATATATTTTTTTTTAATAAAGCCTGAAGAGGTCGACAAACCCGTCGACGAAACGTTGCAACTACTTAACATCGTAGTCTATTTTCTTTCCTGCTCCCAACGGATCTGGTCAGAATTGACCAAAACAACAATTTTTACATTTGACAATGGGGAGTAAAATTGTGAATACAATTACAAACTCAAGTTATATATATTTAAACTTAAAACATTTTTTTAGTGACACAAACCAAGTATCCTTAATTTGTAATCAATTTATTATTCACTATTTACTAAATATTTTTGGTAATCCACTCTTTGAACTTATTTTTCTTGTAAGAAGTATCTCATTTAGAATTTTTAGTTCATTTGGTAACCGATTAAAGACCGTGATCGCTTTAAGATAGCTATTTTTATTACTGGCTGTTCTGTGTTTTAGGGGTAATTGAATGCTTTTATTTCTTGTTATGCTTGTTGAATTTAAATATTTACTTTTGAGCGCATTATAACGATATATTAAGGTTTCATATGCAAATAGCTGGTCAAGATTTAGAGGGTTTCTGTGTGTGTTATAAAGTTGTTTTTGTTTATTATTTTCAGTAGTTTCATTACAATTCATTAATATTTTTTGCTCACACTGCGATTTACAAAATACCTATAAGCATTACAAGACGACACTGCAGCATCCAATCTCGAATCCTCATTAGTTCAACGCTATCACGCGAAACCCCAACCGAACATTAGTACTTATTCGGCTGTCCCGTGGCCCAATCCCGCGCGCGGATCCCGCAATTACACCCACGCAGCGAGAAAGTGCGCGTTATAGTCGAGCGATAACGCACGCAGCCACTTAAATTTTCGGCGTTTTTCGCGCAGGAGAAAGGCGTATCCGGTGCGCGATAGTCTTTTTCCGAGTATACTTATACGTATATGTACGCGAGGAATTTAACGGCCGCGCAGCTGGCCTCTTGAACCCCGCACTTTTACTTTTTGCGCGCGTATTTGGCTTCGGACGCGCCAAGTATTTGCATCGTGGGATGTGTTACGTGGTAAAAGAACGCGGCAGCCGCAGCGAGCGAGGAGAAGGAATTAGCTGTGTACTTTGTGAACGAGTGGAAAGAATGGTTCTCGTTCAAGCTATATATACGTTTGTATGTTAGATCGATCGAGAGAGAGAGAGAGATGTTGGTCGAGATAGCGCGGTTAGGCATGACATAACAAAGGATAAAGGGTTTTGCTCGTGATGCTAATTGTTACGTTCGTCAATAACTAATAGTATCGTTAACCATTTGTCGTGCATTGATATAGAAAGAAAGTTACTGCGTCTGAAAAGGTTCTCTTACGCACGTATACAGCTTTTCCTCAATCTCAAGCCTCCCCGAACCGCTAATATACTTATTAAAAAAAAAAGAACCGAGCCTCTCATCTCCCTCTATCTATACCGCGTGTAATCGCGATTTCACGTGCAATTAACCGCGCGCGACTGGCGTCTGTTGACACATCGTGCGGCGAAATTAGCGGGAACCGATTCGAGCGACTATATGCGCGCGTGTATAGTGTATTATATGCGTACGACGATAAGACGCTCCGCGAGTGTAAATATTCGCGAGTCCCATTAGCATCTGTGGGAGCCGAATGCGAAGAAGGCTGATTCAAAGTTTCCAAAGATAAGGGGGAATTGGGAGGTTGATTTACGAGGCGCGTGATGCGCGTTCGTTGGTGATGGGAGGAGGTTGAGATGTTTGTCACACATTGTCGGGTGGTGAATATGTCGAGTTTATCGCAAGATGACTGCGACTTATTTGTGTCCTGGAAAAGTCGACAATGCTGTTTGTGAAAACGAATTTTTATCTCTCCTAGACGATAAATTAATTTATACGCATGTAATATATAAATAGCCTTTTTCTCATTTGTTCTCTAATAATTGAATCTACAAGCGAGCCTAAGATCACCCGACAAGAGCATTTCCTAATAAGCGCAAAAAACAATCTCAGATCGCCGACCACATTTGCATCGCTGGCCCTGATTACGAGTAACCCACACCCGCGCGCGCATACCCGCAGCCTCATATCTATGACTACAGCATGCCCAAGATAAAAACGCTATACCTACCCAACATTTCAGCTACTTACTCTCTATCTGGTATACAGAAAATGTCGAAACCGTATACACACACACACACACACACGTTGAGATGCGCCCGCGATAGCGAGCTCGCCATTTTCATAAATTATCATAACTATCCGCGTATCTCTCGCTGTCGTTATCGCCGCCGTTGTTGAAACGCTGAAACAATCGACAGGGAAGGCGAGTAACGTACCTACGAGTGTGTCAAGGTGGAGAGAGAGAGAGAGAGAGAGAGAGAGAGAGAGATGAGTTGGGGCCGATTCGGAGCGTGGAGATCGATTATTATCCGCGCGCATCGGCGGGAAAAGCGCGAGCGCGCGACTATGACCGCGGATTCTTGCTCGTTAGAGCGTCTAATTAGCGCTGCGGTCGCGGCGCTGAGTTCCCTTTTTTCTCTCTGACTTTGTCTCTCTGGATGGGTTGCAAAAATGATGCGGAGATTCGATACGATTCGATGGGTTCGTTCTGTAGCCTTGAGACTATAGGATGTTTCAGATATTTCATAGTTTTTATACTGTAATTTTATAACACAATATCAATCAAGCCCGCCTCGGCGAATCAACGACATTAATAAATTATAATCGTACCCTAATTGAACATTATACCCACAGAGTATAATAACCGACGCAGTTACATCGTCCAACTATACACTCGCCATTAATCATCCATTGAACTCGATTAATCAGCAGCAGCAGCGGCATCGAACGAACCCAAAGAAAACAGAGCAGAGCAAAAACCATTTCTCCCGATCCCGTTCGTCGCGACAATTATGTATAGAAGCGCGCGCGGCGACGATTGTCTCGCGGCGCGTACATCCGCGCGTCGATGCAGCCGAAAAACTAGCGTCACGCCAACTTCCTCTCTTAAGTGCGTGCCGGTGTGCACCGTTACCGTAACGCGCGAGCGCTTTGAACTTCGCGCCGTTTCTTTCTTTCTCTTTAACGAACAATGCACATAACGTTTATTCAAAATTAGTATAAAACGCGTAATTAGTCGCCGTTTCCCAGATCTTGGACCCCCCGTACACGCGCGAGTCCCGGCATTAATTGGACCTCATTGTCCGGCCGCAGGAAAATTTGTCCCCCCCCCGCGCGTTCTAATACACAGCCCATTATATACCTGTACTCACACACACGCTAAAAAGAAAAAATTCTTCCCCCTGCGGAGGAAAAAGCCTGGGCTGTTGTGTCCCCCGCTATGGAACACACGCGTCGTGCGCGACCCTTGTACCCGCGCTAACAAACTCACGACTCTTGTTAGTCGGAAAAAAGTCGCGCGCGCGTGGTGGTGTGTATGTGTGTTCCTTCATATTTGGCGCGCGGACCAGGAAGTTAATGCCGGCATGTAGTACCGAATTTTTTGCTGGACAGTGCGACGGCGTTTTTGCGCGAGATTGAGGAGAGATTTCGTTGGGGACATCGAGGGTGGATGCGTCCGTGAGGATGAGAGAGAGGTTTTTAGACGGGGAGGTGGAATGTTGTTGTTAACAATTATGTAAAGGGTTTTTAGAGGAAAATTTGAGTATAATTGTTGGTTATAGTGTTAATATTGATGATATTTTGTTTGATTGGTGCGGGGGAAATTATGCAGATATTTATAGCCGTAAAAATTAAAAAGAAATAGACGGAGTGGTTCAATGAAAGAAATCGAATGCACAATGAAAACTTTGAATTAATCGATTGCCTGAAAAGAATCCTTTTAAATAAAACATTAGAATTAACTCGCATGACTGTAGCATAAGTTAAGGTTTAATTTTAGTTTTAAAGGCAAATATACAGGTCACGAGTGATAAGCTGAGGAATTTTGTAATTTCACGAGTCGCGGGTTTATGCAGCTGTTTCAAGTACGCGCATAATAAAGCAGTTTACAAATATTTCCATACGAAAAATATTTAATTGTTACAAGTTTTTAGTGAAAATAATTCGATCAATAATGAAATATCCGATGTCCTATAGCGTAAGTTTATAATAAATAATGTGTCATCTACAAAGTCTAAAGAAACCTAGTAAATTTTTAATAATTTTTAGTACACTTTTTATATCATTTTTCATTACATTTATCTTCATAAAATATTGCATTCCTCAGTACCAACTCAGTATTACAACAGTCAAATCCCCAAAACCTTTCTTTCCAAATCCTTCCCCTCAACCTCTTATCACCCATTACCACTTATTAATCCGACGCATCATTCCCTCCTAACAAGATTCCGCGTACTCATCATACGCGCTGCACGCCGCCGCCCTTCCGCGGGTATATCACCCTCGGCATAATGCGTCCACTGTGCGGGCGCGCCGATATTTTTAGACCACGCACACGCGCTTCATTCATGAAGTAAGTATAACCGCGCGAAAGCGAGCGCGGCGCTGCACTTCCGCTCGCGATGCTTAGAGTGTCGTGTTCCGAGAAGCGAGCCTGCACGCGAGAGATTAGAGTCGCGTGCGTTGGGGGAGCTTTTTATAAGAATCAAGTTGAGTGTGGGGTTTTGATGATTTTATAAGGTATTGATGATGAGAGTTTGATTTTATTAGGGCTTGATGATTATAATTGTTTAAATAATGTACTGTAATTTTTGCTTGATTACTGATGAAAAAAGTATTAAAGTTAATCGAATCGTAATTAAATTTGATTCGCTTTCAGTGGCAATCATTTACTCAAAGCGAAATACTTATGACTTTCAATACCGATAAGAGAATACATACACGCTTCAAATAAAAGCTCATCCTTTTTTTTTTATCGTGAAAACAACGCAGTAACGGAGCGCTTGACCGGCCTTGTCACCTGAACCCACAATACCACGCCTTATAAAAACGAATTAGCGGGCCCTCGGGGTATGCGCTGAAACAATAAACATACATATCCCCCGGGGAAATCCGCTCTCCGCGTATCGGCAATTAAAACAGAGCCGTCATTGAATAAATCGTCGCGGGCATGCGCGAAAAGAACGAAAATACGTGAGCTTTTGAAGACCGCGGGGCGTCTCGGCGGAGATAAGAGAGAAAATAAGTGCAGCGGTATACCGAAATCTTGATGTGTTTAGGTTTTCGCGGGCCTGTCGAGAACGGGATTGAAGGAGATGGAGATGGAGCGTGATTGGCTAAGTAAATGTCGATTTTAACGGAGTCTGTGAAAGTCGTACAGTTAGGTGAGGTGACATGACTCGTTTGTTTATGGAGATTATTGCTTTTATAACTGTGTAGTGCGATCAATTTTTCGGTTTATTAAGATTTGTGGCCCATCTAATAATTATCGATTAAATTTATTCGGTGAAGTTAATGAATCGATTAGTGTCAGTTTCTTATCTGATTTTGAAAATTTAAACGTTCGTTGAATTTTTGTTAAAATACTCTTACACTGGAAATTTGTTTTTTTTTTTCCATTTTACCGTGACTGTATGAATTAAACTTCGCGTCTACACACTAATTAATCGAATACTTACCTTTTTAAAGAATTTAAAGATTTTCGTATGGTATGTTCACTGATTTTTTTATAAAAAAAAATTTGAAAATGTCAGATAAAGTTTGCAGTTCTGCATACGCAATTTCTTTACCAACTACGGATTCTACTCATTTTTTAAAAATTGGTTCCTTCCAAATGATTCAAAATTGTATGCAAACACCGAAAAGCTATCCATCCTAAAATCCGAGTCTTCTTATACACGACCACGCAAAAAAAAAAAAAAAATACAACCTCAAAAACTCTGAATAGCCCACTATACCTCGCAATTCATAAATCCGGCAGAAAAACAACCACCACGGCACGCCGTGCATTTTTCTTCAACATCCCGCACGACGACTCGCGAAAGAAGAAGAGGAAGCCGTATAGCGGGCCGCTGAGAAAACATCTCTCTTAACGGCTCTCGCTCGCGCGTTAATTCACGAGGTGGGCGTCCGCGTGCGTAAATCCAGCGCCCATTATATATACGCGGGAGAGAGAGAGAGAAAGAGAGAGAGGGAGGCGGAGATGAACGAGCTGCTCGTTCGACGCTGATTTAAGCACCGGAGGAAAGAATGTGTCGCGCAGCGGGTGTATATATAATACGAGTGCGAGAGTTTGGAGCCGATTGTAAGGCTGAGAAGTGTTGGTTTTTGGGCGGTGAGTGTATATGCGCATGCGTTTATGAGTATATGAGTAATTTGATTAGCGGAGTTGAGCATCTGAAATCTGTAAGAATGAAATTCTACAATATACACCGTCGATATGTACATTTTAAGTAACATTTTTTAATAGAATGATATATAATGATGGGATTGTCAAAAGCTTGATTTGGTCTATAATTAACAAAAAAAATTTATGATCTGCGGTTTTTTCATGCCTATTTACATAAGTAATCTTTGCAATACAGCGCAATATTTTTATTTCGAAACAAAAAAAAAAACCTTCCTCAATCCACAACTTATTTCCAACACAAGAGAATCTCGCCACAACCACAAGCGCGCCTTCGCGATATCCACAGCCAGCATCCTCCACGAAAATACCTCTGCCGGATCCAATTCGCATCACGCAAACTCTCCGAATTAAAATTAATTGCCCCCATCGTCCACCCATCACCACGCGCATACATAAGAAAAAAAGAAACGCCTCTCCCTTTCACTCACCTCCGACGCCCGAATAACCCGAGCTTTCGCGAAAAACCGCCGCGTTATTGTGTGCGCGTATATACACCGCGCAGTAGCCGGATGTAGGTACTTACAGTAGCCCTCGCGTATAAATAGACGTAGCGCGTGACGCGCTAAAGAGGGACGATAAGGGATTTCGAGCGGCCAGATGTGCGGTGATGTAGGAAGAGGAAGTCGTCGTCGCAAGGACTCGCGCGCTAGAGATTATCGCCGCGTGTGTAATGGTGTACTTTTTTGGCTCTTTGAGTGCTGGAGGTGATGTTATTTTTAGGTTCTAAACTCTGGATTGTTCTAATGGTTTTCTATTTGGATATAATGCAGAATAATAATGTTTACCGAATAAGGTTGTTATATAAAGTAAACGCTGTTGCGTGTCTCACGGTGGCCCGATGCAAATGTAAAAATTCAATTACGCTTCGTCGGGTAATCGAGTGTATATATGTGTATATTATATACATTCACCGGAGGACGTTCACTTTCGTTCTTTTATATGCTACTTGACGGGCCCCGATCGCCGGTTATTATTATCGCGCTAAATCACGGAGTTACAAAATATTTAAATGTGTAATTACTCAATGTCAGATCCCTTAATGATTTAATAATTGTTTTATGAAGTGATCCCCGGGCTCGTATATTTTGCAACGAATACATATATACACGTAAGTGACGGCCGGTAATTGGCGTTTAATTCCATTGTGTATTCGTAATATTTTAATTTGACCGGAGTGTGTGTCTTGCAGGTATTGAGATTAATTATAAACGATTTTTTGGCGCGTAATATGATCATATTAACTTCGGACGGTCAAGATTTTTCAAAAGTATTTCAATTAATAGTTTTAATTACAGTTTACTAGTATATTTAAGCTGACTTTTGATGACGATGAAACCCATCAAAAAAATTTATATTAAGAAACTTTCGGTACATCTCAAGGACATGTCTATCGCATAATATATAAATGAAACGTACTTTAATGGCCGAATTTTTTCGTTCACTTCAATGACCTTTATCATCAAAAGTAACCTAGATAGCACTCACCTCACGTCAACTTCTGAGATGTTTTATTGCAAATAAATATTACCATCGTTGCACCATTTAATATCAGAATGTTATACCAACTACCACTCGCCATTAAAATTACCTAACCTCACTCGCTAACTAAAACTCTTCTCTCTTTCTCTCTGCCCATAGCCGCGGTAAATGGTAGGATGGACAACTGCGGAGGTGGCGGCCAGCGCCTGCCCCCAGACGGGGACGAGTTTCCGGCGGCCTACCAGGAGTTCACCGCGAGCCCGCAGCAGCAGCAGCATCATCAGCAGCAGCAACAGCAGTACCAGTACGTAACGTCGCGCGAGACGATGGCGGCGAACGGCGACGTGGACCGCGGCGAGTCGGTCGTGGACGGTACGATCCACGTCGCGAAGACGTCGAGCCTGAGCACAGCCGAATTAGCGCCGGAGAAGCGCGCGAGCGGCAACTACTCGGTGTACAATACGGAAAAGTCGATCGACGTAGCCGCGTATTTTGGCCAGGACGAGGACGAGGTTGGCGGCAGTGTGCCGCCACCGCTGCCGTTGACGGGACCGCCAAGTAGAGCACCCGAGAGGAAGTTCTCCAATGGCGAGCTCTGGAGGCAGGACAATAAATCCGAGAAATCGGTCAAGGACAAGATCGCGATGTTCTCGTCGCAGAGTAGCCTCGAGGCGCCGCTGTTCCCCACGACCATCGTCGCCACCGCGACGACGACGACGACGACGAGTAACGGGAGGAGGCTGTCGAAGCATAAATCCTCCGACGACGTGTTCGCGGACGATAATAAGCCACGAGTGCCCGTGGTGGAGCGCACGCAGAGCTCGTTCGACTTGAGCCCGACGTACGCCAAGCCGCCGCCGAGTTTGCCACAAACCTCGCCACCGAGCAGCCCCACGACCTACAACGGCTACTCCAGTGCTGCCAACTTCTTGCATAAGTCATCACCTGATGGCCCTGCCAAGTACATAGTAACTAGCGACCCTGCCACGCCTATACCTACTGCTACCCCTGCCTACGCGGCGTCGTACGTCAACACTTCGCCTAAATCGCTGGCACGGGCCACGAGCTTCTCCGACCGGCTGCAGGCATCGAACGAGGTGTTGATCGATAACACGGCTACGTCCGTGTTGGCCAGGACGAATTCCCTGGCGTCGACGTTCAAGCGGCCTGCAGGCGAAGACGCGAGGAAGAGTAGCCTCAGTCAGCTGATCGAACAGCGCAGAAAAGGAATTTCTAAGCTGAGGGGATTGGTGATACCGGAAAAGGATGCCGTGCCGATCGATCAGCCGATCATGGATCTGCCGGAGATTAAGTCGAGGGACTCGATCCTGGTTCATCAGGTTAGAATTTTTAACAGTCTTTATTTATTGTAAACATTGGACGATTAAATGAGTGTAGTACTCCTGTACTCTGTTTTACCGACAGAACCCGGTAAATTCTGTATTATCAAAATAAATATATCGAATTACGTCTTATAAGGAGATAGTTGCCCTGCGCAATGTAATAATCTACCATCCTACGCAGTTTTGAGCTCAAAAATCAACGGCACCTAACAAATTTTTCGAACAAAAATAACCGAAATTTCATTCGAAAATTTTGTTAGAGTGCCGTTGGTATTTGGGCTCAAAACTGCGTAGGATGGTTGATTATTACATTGTGCAGGGCAACTATCTCCTTATAAGACGAAATTCGATATATTTATATTGATAATATAGAATTTACCGTGTTCTTCCGGTAAAACAGAGTACATGAGTATTACACCCCCCCGTAAGGGGGTGCCATAGTCGTATCATTACCGACCGAGCAATTGGCACAGTTTCAAGCTTATTAAAAATGAAATACATAAAATCACAAAAAATCAAGAGAACACTTCGCTGCAGTTTTGAACGATCTATCACCCAGTACAAGTTTGAAGTCGAAATATCAAGTGGTTTTTGCAAAAACTTTGAAAGAAACTGAATTTTGTTTTGTTCAAAGTTTTTGCAAAAACCACTTTATATTTCGACTTCAAACTTGTACTGGGTGATAGATCGTTCAAAACTGCAGCGAAGTGTTCTCTTGATTTTTTGTGATTTTATGTATTTCATTTTTAATAAGCTTGAAACTGTGCCAATTGCTTGGTCGGTAATGGTAGAACTATGGTACCCCGGTAAGGCGATGTGAGTGTCCCCGTTACCGACGATTACCCGTTTTTCTCATTCAATTTTGAATTTTAAGAAAATATCGCTCTGATACGTTATAGTTAACTATCAAATCTATAACGTGTCAGAGAGATTTTTTGTCAAAATTCAAAATTGAATGAGAAAAACGGGTCCCTGCAATCGTCGGTAACTCTGGGGCCTCGCATCGCTTTAAGGGAGTTCTCTCAATTTTGATTAAGAAAGCAGATTCTAATCAAATTTGGAGGTCTGGTTAATATAAATCTTAAAATAACTCAGTTAAATTTTTGGAACCAAAAGGTACCTAGGAAGTAAGATATTAATATTTTAATTTAGCATGGAGTCTTATGGGGTTTCGCAAAAATTTACGTATTTTGTTTCACATAAAGAGTAGTTTGTAATGAAAAAATTTTGAGTCAAAGATAAGCATGCGACGAACGATTATTGCTCTTAAAAAGTATCATTAGGTACCTTCATGTATAAAAAAAAATTTAGTGAAGTCAAGAACTATACATTTGACCTCAAAAAATGAGTCAAATCAGCTTCCTTATGAAACTTGTTATTCATAATTCAGACGAGTAGAATTATTTTGTCTGGATGTATAATTATTATTTAGTTTACCGGTACTTGTATAAGACTTTCTTCAACACCATTTACTTTGAAAATTAACAAATAGATAAACAGCCCTCATTTTGACTAATTGGGTATCGAGAGAACTCCCTTAACCCATTAAGTCCTGAATGGACAAATTTTCACTAAAGTTTTCAACGCTTATATTTTATGTGAAAATGAATTGTAAAAAGTATGTGGATAAGCGCATTCGATGTAAAATTTGATGAACTTTCAGAATCTTTTGTTAGATTTTTCAAAAAATTAAACTGTCGAACACTGTACATGATTTTTTCCAAAAAAACATGGTTTAAAAAAAAAAAAAAAATTATTCATTTCGATTTTTCAAATGGAATGCATTTAAGATTTAATGATCAAAATGCAGAAAACGTGGCCTCGAGACCTAAACTTGAAAATCTAACGATTTAGGTTTTGAAAAAAAATTTTAAAACATAAAATGGCGGCTGAGACGCAGAAAAATCATAAAAATCTTCTGGAATTATTTATTCGAAAAAGATGGACTTTAGAGAAAAACTTTACTGAAGAAAAAGTTTTTAGAATTGATCAGAGAACATGCTGGAATTTTTCCAGAACCTTTTGGCAAATTTCAGAATTTTTCAAAATTTTCAAATTTTGAAAAATTTAAAAACGCTTCTTATGTTTCTGAAAAAATTCCAGCGTGTTCTTTAATCAATTCTAAGAACTTTTTCTTCAGTAAAGTTTTTCTCTAAAGTCCATCTTTTTCGAGTAAATAATTTCAGAAGATTTTTATGATTTTTCTGCGTTTCAGCCGCCATTTTGTGTTTAAAATTTTTTTTCAAAACCTAAATCGTTAGATTTTCAAGTTTAGGTCTCGAGGCCACGTTTTCTGCATTTTGATCATTAAATCTTAAATGCATTCCATTTGAAAAATCGAAATGAAAATTTTTTTTTTTTTTGAAAACCATCTTTTTTTGGAAAAAATCATGTACAGTGTTCGACAGTTTAATTTTTTGAAAAATCTAACGAAAGATTCTAAAAGTTCATCAAATTTTACATCGAATACGCTTATTCATATACTTTTTACAATTCATTTTCACATAAAATATAAGCGTTAAAAACTTTAGTGAAAATTCGTCCATTCAGGACTTAATGGGTTAAGGCTGCTGTAAAAAATGTTCAGGATTAAATTAAACTTTTTTTTTTTTATTACCGAAAACAAATGAACAATCAATTATATATTACCTTTAGCGTTAAAACTCTGTTAATATTAGCAATTATCGATAATCGGTTAATATTTCACATTGTCATGAATCACTATAAACAACGTTATTTCCTATATCATCGTTTCTTTACTCAGCATATCAAATTTCAAATAAAATAATAAAATTCTTTAGCCACGACTATCACCCAAAAACATCAAGGCACACAGCTGCATATAACGAATTACCATATCCAAACAACAAACCTCTTTGACTCACACCAGACCAACTCCCACCTACTTCTTTCCTCAGATACCACGGTCGAACATCCAGGACAAGTGGGGCTCCCAGAGCTCGCTCGCCTCGAACTCGAGCACGGTGAGTTCGTCTGTCCGCCAGAGCGGCAGCTTCAAGATGCCTGCGCCGAAGATCCTGTCTAGCTACTCGCCGGCGTTCAAGCGCAAGAGCCTCGCCGTCTACGGGAACTCGAACATCACTGCCACGTCGCCGGTGAAAAACGGAGGCGGTAACCAACTAGCCAGTCCCGACGCGCCCAAAAGCCTGGAAAGCATCTGCAGCCCGACGCGCAGCGACTACAGCTTCGATTTCGTGTCGTCCAGTGGATCGCCCGAAAACAATCTGTCAACGACGGTGAACAGCAAACCGAAGATGAACAACAACCAACGGAAGATCGGAAGGAACGAGTTGTACGATGACTCGGATAACGATTCAGCGGTGAGCAGCTCGCAGAGCAGTATCTCCAGAGGATTCAGCCCGCCCATGTCGCCCGTGCCCTCGGATAGGTCAACCATCTCCTCGGAGCGCTCGTACTTGTCCTCGGATGCGCAGCAGCCGTACCCAACCCAGCGCTCGCAGCTCATCCTCGACAACAGCCGCGGCAACAGCCTCTACGCGCGCAGCTTCTCTGTGTCCGAAAAACCACCAGCGCCAAAACCTACCACCACCACCACCACTAACGCTGTATCTCAGATACCCCAACGGCAGCCGTTAAAACGCTCGAGCAGCAGCGAGACAACCTCGACGAACGCCTCCTCGACGTCGACCCTCAGCGCGGATTCCCTGTCCCGACGTGTCCTCAAACCGCAGAGCGTCGAGGCGATCAACCGGAAGAACATCCTCGCGAGCGCGCGCTGCCGCAGCGGACGCGACCTCAACGGATCGCCGCTCATCCAGCGCAAGTTCCCCGACGATGAGGAAGATCACGGAGATGCGGTCGAAGGTGAGCAGATGCATAACGGAGGGTACCAGATGGTCAATGGGAACGGAGAATCGACGAAGCCGCAGATTAAAATAGCGTACATCGAGATTACGGAGAACGTGGTCGGGGAGGGGGAGAAGTTCGCGACGAACAAGGAGGAGATGATGATGCAGCCGCCGCCAAGGCTGCCGCCAAAGCGGAGCGTCATTCCGCAAGCCAAAAACGTGCCAATACGTGAGTGTGTATATATATATAGTTTATTTGGTTTCTCTATGTCTATTGTTCTTCATCTTGGATTGTGGTAAAAACCGAAATCTTTATATAATAAAGTTATTTAAGAAATAACTTAGAAATATTTATTGTTACAACGATTAGATTTATTTTAATCTTAAAAAAAATGCATTTTCAAAAAGTTCAATAATTAAATTTGTCAAAAGCACCTTTTAACCGTTCACCTTTTCGCAACAAAACAGCAACAACGCGCCCATCGAAGCCCGAACCGCTCGAGCCCTCGAACGACATGAAATCGTGGGTACGCGCCGAGTTGCGCTCGCTCGCGAGCAGCGTCAACGCCGTCAATTCCTACGACGCGCGCAAGAAGTCGCCGTCGCTGGAGAGGAACGGCAGCGTCGCCAACGGTAACAACTACAGGAGCAAGTCGTCGCTGACGCTTAACGAGCCGAGGAACCAGCACGGCGAGGACGACGTCGATCTGCCGAGGATCAGAGGCAAGCAGCTGGACGACCAAAATGATCTCCTCACAGTATTAACGACCAAGAGCCGGTCACGGTAAGTCGAAAAAAACATCGATTATTGCGTTCACTTAAAATTAAGTAAAATAATTTCTTTTTTATAAATTTGATAGACATCATAGCGTATAAATTTGTGTACAAATCTGTTGTAAAATATTTTCATCATTCTCCTGTATAAATATCCATCACAGGTCCGCCATCCACGTGGAGGACTCGAGCTACGGCAAGCTCCGCAGTCCAATGAGTCTGGAGGACATCCTCGCCGCTAAATCCATCTCCGCCGACAACTCGCCTTCAAAACTACCTCGCAGCCAGAGCATCAGCTCGGACTCTCGCAACGGTGGCAACACTTTCTCCGCTTCCGCGGCGCCGCGGTCGGTGCGCCGGTCCAACTCCACGGACTCGTGGGCCATTGAGGAACGCGCCGCCTCCAAGATACCCTCGCTTGGTAGCGGAGACTCGCGTTGTAAGCTGGAGTGCGATGAGGTGGAGGTGAGCGAGAGAGTAAAGATGACAGGGTCGAAGATCCCGATGGCGAGAAACCTGGGAAGGAGGAGCGCTAGCGTCACGGATATGAAGAAGGTGTTCGAGAAGCCGGAAATGAGCTCGTCGAGCGGCACGTCGTCGCCTGGTGGTCAGATGGTTAGTATGGTTTGGCATGTAAATTTGGTGTGAATTTTTCCTGTGTAAGTCATTTTTATTAAATATTCGAATACTGTTACTATTTTTGTTCGTCATAAATGAAACAGTGGAAATGTTATTTATTTATTTATTTAATCAGATTGATTGCATAAAGTAAACCCTGTAGAGGTAAGCGCAGTTACCTGTACATAGGCTGGAATAACATTTTATCAAACGTTATAAAATCCCCATGGACTTTCATTGTGGGATGTTTGCGTTTGATAAATCCTTAAAAACTAACTTAAAACTAGTATCCCAATTTACAACAATATATCTATAAAATTTACAAGATTAACTACAACAAATAGTTGCCCAACATTTGTAATAAAATTCTACATAGACTTTATAAATTTCTTAATGTTTTTCTTAATAGTTATTTTACTTATATTTAAACACTTTGATTTCTTCGGTAAACTGTTGAAAGTTTTTACAGCCTCTATATAGCTACTTTTATCACTTATAGCTTTTTCCATTTTTGGTAGTATTATACTCTTATTTCTATATATATAGAATTGAAATATTTTTTTTAAAATCCACTAATTTGAAAAATCAAAAGCTCCAGTTGAGCTTCAATAAGCATATAAAGAAAATGCGAAAAAACAAATCTTGTATGTCTCGCTAAAGTCTGTATATCATATCATAAATAAAGAAGATAAAATTCCTGTAAAAAAATTTACTTAACATCAGTTACTTACATCCAGTAATATTTCTTCATTTCATTTCATCGAACAATAAAAAAAAAAAACATTCTCCTCTTACAACTCTGTAGACCGGCACCGCGGCACAGGTGACGCACAACCGCTTCCCGAGCTTGGACAGCAGCGGCGTCGAGGACCACCTCTCCCTGCGCCCGACGATGACCAGTGGCGTCGGTGTGGTGGAGACGATCGGCGTCGACCCGGAGCGCTTCAGCGGCGAGCAGTTCGGCAGCATCAGCTCGCTCGCCAGCAGCACCAGTCTTATATCCCAGCAGGAACTCGCGCAGCTCGTCGAGGAGGCGACCCTCGAGGAGCCGAGAGGTGAGAGACTCGGTAGGGATGGTTATATAGAGGTAGTTAGGGAAAATTCCAAAAGTTTGGAAGTGCTTCGAAAATTTTATTAGATTAGATTTTTTATTCGGGATGGGTAGAGAAAAAAAATAGCTAATAGTGGCTCGATGTTGTAATAGTGTGGCATTACTTTTTTTTAGATTTGTTGTGAGTTATATAAGTACTTAGAAAGAAGCAAGTTTGGAAAAAAGTAAAAATTTGATTGTATATTTTAGGTAATGATGATACGTACTTCATGATTTATCATATTGACATAAAGTCATTGCCATATTTTATTAAACATTTTATATAGCTAGTACAGTATAGTCAAAATTAGCGAACGATTTGAAAAATATATAGAATTCGCGTATAGTTTGTTTTCAAAACTATTCGCCGGCTATTCATAGCGCTACAAAGCCACATTGCAACTTTGCACGAGGAATTTTCATGCAGGAAGAAACATCGTACACAAAACGCGAACGCCTCTAGCAATAAAAATAACATTATTTACGACTTTTGGCGTAAAAAAGTTAGCGCGCGCGCTTTTTTAAATACGTCAATTGATGACTTTGAATAGCTCATTCTCGAGGATCTTAAGTGCGCTTCGTAAAAATGAGTTCGATTTAAAAGCGCTTTTTGATTGCGCCTTGCAAAGCTGAATTTTTACGATCGAGTTGTAAAAGTGGCTCGGAGGGCCAAAAAAAGGCCCTTATTAATGACCGCGGCTCTACGAAAGTACCCCCGCCAATACACAACGGTACCTCCGTTTTTAGTGGAGGCATCAATTTTTAACAGAAGAGTCGAAAATATTAAAGTCAAGGAGTGGATGAGATTTACGGCGTACTCGTCGCAAATTTTTTTAGCACACTTTAAATTCAAATTAGGGAACGTATTATCATTATGAAAGTACAATGTATATAACTGAGTATAAATATACATTTTGAAAATGAAAGGCAAAAGTCGCCGCGGGTAATAAATTATGCTTCTTTTACACCTAATCTTTAAGTTCGTCTTCAACTTCATACCTGGATGACATTTTTACTTCGTTCCCGTAAATAAAATTTGATACGCTCTGAAAGATGGAGAAAGATATATACCCTATTCGTTCCAGTTTCAGAACCGAACTTAATTGACACATGATATTTAAAAATGAAAGTCAAAGCGAGATGAATTTAAGGGTTCATACGTAGAAGAAGCATTATTCAACAGAAAAGAAAAACAACATTCATTACTCCTTGAAAATACAACCATTCTTCATTCTTATTTTATCGTGTACATACAAACGCTCAGGGTGCAAGATTAATTTTTTTAAATATATAAACTTAAAAATAGAGCCTATCTAACCACCAAAAACTTTACTTCAAACCAACCTTCCAATCTCTTCTCCCCCACAGGCGGCCATGACGTCGTCGTCGTGCTCCTGCACAAGGAGAACCCATCCGGCAGCGTCGGAATCACCCTCGCCGGCGGCATGGACTGCGAGACGAAGGAGATCACGATCCACCGGGTGCTGTCCCACTCGATCGCCGATAAGGACGGCAGCGTACAGCGAGGCGACCGGATCCTCAGCATCAACGGACGCAGCATGCGGGGACTCACCCACCGCGAGAGCTTGACTGTACTCAAGCAGCCGAGATCCGAGGTCGTGCTCGTCGTGTCCAGGGCGAAGCTGGAGGATGGCAGTGGAGGAGCTGGGGGAAGGTTGAGGTCGAGGACGGAGAGTGTAGAGACTATCGTCGAAGGTATTTTTTTTTTATATTTATGGGTAGGTTGGAGTGGCTTTTTTGATAAGAACTCAAGTAAAAGAATATTTTTAAGTTGGTGAATCTCCTGTACAAAATTTCGTCAGTATTTTTATCAACATTAACGAACCTTAAAAATTCGTTACATTCAATATTCACAGAACAAAATAATTTAACAAATCTCCACGTTTTTTGTTTAAACATAATTTTGTATTTCCGCACATTTAAAAAAATTTATAGAAATTTTTAAAATTTTGTAATTTACCGTATAATATTATCTTCTTGTACCATTCATCTTGTCAGCTTCAATTTTCATACTTTACACAATGAATAAAAGTATCGTTTAAACAAGTTACGCAACTTGAATTTCTAAAAAAATAATCCCAAAGACCCGTAATCTGAAAACTCAAAATAACCCAATCCCTCCCACCCCATCGCGCTACCACGGCGACTGACCAACCATATCTATATACCCGGTACGAGAGCGAATAAATCACACGACACGGGGGCCCTCCCGGCTGTTCCGTTTTGCGCAGGATACGAGACGAACGGTGTGGCGGAGAACACAGCGTGGGGTCCGGCTTTGATGGTGGCGGTGTACAAGGACGGTGCCGGCCTTGGCTTCAGCCTCGAGGGTGGCCGCGACAGTCCGCTCGGGGACCGGCCGCTCCTGATCAAGAAGATATTCACTGGTAAGTGTATATATAGTGTGTGGCATGCATGAAGCGCCGTTGGTGACGATGATGGTTATTGATTTCGGCGTTGGAGTGAGAGTGGAGATGTCTGTGGAGTTGGTTTTTATTTTGTTTTTGGGGTGGAAAAATGATTGATGGAGCTGGGATGTGCGACGGTATAGAAAAGGGAAGGGAAAGGAGCAAATGAAGAGTTTGGATAAGATAATTTTTTTTTTAAATAGTTTAAAGTATTTTAGGAAAAAATTCGTTTTAATATCTTAAAGGTGGATTCTTTTTTCTTTTGTCTACTTTTTGTGGATAAAAAAGTATTAAATAATTAAAATAATTAAATTTATGAACAACTGTAAAAAATACCCTTACAAAATTAAGATATATTGTTAAAGAAGTAACTTTCGAAAGCTCATAATTTCATTTTCAGTTTAATTTAGTTAAACTATCATAAGCTGATCCATCTTTCAAAATAAAAATTTACGAATCATATTATGTACCTACTTGAAATAGGACAACTCGAATGTTTCAAGCCCTCTTCTAAAAAAAAAACGTTTTAATTTTCTCCACCACATATCTAAAAAAATGATATTATTTACAGGAGGTGCTGCCGAAAAGACTGGTGCTTTACGGGCAGGCGATCAGCTGCTCGAGGTAAACAAGCGCGACGTGAGCCGCATGTCGCGCATCGAGGCCTGGTCCCTGATGAAGAAACTACACGACGGGGAAGTGAACCTCCTAGTCAGGCACCCCGCCACCAAGTCATCGTGAATCTTGTAGTCAAGCGATAGAAAAAAAACAACGAACACGTTCTCTCTCTCTCTCTCTCTCTCTCTCTCTCTCTCTCTCTCTCTCTCTCTCTCGACACGATATATAGTGGCAGGAACACATGTCTCTGTGTACCGCGCGCGCGCGACACTTACGCAGCTTTCTATATACAAAATTCGCGCTCCGAAGCTCCGATATCCTTATACACACCGCATTGCAGTATATGCATGTATGCAATGATGATGTTAGCGAACGATATCCTACGAAGAGTTGACTTATATAGGAATGTAGCTGCATGGATTTATAAATATTATACATAAAAAGAATATGAATATTATATGTATAGATAGAAAGTTTGTGAGAATAAATATGTATTACATGCACGAGCGCGGTGTTTGCGAGAGACTGCGGGAGACGAGTAATTATATATGTTATTATATTGTATACGTTATTATATATATAGTAGACGGATTAACAGTCACATTTTTTAATAAGACAAACAAGATGCCCCCCTGTGTGCCTTTATTATTATTATTAATATTATTGTATTAATTTTATTCTTATCATCATTATTAGAATTGTATTTTTTTCTTTCCGCATTTTCGCCATATTATGAGTAGGTATACAGCGGGTTTATATATGATCGTAGCGTACGTAATGATATTGAGGAGGATCGAAGACGAATACATATACAAGTGCTGGCAGTGCAATATAAAGATATAAATAATTATATATTTTCAAATGTTAAGGAGAAAACGTCTTTTTTTTAAAAAACGAAAAAAAAATAATCAAGAGAGGTAGAAAACTGATTTACTACGTCGTAACTTGTACCCCTCGCAGTGTCTAGAAGAAACGATGTATGTGTGTAACGTAGGTCCCTGTTGGGAAAAAGAAAGCGTGGGAAGGCTATGGATAGTCGACGGTGACGAATTGGATGTCGAATATTTCGAGTGCATAAAAGACAGTCAAATATTTGAAAATTGTATATGAACAAAACCAATTGTAAATAAGAGACGCGCGCTGATGTTACTTATGCATAGCTTTTCCCATGCAGTGTTCTCTCGACGGGGATGACGAAATTTCGAATCAACGGAGAATCTACGTAATACTTAGTTTTGTTGCTTTTCTTCCGTGCGTGAGAGTGTAGAGGAAAGACTCGTTCAGCTCGTTGTAATCCTTTCAGGCGCATTTTCTTCCTGCACAGATGAAGTCTGACTAGAAATTCATATTTGAATTTCATATTTTAGAATTGAAGCAAAGCGAAAGTAACAAAAATTTAATGTTTGATATTTGTATAAAGGCTTGAAAGGATTAATATTTCGTAAGGTTAAACTTAAGAGGATCCGCAATTTGTAACTTTTTGACGATTATACTATCTGTAATAAAAGATTTTTTGAGTAAAGTATTTTTGATAACTATATGTAATGAAAAATTGAATGATAATGATCCTCTCGAAACGTGCCTTCGAGTAAAAATTACGCTAATCCAACATCTAATCTAGACATTAACTCTTGTTCATACTAATTTTTTTTGCTTTACGAATCTAGTGTAATAATTTTGTACATATTAGTTGAATCAAATGTACGTATAATGTATGAATATCACGTGTGACTGTGCAAAATGAATATATAGCTTGGCGTTCGAAAAAAAAGAGAGGCGCGGAATTATAGAGTTAATATAAAAGTGTTGATAGTACTAGAAATTATATTATTCTTGGATTATTTAAATTTAAAGTGTCTGTTTAATTTTTTAATTTGCTTGTTTTGTTAAAAATCGTGCTGTGATAAGTGTATGGCAAATTATTCGGCGTGAGGTTTAACGATTGTACTGTTGACTTCTGGATAACCCGTTAGTTGATTTATTGTATGAGCTAACATTATATGTATAAGCTGCGATTCATATTATCATTAATATTATTATATTTTTATTATGTACTATTATTACGCTCAGTGTCAAGCTGTTACGTATGCTTTCTTCTAAACTAATTGTTTTCTACATGTTGTTGATTTGTGAAACAAAATACTTCTCAATGTAGCTGGTAACAATAAATGACATTGTATTCAACTATATATTTATCAAAATTACTATAGTTTATTTTTTCAATTCTTTTTAACCTATGATACAACAATAATAGGGGTAATTATTATTACCCGCGTGAAAATATAATATGAGATCTCATATGAGATTGTAATTGAGATCTCATATAGATTTCACATGAGATCTATATGAGTTCTCATATGAGATCCTTATACGAATTTCAGACATTATATCTCATGTGAGATCTCATCAGCCATTTTCTATTAAGTAAAAAAATTTGAGACATTAGATCTCATCTGAGATCTCATATGAGACCTTATCTGCAATTTTCATTCGTTAATAAATAATTTATTTTTGCAATAAATTTTTTTTTATATTTATTTTTTATAATAAATGTTATATTTTATGGAATATTTAGAAATAGAATGAAATAAAATATTAACATTAGTAAAACGTATTGATAAAACTTTATTGCTCTTTTTTAAGATTCATTAAAATATACTGTTTATTCATACTTTTACATTAACAATAAATTATTTATTAATTAAAATTGCAGAGACATTAGATCTCATCTGAGATCTCATATGAGGACTCATATAGATCTCATGAAATCTATATGAGATTTCAATTACAATCTCATATGAGATCTCATATTATATTTTCACGCGGGTAACCTTTAGAGGACCGGCATTTGGGCTACGAGATCGTTCTAAGAAAATGCATAAACATATTTCTTAAATCATGGATTGACCATGTGTGAAGTATTGATCATGGGTTGAGCCACTATAGTGGCTTTCCGGCCCTCTAAAGGTTAAAAAAGTTCTATCTCATATTTTATTTAGAAAAAACCAATTTTTTTTATGTTGTTTTAATATTGTAAGTCACATTCTTATCTTTTTTTTTTATACATTGAAAGAAATTTCATCTACTTACCTTTTTTTATTATACAAGATTTTTTTATGAGTAATATAAGAGAAATTACTTGACTGTTAGAAACATGCTTATATGACAAAGATTTAAAACATGTGGAACATTGACAGCTCAACTTTTTATAACGAAAAAGAAAACTGTAAATCAGTATTCTGTAAGTCTTACTCATGTAAAAATAAAAGTTTTGATAACGGTTTGAAATTGATTATTTTAATGCTTCTGAAATTTATAAAGTAAAATATTAATTTTCAAGTAGCAAATAAACATTTACATAATATGATTTATTATGAAATAATTTCTATTTACAAATGCAGTTCTTATTAGAATTAATCTAATAGAAGCACTCTAATACCAATAAACTGGTTTTTGTATACGGTCTTCTTTGATTCCCATTTTTTCCATGATGTCCATTTCAAAAGTTTTTAAAGTAGGCTAAAACAAATAATAATTTACAATCATTCTCTCTAATGAGTACAAGTTTCCAATTTTTCAACTTACTTTAAATGTTATTTTTTCAACATCTGATTTGTAGGTATCTTTTTCTCCTTCTCTATAAACCTTTGGCTGTTTATAGTCAACTGTTTCATAATGTGACGGTGGAATTGGAATTATTCTTCCTGTTCTCAAAGAAACACGAACTTTTTCACCTTCTTCAGTATACCTCCATTCAATTTTGGTTGGCTTTCTACGAAAACAAAAAGATAAAGATTAATTATTAACTTACAATAAATTTTTTCAACTAACATTATAAAATAACAAATTTTCCAGAGTACTCACAGATCTGTAGGATCTACATGTTGAATATCCTCTGTGACTAGTAGAGGCATTTCTTTTTGCATTGGTGTTCCTGGGTATTTACCTTCCTTTCCTATAAATTCCAGTTGCGTATTCAATCCTTCAACAATTACCCAATTTCGTTCTTGGTAAATGCCTTTGATTATTCCTTGCTTTCCCTTATCGGGACCAACCAGAAGCTCCACCTAAATATAAAAATAAAGAAGTTCATCATTTACAAAGTTTTAAGATTCAATAAAACATTCCATTGATTTACCAACCCTATCTCCTCTAAACCATGACCACTCCCTGATAGGTTCTACATGATCTGTTTTATATATAGAACCATCTGGATTCTCTAGTTTGAATTCATTAGTCCAAGGGCGATGAAGGCCAAATCGAAACTTTTTGCGCTGCTGTGTTACAGGAAGATATTTTGGCCAGCCAGGAGTTTTCCAGTAAATCTATGAAAAATGATTAGCAGATAATTTGATGCAACATAAAATAATAAAACCATTCATTCAACACAACTTTGTTTCCACCCTTTTTTTTCATTGTCCTACTTATTTATATAAGTAATGAACAACATTAGTAACAATAGTAACAGACAAATCCCATAATTACCCTCTCCATCTTCCTTTTGATAAAGCTATCAGGCAAGTTGGCATATCTCTTCGAGTGCTCTCCGATGAGCTTGAGCACGTTAAAATTCCTCATTGTGCCCTTACTTCTTGAATCGACTATTTGCTCCAAAAAATTAATAAATAAAAAGCATTTAGTGTTTCATAACATAACCCCGCAAGTTCGCCGTTGCGAGACAGGGGGCGAAAGCTGTGACTGCGCGCGAGAGCATATCAGATGCAGAGCAGCAGCAGGAAAAAAATTGTTCGCAGAACAGACGGCTAACGACATCTGCGTTGTAAGCCTCGTTCCCGATGAACTAAAAAGGTCATGTGATCGCGGCACGGCGTTGCCACGATTTTCAAAAGTTCTCATCGCGTAGTCCCGTGTAAGTGATCCTCTCATGTGCGGGATGTAATAGAGAGTAGCAAGAGATGTAGCAGAGATGGGTAGTTAGATTATTGTTTTCGCCATGCGCTGTAACTAGAGAAGATTGTTTTGACAATTAGCGTAGGATGATAGTTGATGAGCAGAAGCTTTGATATGTTGCTTGGTATTAGGGAATTTAATGCTGTCAAGTGTTAACGTATATAAAAACAACAGAAATATTGCAAAGGTGAATGACTCGTATCAGAAAATCATAATCCACCGAAATAATACATTTGCGTATAGAAATCAGGAATGGCAGTTAATTACATTAAAAGTACGTTACGATATCGCGCACAAAATGTTTGTAAACAACTACTGTACGATAAGAATTCGCGACCAAACAAATGAAAAACAAGCGTACACTCGTCACTATCAACGTTTTTCTACCAAATACGACAAAAAGATTCCCTTTATTAACCTTATCGCAAACCTAAACACCGACCCCTTTGAGCACCACACCTCATACCCTCAAATCACCTCGTCATCGCCCCAAACCTATACAATCATTGTTCCATCATCAAAATCATCATACCATCATCATCATCCCTTTATCTACATAGCACATTTACGCTCACTCATACACCTTCGCTCCTCCATCTAACGGAAACTCTCCTCGGCACTACGGCAACACCGCGCATTTTTCGAACGCGCACGACGCCGTCGCGGGCGTCCCGGCTGTGCCTCTCCTCTCTCTTCCTCTCTCTTCCCCATCCACGGATCCACGCGCAAAACAGAGATAGCGAAACGCCGCGGCGGTGCGCGCGCTCGGCTCGGCCGGCCATGTTGCGCGCTGGCGCTCTGCCATTGTGCCGAGCGCTGGCGTCCGCGCTATATCGTCTTTCGTGGAGCAGCAGCAGCGGTAATCGTTGGTCCAGGAGAAGAGGATGTCGTCGACGATGACGACTACAAGTAGGATGGGAGAGCTGGAAGATGAGCTGGCAAGGCGCAGACGCGAGGAGTACGAGATGCAGCTGTTCGGACTGCACTCTAGGACAGTCGTCGCAACGAGTAAGCCTGCGCGCCGCGTGATAGTGTGTGGCGTGCAACGACGCCGTCGTTCTTCCTCTCCTCTCTGCCTCTCCTTTCTTTGCCTCTATACTTTATAAGTTTACCGTATTACTACTACTACTACTCTCGTTCTCTCTGACTTTCTGCTTTACACTACCATCCTTTGTTCTGAGCCGCCCGCGTCCATCCGCACTCGCGCATTTTCCTCTGTTCCCTCCATACTTTTTTTTCTTTCTCACTTTTACTCCTCTATACGCTCTTTCACTTCGTCTTACGGTGCGTACGTACTGACTCCGCGCCGCTTATCTTTGTTTTGAGAGGAGAGAGAGAGAGCCTTCGTGTCTCGAGAAAGAGAGAGAAAGTGTCTCGGGGCGTCGAGCGAGTGTGCTCTGGTTTCATGTGGACTTTCTCAAAATCATGACTAGAGTTCACACTCGTCCAACGCCCGCGGGACGTTGTCTGCGTCCGCGAGGTGTGAACCGAGGCCACTGACACCATCACAACACATTTATATATATATACGCACATCACCCAACATCGCTGGCAGCCGCCGATAGTTGTTACGTTCCGTTCTGTTTTTTCTTTTTATTTATTATGTTTATTTATTTGTACTGCTGCATGAGTTTTTATTTTGTTGTACATACATATACTTATACTTTGTTGTTTTCAGCACTAATTTTTGTTTTTGTTCAATTTTTCTTATGGTCGAGCTTGTCGCGACGATCTTTTAAATCGTAAATTTTGAATTAACTAAGGTCGACCATAGGAATCAATTTATACTACCATTAATTATGTTATTTGTATGACATTTAATTTTACACGCTTTGTTATGATTTTGTATTACTTTGTGACTCAATAAACGAATCGACGATATATACTCCATAAACATTTGTACACCTTTTCTTATTTACCTTTCTCTCGAATATCAAAACCACTTAGCTTGCTGATAGAATAAAATTTTATTTTTGAAAAATCTCATCTGTAATTGAAGGTGATAATTTTCTAAAAATTATACAGATAATGTAATTAATGTGTAAATTATTCGAAGAAATCTGTTTGAATAATAGTTTGAAATAGGTACTAGCATTTTGCAAGAATATTTGATTTTTTTTTTCTAATAGTAAAACTTTTAATTTTTTTTTTAAATGTAATTTCAGAATAATTGGTGATAAATACTAATTGCTAGAGATTAGTTGCAAACTATGAATTCAGAAAATAATAAATTAATATTGGAAAATTTATTTTAGATTATTGTTATTTAAAGATTTTAATTCACATTTTCTCTTGTTGTAGTCAACCAAAAAATTAAAGAAAAAGTGGACTCTCAATGTAGCAAATTATTTAGTTCTCTTGAAAAAAAGTACAAACCTGATGCCAAAGGATTACAACAACTTAAAAGTCATATTAAACAATTCAGGAGAACCTATCTTGATAACATGAAACCACATTTAAGTACAATAGAGGTATTACATAAGAGAATTTATCATTGAATAAAAGTAAATATTGATATATTCATTCTTATAAACTGAAGTTACAATTTTAGAGTATTGTCAATAAATCTATTTGTGTGCCTGACAATATATTACTTGAAGAAGACAAATGTCAAACAATTCAATATACAGATGAAGAATTTCATAACTTAGAAATGAAATTAGAAAGTCTTCAGCAGCAAGCTAAAAGGGTAAATTGAAAAAATATTTCACAGTATTTAAAAAAATTAGATAGAAAATTAATTTTTTACCAAAATTCGGATTGCTTTTTCACATTCATCGTATCAAAAAAGTTTTTACACAAAATACTCTTAGTTTTTTTTCAAGCCTCTTACACGCAAAAGGAAAAAGTTACAGATATCAAGGAGCGCCGGGAGTGCTCCAAAGGAAAGTGTAGAAGAGCCTTAGGACGACCGCGCGATGATATACATTGAAATGGGTGCCCGAGAAATTGAAATATTTACTGCAATTTTTAAGATTTAACATGGGTTAGTATATCTATATATATGAGGAACAGGAACAGCTAGATTTTCCTTATATATATATATACACTAACCTATGTTAAATCTAATATCTGTAACTTTTCCTTTTGCGTGTAATGGGCTTCAGTATCTATACTAAATCTTTTATTTTATATTTTATTCAAATTTTCAACAGCATTTATAAATCTGTTGTTTTGCAAAGTAATTCTATTTAGTAAATAGTTACAACAAATCTATTTGTAAATTCATACTTCTACAATGAAATGTTAAAATATTATAGAAGTGATAAATATTTCAATTAAAAAAGAAAGAAGTAATGGATAAAGATCTTTTACCATCATAGTGAATGGTTCTCTACCATTTCTTTTAAATATACCTATTTATCATTTACTTCTTATTACAGGTAACAATATTTAACACAGCACTGAAGGCAGAGCTTGAGGAAGCAGAGAACATAAAAGAATCTGAAGCTCTAGCTAAAAGATTATGCAGTATCACAGAGAAGGGTCTATCAGCAAAGAAGATAGATAACAAAACCTTGCATGCCATGGAAAAATGTAAAGGACTCACAGAATCCATAGATTCATTAAATCCGCAAACATCAAAAGATATTTACAATAATGTCAAAATGGATGAAAGTGATTTAGAACAGATATTTATTGATCAATGACATGTGATGAAGAGAGTGTTGTATATAAAAAATTTGTAGAATTTTAACTTGTACATATATACATATATTTATACACTTATATTTTATATTTTTATATTTTCTACATCAAGTATTGACTAAGATTTTTATATTAATTGTTAATAAAAAAACAAAATGATAAAAATGATTTTATAATCTTGTTAATTTATTATCCTAACACTTAAAAAATATCTTTATTAATAGATTATCTAAATCTTTCAACTCCACAACTCCTTAAAGCAGTATTAAGTTTGAATTTGATTATTAATTCAATATAATTTGGAAACAAAATAAATAAGTTAAAAAATGTAATTTAATATTCTGCTATAGGTAAAAGTAAAATATGAAATTGATTGACAAATGTTTAAATATAGAAATAAAAATCCTAAATTTTATCCAATATATGGAGCAAATCGTAATTATATTATTTCGAATTTTCAGTAACTTTTTTATGCTATACAGTCTAAAGAAAAATTTAAAAAATTTTTTTAGATTTATATTTTAACCGAATAAAACCTCAACATTACCTGAAAAATATTTCCAAACTCACAAATTCCTAAAACTACAATCCATTGCCAACCCTAAAGGACCATTCAAAAAAATCCAAGAAAACTAGAAAACCGAAAACGTTTTCGAGAGGGCGCACGTGACCGTCAACGAACCGCCAATCACCTGTCGCGCGCGGACGATTCGGCCTTGCTGTTACCGGGCGCGAACAGGCAGCCCCTAGTCAGGGATTTCTGCGAATCGAGCGCCGCGCAACCGATCCTCAGATCAGCGGGACACGCAGCGCATTCGAAGTGCAGTTTCTGCACGGGCGAATCGAGGGAAGAAGCGACGGACTTCTCGCTCTGCCATTCGTAAGTTGAGCTTTGGTCTCAACGTGTTTATGGTTTATGTAAATTCTTAAAGGATTTTATTTTAGTAAGTTTGTTTATTCGTCGGGTTTTAAGTGAAAAGTAGAAGGAAGACTGGGGGTTTTGGAAGGCGACACGTGCTGCGAGGTCCGGCCGTTGAGGATTTGGATTTTTTAGAAGGTTTGTGGCTTTTGATTGTTAGTTCATTCGAGATTTGGTGGTGAAAGTTTTGCATGTTATGTAGCATGTTTGAAAGTGATGAAAGTAAATTTATACCGATGTATTGAAGAACATTTAGTCCAGATTTGACAGTTGACGGGTGGATATTATCATTGTAGCACAATTTGAAAATCGTTCGAGTTAGCATGCCATACGTTTAGAAGTCAGTTTTTACGAATATTCATAAGTGATACGTCGTGCCATTTAAATTTGTAAAATTATATCAAATTACAAATTTCATCTTTTTAAACGATATAGACTACTTTTTTATTTTATTATTTTAGGACTATTTAATAGTTAAAATGAGTAATTACATGCGGCGTGGTAGTGCTTCAACAATTGCCAGTAGCACTTCTGACACATCAGGAGTTTCCAGTGACTGCCAGGTGACCGTACGTTTATTAGATCTTGTGCATGCGACTGAGTATGAACTAGTTCAAGAAAATGGACAAAGACGATTAACAGCACCTGAATTAACGAGAGAACATAGAGAACGGATCAAAGGGGCTGAAATATTTCTTGGAAGGTTACCAAGAGACTGTTATGAAGATGAACTTAAGCCAGTATTAGAGCAAGCTGGAAGATTACTAGAACTTCGTTTAATGCTTGACTTTTCAGGAACTACTCGTGGCTATGCTTTTGCCTTGTATCCAGATGCTAAAACTGCCCGAAGAGCTTGCTTGGTAAAATATGCAGTACCATTTTATTAGTTTTTTTTGTATTGCATCAGATAATGAATTTAAATAGTACGAATATTTGTAATTTTTTTTTTAGATGCTTGATGGATATGAAATAAGACCAGGTCATAAAATTGGAGCAGTGAAATCAGTAGATAACTGTAGACTATTCTTTGGAGGAGTGCCTAAAAATAAAGCAAAGGAAGAATTTATGGAGGAATTAAGTAAATTAATGGAAGGCATTGTAGATGTTTATTTATATCCAAATTCTCAAGATCGCTCTCTAAATAGAGGTAAAGTTGATTTTAAAGCACAATTTTAATGTGATGAAAAATATTTTGCTTAACAATAAATTACATTTTGTAGGTTTTATATTTGTGGAATTTAAGGATCACAGATCTGCAGCTATGGCTCGTCGTAAACTTATCCCTGGAAGAGTGCTATTGTGGGATCATGAAGTTGCCGTTGACTGGGCTGATCCAGAACCAGGTGAACCTGTAGATGAAGAAATTATGGAAAATGTAAAATAAATTTTAAACTTGATTAACAAACAGAAGCTTGTACAATTAAATTTTGAATCATTTTTTATTTTTTTACAATAAATTAGGTCACAGCTCTTTTTGTTAGAAATCTTTCGATGGATATTTCTCAACAGAAAATCAGAGAAATTTTTCAAAAACTTACAAATATTCCTATTTTGAAATTAAAAAAAATCAATCACTTTGCATTTGTGCATTATGAGACACGAGAACTGGCTGAAACAGCTATGCAAATTTTGACTGGTAAGTTTTTATATTATTGACATTTATTTTAATAAAAAATAATTATGAAATATTTTTAATATGCAGAGCCAGGTAGTATTGCTGATATGGAACAATGGGAAATTCGATGGGCAAAACCAATAGGACCAATTAAACAAGCAGAAAGACAAAGGTGTATTAATGAAGCCATATCACAATCCAGATTTCAAAGGGAAGTAAAAACTAAAAAGTTTGTAAGGAAACATCATTCGAAATTTTTACATAATCGACATGAAAATAAACAGCAACCTTTAGATCTTCAGAATGTTACTGTTTTAAGTAATTTTGTAACAAATGTATTTCAAGCAATGTGCTCTTTTGAATGTTTAGCTAGTTATGATCCTTTTGGATATATACATAAGGTTTGTAATATTATCTGAAACATATTAAAATTTAAAATATATTTTAAATCAATCATCTAAACAATTTTTAAATGCAAACATATATTCATTTGCTAATGAAAATATATAAATATTTAGGTAACAATATTCAAAGACAACCTGATACTTTTTGAAGATTATGGTACACTACAGCCAACAAAGCAATCATCTTTAGATGTGGCTGTGTCGATAGTATATCAGAAATTAAAATCACTCTATGATTACAATGCTTATCACAGTAAGTTTACATATCCTTAGTAAAATTATATGGAAATTTCATTTTTGTCACTTGAAAGAAGTTTCTTTTTAGATGTATATACTCCTCCAATGATAAACGATGTCTCTACGCAAATGATGAATTTAAACATTGATCCCAATATGCAAACCTCACATTTCGGAAATGTTTATTAGGACAGTATTTGAAATCACAACCCGTGCAAAGGCACATTTTTATCAATTGAATAATTTCTTATTGTTTTTAGAAAAGACAATTTTTATATAGATTTATAGAAAGTTATACTTTGTAATCGTAATTACCGAATTTTTGAAAAATTTTACAGATCCGTAAAGAACTTACAATGTTGGGACTAATTATAAATTATATGATGAAGTATGATTGCGAAATTTGTTTGAATCCACAGTAAAATTGATTAACTTGAAAATTCAAATGTCTACTGATTTTTAAAATAATCTATTGTACACTTCAATTAATTTCAAACACATTTTTTCTCATAGATAGAAAATACACATTGCAATAATTCATAAATTGTATCAAATCTATTTCTAAAAAAAATAATATGTTGATTTTAAACATGTATTCAATATTATATTAATTTAATAATTTTAAATATGCATAATCGATAATTTAAACAAAAAATTCCATTGTAATCAAGAATTTTTTTATTGTACATTGTTTATATTATTGATAAAACTTGAAAATCAAATATAATTACTAATTTTGTCAATACTAAGAAAAAAACTATCATCGAAGCATGTAAATGTATAACTTTCAAAATTTTGGTGTCTTAAGTTAGTCCCTACATTGCTAAGCTTTTTATTCTTCATGGTTGTATAAATCAGATGATAAAAAGAAAATATAAATTTTACTTTAATTCATTGTAAGCAAACTTTAAAAAAGGAATTCTTTAGCTATGCAGCTAAATTTTTAGTATTTTTTATGGGTATACTTTTAAAAAGTGAAATATTTTTCAAATATACTTTGTTAGTTAAAAAGTATCTTATTTATTTATAGTTATTTCGATGTAAACTTTTACAGTGAAGTAGGTCAAGGGCAAATAATTATTGCTAATATTTTTAAACTTTACGAGGCTGTTTGAATCATTGTCAAAAATAGGCTTTCTTATTTTATATAATTTTTCATGTGTAAAATTACACAAGTTATTTGTGATTAACGTTAGTTAAAATATTTATAACTAGAAAATATAATAAAAATATTATTTATACATTAGCACAAGTTCTTTTTTATTAAATAATCTAAAAAAAAAATCCTTATACATTCCTTTTCAGTTTATTTATAAAAATTCGAAAATTAAAATTATTATACAATAAGTTCATAGTTTTCAAACTTGTAATGCTTTAAAAATTTCAATTTATTACGTTTCGAAATCGTTAATTCTTACGATATACTAATTATGTACTAGAATAGATTATTGGATCCATTCGTAACATTATTAAACAAAATTTTAAAGGAGAGGCATGGATGTAAATACAAACGCAATTACAAATTTGTCTGACATGTTTACACTTCTGAAGCGCACGTAATAACATTAAATGAGACTAATTTTTACCTGACATTGACGGGCTAGTAAAATAGTGACAAAATGTGGATTACAATTGCAGTATTTTTATCAATAACAGATCTCTCTTTTAGTAAGTTTTTAAAAATTAAAATTTCTATACATTTGATTCGTATTTTTCATACCATAGACCAATTTTTTAACATTTCGTACATTTTCTTTTTGTTTTGTTTTCAGATATGGTTCAAAGCCTTAATCTCAATGATTCACTATCCTGCGAAACTTACAACGGATTGACGTGCAAAAGCGAAAATAAGGACGAATGTGTTAAACAAGAAACATGCGGACCTACAGGACACGAGAAGCGCTACCATTGCTTCACGTTATGGGAATACAATGTTTATCAAAACACGTCGACGGTACAGATGAAGGTAAGCTCCAATTTACATATGTCATTATTGGAGTACTAAAAGTAACTTTAATGAAAATATTAACGTTTCGTTTTAAGGGATGTTTCCTGAACCACAAAGGGTGCTTCGAGCAGTCCCACTGCATCCAGAAAAACAAGGACGAGGTAAACCAGCTCTTCTTTTGTTGCTGCAGCGGGAACATGTGCAACCAAAATATCACTGAACCGACATACTTAAAGAAGCGGCAAAAAAACTCCACCATCGGTATGTATAAAGTACCAATAATTATCAGCAATACACGGTAATTAATATTTCAAACGATTTTTTCGCATCAGAGGTGGAGACGAAGCGCCATACAATGCGGACGGAGGAAGTTATTATATTCATGTGCGCAAGCACGTTGGTCCTCGCGTCGACGCTGTCGATTGTTGCTTGGTGCCTCTACAAATGCGCCAAGCGATGCGGCAACGACGTAAGTAATATACTGATTGTATACAGCTTCACGCAACAAAATATTAATAAACTAATCGTCGCAGCTATCCAAGGCAGAAGAGGGCCTCAGCTGCAGCATCGCCACCGCAAGTCTGCAAACTCCGCTTCAGTACCGCGGTCGTATCGCGTGTATCGAGCTGCTCGAAAAGAAGGCATACGGTAGGTTCGGCTCGGTATGGCTGGCCCAGCATAGATGCTACCCGGAGACCCTGGCTGTGAAGGTATTCCCTCTAAGTGGCCGTGACTCCTGGCAGTCGGAGCTAGAGGTGTTAAAGGTGCCCGGACTAAAGCACGAAAACCTGCTGCAGCTCATCGCCGCCGGACGACGCGGTCAAGGATTGGACATGGAGTTCTGGCTGGTGGCTAATTACTACGAGAAGGGGTCGTTGAGCGATGTTCTAATAGGAAGTCTGATCAGCTGGGGTGAGCTGTGCAGGATAGCCATTGGGATGCTCAGGTAGAGGATGAATGGTGGAGAGTTGGTGGATTAATTCATTTCACTGAAGGCATAATAAATAGTTGAAGAATGATTTTTAGCAGCCTAAAGTTGTATAAGAAGTATCATCTGATGTAGTCTTTTAAAAGAGTTTATAGACGTTATAATATTATGTCAAGTAATTGAAATTCCTGATAAATTAATTGATTTTTCTAATAAAAAATTGTTTGTCAATTCTTTAGCCATAATTAGAAAATTTAAAGATTATAAAACAAAAACAAAAACTAAGTTTTAGGTGGCACCTCAACTTGCAGTTGTACCTGTCTATATTTTTAGATGAGGAAAATATATACAAAAATTACATAATTGACTATCTCTCCAGTTAATTTTCAAATATTTTTGCATTGCCATTTCGACTGTAATGTCTAAACAAAACCAATCTTTCTTCATCATAGCGGCCTGGCGTATCTACACCGCAAGATCGACCTGCCGAATAGTTTATCCTCGGTCTACAAGCCGGCGATAGTCCACCGTGACTTCAAGTCGCAGAACGTGCTGATCTCGGGCGATATGCGCGCCTGCGTGGCTGACTTTGGCCTCGCCGTAGTCTTCGGACCTCCGGATGAGTCCGACGCCGTCAACGAGCTCCGTCAGAAGCAACGAGTTAGCCTCGCGGGTACACCGCGGTACATGGCGCCCGAGTTGCTCGTGGGCGCCATGGACTGTAGACGGATTGATGCCTACCGCGCCACTGATGTATACGCCTGCGCCCTCGTGCTCTGGGAGCTGATGTCTCGGTGCTCCAATGTGCCGGTGAGAGTTTCCGGGTTGTTACCGAAACAGTTTTATCTGAATTTAATGTATGATTTACGCGGTGGTTGCGAAAGATGAAGTTGATATTTATTCGCAAAATTGAATGGAACTAACTATATTTTCATTGGTATAGAAACGTACGTTTTCTTAATTAGGGGTTTGATTAATTCGTAAATTGACAAGTTCTGTCAGCCTTGGAAAAATTAGATGCACTGAAATTTAAAGACAATTGGAAAACACTGATAACATTAATTTTTTTTTTCAGGATATAAATATAGAGTACGAATTGCCGTTGGAACGGGAATTAGGTCTAGAGACTACAATGGGACACATATATGACTATGTTGTGGAGGAAAACGGCAGACCCTTCATTCCTGATTCATGGAGGGAACAATCTGTACGCATGGAATTAAATTATTAATGTTGACATTTCATTATAATAAAAGTTCTGTATTGATGTTATTATTTCAGAGTTCATCTTCAATGTGCGAAATAATAGAAGATTGTTGGGACAAAGATCCTGACGCGCGCCTTTCTTCGGCTTGTATCTTAGACAGAATAAAAGTTTTGAAAAACGATTGCTTCGACATAATGAATCAGTCTACTAAAAGTAGCTGTAAATGGACATCACGTTAACGTTATAATTTTATAAATACAATTATTCGCGTTGGAGTGTTAATGAAAATGAATTTGATGTAATTTTAAAAAATAGATGTGTAATCTTTTTTATTAAAACTTTGAAATACATGATATAATTGTAATAATGTAATATAATTTTAAAATGATCAAAGTTATAATGAAGAATTTAATCAGAAAATAAAAACTTTTTTTTCCTAACAAGTTATTTTATTTTTATGTTGAATTCTTATTAAAGGGTACAACCATCATGTGACCCTTTCCCTCATAGTTTGAATATTAATTTTATGCAAAAATTTTTACTAAATTTTACTAAATTTAAAATCAATCAAATAACTATGTTATTACATTATAATTTAGTATTCATATATTTAATATATAAATTTTATGAATCTCCAAAAGTTTCACTCTTTTTAAATAAGAACATTCTACATATAATGTTATATATATTCATTCAAAATAATTCTTGAGCTTCTGCAAAACAAACAGAAACTCGCTCTATAAATATGAAAAAATCGTATGTCATCTTTGAATAATTCGAAACTACCCACACCATACATATTATAGGTACGGCCGCTCCACGCCTCCTCTTCCACGATGCAACATGCAAGTCCGTCGCAGTGCGCAGGCGCGCGGGGAAGTCCACAGGTCGAACCACTCGAACCGACAGAGCAAAAAAGGCAAAAAGTGCAGGCCTCGCACAAAGCGGAGCTAGCGACCGCGAGCGAGAGAGAAAGAGAGGATAAGCATACCGTATCATGTGCGCGCGAGAGAGACGGAGCTCGAAGGGGACTAAGACCATCGCGAAGCCTCGACATCGGCATTCCATCACGCACGAGCGGGTCGAAATTGTTCGTGGCACCGTGCGATGATAGCTGCTGCTACCCATCGCGAGGAAAATACATAATAATCTACGATGTGCATATCGTCATCACTGATACTCGCGCGGAAGCACTAGGTGTTCGCACTTCGCAGGCGCGCGCATGTATATCCTAGCTATACGCACGTAGTGATGTATTATCGTCGTTGGTCGCGGTGCTGTAACTGCATCAGGCAGGTGTCATCGGGGCGCCTATATACTCCACCGTGAGGAGGAGCAACATAACCTGCGGAGTAGCTGCTCCGTTATTATTCCCACGACGATTATTAGTCGAACGATCAGGGCTGCTGATGCGCCACGATGAAGCGGCTCAAGCGGTTGTGATAATAAGAGGCATTCCGAATATATATTTTATTCTGCGTTTCGCGAAAGCGTAGAGAGAGGGAGGGAGAGAGAGAAAGAAGTGTGTGGAGAGACGAGGGTACGAGAGATTCTTAGTGTCCAGGAGACGACTGTTCTTGGCAAAGAGCGAAAGGAGGGCACGTCTGGACTTGAGGGGTAAGTGATGTTTTTTGTTTTCACGAGTTGTCGGTAGGACAGGCCTGAATGGCTGATCAGCTGCTGCTGTTAGTACTGCTGCTGCCGATGGATGCTTTATTATTATTAATATGCGCAGTTCCGTGAATTGATTATATGTACGTACCTGTGGTATTAACGAGGATGGCGTGAAAACAAGGAGAGGATAGAGAATTTATATAGGAAGAAGGCTCCAATTTTCAGGGTGTTTATATAGGCTGTCTTATTAGTTATTTATTTTTGACGTTTTGGAGTCTAGATTGTATTCCAGAAAAAAGCGTATAGACATCAGAGATATATATAAGTATTGCATTATTTATCAGTTCTTTAACCAGTGAGTATGACAATGAAGAGAGAGAGAAAGAGAGAGACTCATTGCCCTCTAGTAGGAAATAATTCAATGTTGTGACTAAGTTAATTATAAAGATCTTTATAATTATCATTTTTCTAGTATAAAGCCATTTTTGTTATTTCTATTATTCTATCTGAGAGTAATAATGATTTCATTATTTTCATTAGTGACATGAGTAATAAATAACTTTTGATTGATGAGATATTTTATTGTATTATGCAAATATATGTAATTTATAAGGAAAATTAGGTAATATTAAGCAATAAAAATTATCAACACAAAGGTTTTTACAATTTGTAATCATGCACTATTACTCTAGAAATATGTAAAATGTCAGTGCTTCAATTTGAAGATTCACTCATAACTAACACAAAACTTATTTTCACAGATTATTTTGTCAAACTTCCTAAAAATCTGTTCCAAAATGAATCACGAAGTAAATAGATTGCAAACCTTCCATGAGTGGCCAGCTAACTCTGCTGTGAGTCCTGCTCGAATAGCCAAGGCTGGCTTCTTTTATACAGGAACTGCCCAAATAGTTCAGTGCTTCTTGTGCGGGGCAACAGTATCCGAATGGAACTATAGCGATCAAGTCATGGCTCTTCATAGATTAGCCAACCCAGAATGTCCATTTGTAGTGGACCCAACTGCAACATGCAACGTTCCACTAATAGCTACAAGCAATGACACTATGCTGTTAAACTCCAGCAATACTAATCACAGTAGTGCTAGTCAAAATAGTCAAGGTTCCAGTTCTGGCGAAGCCGATCTCACAAGGTACTCCCATAGATTGAATTCTTTTGAAAATTGGCCCATTCCTGCAATTGTTTCACCAGAGCGACTTGCTAGATCTGGATTTTATTATCTTCAACAAGCAGATATGGTAAAATATCATGTTTTTATAAATCAATGTGAAACTGAACTTATGAACACAATATATAGTAAAATTTATAAATTTTACTCGTTAAATAAAAGTAATTTATAAATTCAATTTCATACTTTAAAATTACTAAACGTAGAAAATTTTGTTAGAAGATTAAAATATAGAACTATTTTTTACTAAGTTTTAAAAAAAAAATTCATACTTAAATTGCACATACACTTTATGTTATATTATATTCTACTTTATTATAATTTATATTATTATTATTATTATTATTATTATTATTATTATTATTATTATTATATATATATGACACAGTATTAGCTCTATGAATAACCTAGTAAAATTTTAAATCGTTAGTTTTTTGAACATTTATTATATAAAAGTATAATGTTTCTAATTTTTCCAGGTCAGATGTGCTTACTGTCAAGGTGTGATATTAAAATGGGAGCCTGGTGATGATCCAGATCGAGAACATAGAATACATTTTCCAAACTGTGATTTTTATATGAGAGAAGAAAGTGATGAAGGTTGGAAATTTTAATTTTACAACTACATGAAGTGTGGCTATTTTAACACAATTCAAATTTGCTTAATATTTTATTTTTACTGTAACAATGAATACAAATTTACTCTGCAGGGTTAAAGAAGCGTTTTTGCATTAACCTTGCCAGAGTAAATGTATACTGAAGTAGCATGTGAGCGTGTTTATGTTTGAGCCAAGTTTATTGATATTTAGCCAAGCATATTGATGCATTCTAAATATAATCATTTTGGCAATGTCAACAAGCAAGGCAGCATTTATTGCATTCGTCTGCATAAATTGCTTAAACAATCAATGTTTCTCATTTCACTTGATTAAGAGCTTCACTTGCTAATCATTGGATGGGTTCAGGTACTCTAACATCAAGTTTTGACTTTTTATTTTTGTGTTTAATTTATGTACCCAAAATAGCTTTCTTTTTTTTTGTATAAAATCAGCATTGTTCATCTAACATACTCAAATAATAACCTAAATAAAATCTTGCATCTTTCATTTAAAAGAAATTTGTGAAGTTTCATTCATATTTGAATAAAAAAAAGTTGAGAAAGTGTGAATGTTACATGTTGATATACAGATCTGTCAGCAGAAAAGGTGGAGTTAGGCAATGTCAAGTTGATGCCTGGTACGACCTCCAACTTTACAGAGTTGGGAATACAACATCATTCAGCTCCAAGACAACCAAAACATGCAACATATGAGGGCAGAATACGTACTTTTCAAGGATGGCCTAGCAACTTAAGGCAGACTCCGGAAATGCTAGCTGATGCTGGATTTTATTATGTTGGTGAGTAATATACATTTATAATATTTATTATAACATCAATTTCTTTGTTTTTGTGTAAACTAAAATAAAATTATTTTTACTTCAAAACTTTTTTTTATTTATAAGTTTAAAGCTCAGATAAAGATAAATGTAAATGCATTTATATAGGAATTCAAGATCAAGTTAGATGTTTTCACTGTGATGGAGGTTTAAGCAATTGGGAAGAAACTGATGATGCTTGGATAGAACATGCAAAATGGTTTCCAAAATGTGGCTATGTTGCATTAGTTAGGGGACAGGACTTTATTAAACAGTGTGTTGAAAATAGACCTCCTTTGGATCCAGCAGTGAGTACTATCTTTAAAATCCTTCATATTTCTTTTAGAATATTTTAATTTTATTATAATATAATAATTATCATTAAATATTCCAGATATTGGCTAGTGTGCCTGATGATAGTGCTGATGCATCAACTCCACCAGTGTCTCCTGCAAACACATCTCCACAACGCCCTGTTCGGCAAGTAACAGATGCCGAGTTGGAAGGATTACTTGGCACTCCACCAGCTGTGGTTAGTTCTTTTTTAAATTTATTTTTTGCTATTAGAAATATATAACAGATCAATTGGTATAAAGTTTGTTTTAATTTAAGGCTGCATTAGAAATTGGTTTGCACGTGGGTCGAATCAAAATGGCTTTAAAGAGGAGAATGGAGCAAACAGGGTTACCTTATGCAAATGCTGACCAACTCATTGAAGATGCTACACAAATACAATTAAGAGAAGAGGATAACATGTATGTAAAATATTACATAAAACAACTATTTTAATATTTCCAATCATAATATTTCAATGAATTCTGATTTCAACCATTTTTAAAAGTGTTAATGCAAAAATTATTCAAGAATAAAAGAACCCCACACAAAAGCAATGGAAAAGATCATTTGGTCAAATCGGCTGAAACTTTGGGAAAAGATAGTTCAGGTGGTCCTGAACAAAAGCTTCAGCTGATTTAACCGAATGATTCTTTCCATTGCTTTTGTGCGGTGTTCTTTCAAGCAAAAGATATATTTTTTCACATTGGACTATTATTTCTTTACTTTTTCTTATTCTAAGTTGATACATTCTACGTTAATTAAATAATTATTTAAAATATGAGAGTGCATTATTAATTTTATTAAATTAAGTAATTATTACAGGTCCATCAGACCATCGTCTGATTCTCCTTCATCTGAGCTTACCCATCTCCTCAATGAACTTATAACTCCTGCAGAAGCTGCAAGTAGTTCAAATGAACGAACAGAAAATTTACTGGATAGTGAGAGACAGCAAAGTAGTGCTATGGAAAGATCTCCACCTGCTGAAACTGAATCAGATGAAAAAACCGAAGAAGAGGAAAAGAGCCCCAAGAATGAAAAAAATAGTAAGTTGATGAAATGTATTTCTTTTAAAAAAGGAAAACAAATGTACTGCAGTGTTCAATTCAAAATTAAAATTTCGAAATCACTGAACATAGTTACATATCAATTGAATTAATTTTTACAGCATTTAAAAATAAAAAATTTAAAGTACCTTGACAAAATTTTTCAGTTTGCAAACCTAAGATATTTTTATGTATTTTATATTGTGAACATTGTACAAATGTTTTTCCCTGCAATATATTTCATATGAACATTCAGATTTCAATACATTTCCCAAAATAGCAGCTTTGGAAGAAGAAAATCGAAGATTAAAAGAGGCTCGGCTATGCAAGATTTGCATGGACCGAGAAGTTGCAGTTGTTTTTCTGCCTTGCGGTCATCTATCAACCTGCGTCTTTTGCGCGCCTTCGCTCACCCACTGCCCTATGTGCAGACAGGAGATTCGCGCAACTGTACGCACGTTTTTGGCTTAAGTGAACGAATTTAGACTCGGAGAAGGCAGTTCTATGAAAAAAAACCGATCGTCAATTTATTTTATCAATTCTACGGTTAGTATAATTGTACATGTTAATATAACAAATTATGAAACAGAATTTATTAGACTAAAAGAGACATCCCGATAAACGTATTTATAACAATATTCATAAACAACAAAATATTTACACAAAATATGAAATATCAATTATTTAGACTCCTTTAATGAACGTAATACAACGTAATAATCTTCTGTAACACATCCATTATTTAATGATTTTTAGAGTGAAACATACAATAAGATTGTTAAAATTGAATTTTGAAATGAATATTAGTAACGGGGCAATATACAGACTGCCCTTCTATGGAGTATCTTTTTTCGTTTCTTAAATAAAAAAAGATTTTTTAATAACTAAATGTGAGCTTATGATAATCAGATATTAAGAAATGCACCTGACAATATGTTTTAAGTATTACAAAAGAAACATTCGAAAAAAAAAATAATGTTTAGAAACAATTACTCGTATACTTCTTCTTACAAGTGTAGATGTAGGTATAAAAATGTAAAATTGTTACATTGATTAATTACAGAAATCAATTGTAAGATACGAAAAAATATCAAAGCCAAACGTCAGCTAGACTGAATCCACAATATAATGAAGATGTTATAAGTGCTTTGTATGCAAAATTCTTTTGCGAGATCACTGCTGAACGATGTTTAGTGATTTTAGTAAAAAAGTACAAACGAATCATGATAATTTTCATATTTAAGCAGCAAACGTTGTGTTTATAATGATATTCAGTGATGCTACTGTATGGTTTCGTTGTGTAGTGAACTTTATGCTTGCTCGAATATTAATGCTTATTTTGACAAAAATTAATCTAGTTTATACGTTCGTGATATTATTTTTTTATGTTTAAAATTGCTATCTCTATGACCAAAAAAATGGCAAAAAAATGTGAGTGCTTGAATGTTCCTGCAATTTGATTGTATATTTCCAAACCACTGAAGTTTGATGCGTTAACACGCTTAAGTAATCGTGATATGAGATGTGACTTTACAACGCTTAAAATCCTAGATATATCTAATGCTCGCGACACGAGATTTCCTGTTGAAAATTAGTATATTGTCTAACTAATATAAAAGGTAAAATGAAGAAAAGCGAACCAAGTTTGCTTTGTTAGTTATGTAAAATAAGATGTAATTTTAGACGGTGAGGAAAAAAAACGTTGTTTCATATAAATATATAAATTTATCTTATACATAGATTATGAACCTCGATGAGCGTTATTTATTTTTGCGAAATCTATCGATTTACTTTGTTGATTGTGTATACACACGTATGGAATATACGTAAAGTTATTTAAACACCAATTAAAAAATATAATCTCTATAAAAATACAACTAAGCCTATCTATTCCTTGCATCTTTTATTTTTGAAATGTAAACTTTATTTTCTTTTTTTCGTATTAAACTTTTTTTTTAATATTCTAAAAAACTTTTACTTTGAAAGTTCTTAACTGATCATTCTGTTCTTTGTTTCAAACAAAATTTTTACTCGCATCACGAGACTGTGGCACTCAGCTAATGAAACGCGTAAGTAAAAAAGAACTCGGGTGCGCGCACCTGTTAAAACTCGTATTTAAAGTAGGTATAAATAACTGATTAAACATTCGGAAGGGCGGTGCAAAACGGCAGGTGTTTCGCTCTCGAGAACATATGCAGTCGCAATTTTGCGGCTCTACGCACTGTTTCACACTTGTCTTGTACAAGACGAGTTTTGTTTGTAAATATATTTTTTAAGTATTACTTAGACAATAGCATTTTAAATAAATTAAGGTGATGTGATACCCACACTATTACTTAATTCTGGGTTCCCGTTTTTCTCCTTCAATTTTAAACTTTTTGAGAAAAACTCTTTGACACGTTTTAAGTTTAATAAAGAACTACAACGTATCGAAGAGTTTTTTCTTAAAATTAAAAATTGAATGAGAAAAACGAGAACCCAATTTTGAGTAATAGCGTGGCTATCGCATCACCTTAACTTTTTCTATTTAAGTTTCAATGATATTTTTGGTAACTATAACAAATAGAACATCCAAAAACGATTGACAACGATTGTAAATCAATTTTATATATTATAAAAAACAAGAAAGGATTTATTCGTGAGGCTCAACAATTTCTTTATAAAACTAAGTTCAATAGTCTGAGTTGTACGTTGAGACAAACGTTGCATTATTTGCTAAAAAATATTTATTTGAAATTCTTGCATGCCCGCGACAGATAAAAGATATCCCTTATCCAAAGCGGACTTAAACAAGATCACTTCTCAGAACTCATTGCTGACTCAAAGTGATATAGCAATGAATGACACATTGCTTAAATACTTTGGTTCTTTTTTCCTTTGGTTCAAAATGATGAATCAATGAATAAATAAATTTCAGTAAATGAAAATAGTTTAATTGTATGTGAGAATTATAACGAAAAATGATTTTAACACATTTTTTTAATGAAATTAATATAAATATTGATATCAGTTGAATAGTATTGATGCCATTTTAAAGAGTGTAAATCGTGAGTGACAATAAAATTTGACTTGCAGTTAAGCTGCGTTACTTACATTACTTATAGTTTAAAATCGGCTTTCAATTTTTAAATCTAGAAATATCGTCGCAAATTTATTCAAATTTTCGCAGATCATAAATTTGTGAATATTTTCAAAAAATTGCATCACGCATTAATTTAATTAATATCTAGGTATAGTAAAAATAATGATTCGACATATATATTATTAACATTAAAAATAATAATTGTTTATAAGTATGACACCGAAAAGAAATAAATACAATGGAGTGGTTAAAATTATAATGCATGTAATTTATATCGAAAAGTAAAAATAAATATTCAACGTTGAATACCTGTAGAAAATACTGGATTGAATAGAATTAAACTAAATACATATTTAAAATGCGTGATAAAAATTTCCTTTAGAAGAGTGCATTAGTACACAAAACTGATATCGAAAATACAATAAATCATACATGATGCAATGTGATTATGAAAATGTTTGAACTTGCCACTATAAGATTTTTAAATAGTCGACTTTTTGTGTGAATATTATACGTATCGTTAATATCTTGTACATATAAATTACATTTATTTAAAACGGTTATTGAACAAACAATATTGAATTGTTCACATTGAATTATGGGCAAAATTTTTATTAAACCAAGTACGGTGTGCGCACAATCTTTATAATGCAAAGTGTGCATATTTGTTTTATAGTTAATAATCTTTTATAATTAATATCATGAGAAGATACAAATAACGTTTTATCAATTGGAAAAGTTTAGGCGAAGCCAATCTGTGACCGATTTGCTTCTATCTCCTATACAACACAAAAATAAAAGTTTCTACAATAAATATTATTAAACGCTCTTAGTCCATTAGACTTCATTTACACAAACAACTACATCAAATCATTTAAATTACAGCCCACTTCTTAATCCGAAATATTTTTAAATATCGCAAAGTACAAGCAACGTAAACAAACCGCAAAAAGTGTAAGAGCCTCGCTCTCTTTCTCACTTAGGCGCGAAGCGAGTTGAAAACGGAAAGTATGCTTGCCAGATGTAAAGCCGCTGACGCCGTCGACGCCAGAGGTTCTTTATGATAACATCTATATTTAACTCTTACCGTGATGGTATTTCCGGTCTCGCCCTCTTTGATTAGTAAGCCAGCAGAGGCAGGCGCGGCGCGTAGCCTTCGGCTCCGTCTAATCGTGGTGTAGGGCAGATGGCTGGGGAGGAGGATGGTTGTTATATTAGTCATATTTGTTTAATGTCGTTGTTGTTGTTGTTATTGTTGTTGAGGAGTGTAGATGGAGGAAGATGGGTTTGGTAGGTTTTTCGGATATGGAACTTGGAAAGGGATGTAGTGTAGGGATGGGAAGCTGTACGAGTATGATGAAATAAGTATGTGGGATAACGAAAATATTATACCAAATTGAGGATAATTTGTGAAATATTCAAGTAAAAAAATTGAGAAAAAATTTTATGAAAAGGCATTATATAACAATAAGATTATACAATTTAGAATAATGAAAAAACTCCTTGGAACACTTTAAGTTATAGATTAAATAAAGTCTATCAATCTTGGTTGCTATAAAAACCAACATAAAGCAGTTAAAGTTAAATTACGTTTATAATTTCCTTGGAAACGATTTATTCTAGTGTTACTACTATAATATTATATTTGATGATTTCTCGAGAAATTATTTGAAAAAAAAGACAATAAAATTTTAAATATATAGCTTTAATATTTCTTTATGAATGAATATCAATTTTTTACTTGGTTTAATATGAATAGGCACTAGAATCTCTAAATACATAATTTTACAGATAAGCGTTAAATGACTTTCAAGGAACTGTTTGAAATTGCTAATATAAAATGATTTGTATGCATCAATAAATAATACGATGATCGACGTTCATTCTTATAACTTATGTAAACGAGTTTTCGCAAGAAAAACTTCCATAGATTTACTTACGTACTAAAAAATTTCTATTTAAAACTTGAAAAGTAAATAAGTAATGGCCAATCCGACGAATAATAGAAAATATTTACGCTCAAACATTAAAAGACACGACTACTTTACTGACTGTTCAAACTTTAAGTACAAAGTTTAATTGTTCGTTCAATAGAAATAGATCGATGCGAATTACATGCTACCGCGTATCGGCTGATTGACAGTAATTACTATGGTGAAACACTTCATATACGCCATTTGCCACTGTATATTGACAAACTGAAAAAATTTTCAACTTGCAATTACAACGGAGGAGCCTATGAATAACTGATGAACTATTGGTTTTAAAGACAGTTTGATCGAATGATTACAAAGAGAAGGCTGATTTTTCTGAGAATATGTGCACAATAATAAGGTAGCAAACAGCGACAGAAGCGTTTTAAATTAGAGCGCATCACTGTGACATTGACACATTTGAATTACTGTAGATCGAGGGCGTGGAAAAAATGTGTTCTCCAGACGTACTTATTTTTCTATGAATCATAGCGTTAACAAAAAAACGTAATTTGTTTCTTATAACGCTATCATAGTTTCTATATTTACCAACACTTAGTCAAACTAATACGAATCATATACGACAAATCGCTGCTTCACGGAAACCTACGCGCACCTCGGCTCATCATATACCTCCTGAACAACAACATTTTTCAAAGAATCTCTCCGACCTAAGTACGTTCCATCCAGACAAGGAAAAAAATTTTTCAATTTTCCTATTACCAAATCTAACGCAACACTATACGCGGTACGTCACCCATATTATACGAAACAAGCGCCGACTCGCTCGGGTATCCAATTACGTTAATCCCCACCCGAACAGTCGCTCCATTATTCTCGTACACAAGCATAAAACGCGATAGCCCTGGCGCCAGCTCACACGTACAACATATAACTTACGATAGCAAAAAAAAAAAAAAAAATTACGCCGAATTTTCCCACCTCGTAAAAGCTCGCCGGCTACATAAATCCCACGGCAAAATGGCGATCACAAAGGGAAAAATTTAGCCCCGTTACGTATGCGTGCGTACATACGTGTGTACCTATATATGTGATATATATACTTTGTCCCCGCGCGAATAAAGAAATTTCGTGAATAGTGCACCCCTCGGAAAAGCGGAGTCGTCGCAGCCGGCCTGTCGCCGCGGCGACTTCCCTTCTTTGTGTTGCATCATGTGTGCGTGTGTGGTCGTTTGGCTCATGGTGGGTATAATGGTATATATACATATAGCGTTGCGAAGGTCTAGTTTTATTCGAATGTAATCACGAGGTTGTGGAGAGAGCGCGTGGATACGCATATATACACGGCGGGGACAAAGTTTGTAATGAGTTGGTGTATTATAATTTATATTATAGAAATGCGATACCGAGTAATTTATTCCCGTGTACTGCGAATCTGGAATAGAAGATTTATATATAATGTATAGCAAGCAAAAGAATTTTTACAAAAGCCTTTTTAGCGTTACTTTTTTTTCAATTAAATAAACGATTCTTTGGTCTTGTGCAAAATCGATAACAGCAACTCCAGTTCATTTAAAACAATTATTATTATCAATTAAAAATTTCCTCGGTTCGCGAATCTACACAATACCTATCGGTGCTAATTCCCAGAAAGAATGTAAAATTATCGAAGATAGGCTATCGGCGATCCCCGATAGCTATTACTTAAATAATTAAAAAGAAACCTTTGTTATGTGCAAGATTACGCAGAAGTATCTACGCATCACGCTGGACTTTCCGCGAGGCAATAATATCAACCTCTAATCGAATAAAACTTCCTATATCGAAGATATCCAATCTTTCCGCTTATCAATGCCCAGCGCAGATACCGCATTGAACGACATTATAACTTAATCCTGCACGTTCCCTTCTAAAAATACACAGGCGCCACTGACCAGATATCCCTTATACCTACTCCTTTCCTCTAGACCCTACATTTATATAGAATATATACAAAATAGGTATATAATACACCGCGCAACCCCTTCGCTGCCTCTGCGGCTCGTGATGCGATCGATCGGGCCGCGGAGAAATTCGCGCCCTGTAAGGAGGGAAAATCCGGCGCCCTTCCAGCGGCTGTCTCTCCCCCGCCACGGCGCTGCTACTGCCGCCTCCGCCTACTCCTCTTTCGCTGCGCTGCACGACGCAGGTGTAACGATCCGTCTTCGCCGAGAAGTGTGTGTGTGTGGGTGACTGGGTGTATGTTGGGAGGTATGATTGTTGAGTAAGGTTGGTGCGAGACGGGGAGGTTGTAATTGAATAGTGGCTTTTTTGTTTGCAAGTGGTGGTAGTGTTGAGGGGTGGATTATCAGACATTTATTATTATTATTTTGTAAAGGATCAGGAATTATAGAACAATTTTAATAGTATTTTTACATTTGCTGTTTTTACAGTGTTTTGTCTTAACGAAACCGGTTATTTCTAATCGGAAGCTTTATAATGTTATCAAAACTCCTTAAACAAGCTTTTTCATGAGATAATATAAATCCATATGTTGTTAAGTAAAAAAGGGATAGGCTTACTACATAAGACTGCTTTTAAGATAAGCTTTTTGATTGTAAAAAACTAAAAGTAACATCATGTACAGGAAATACTGGATTAATGGTAAAATATTTGGAGAAACAACGTTTCAAATAAAAAATTATTGTATTCTGAAAGCTTTTGCTGGATTCAACAATAGGCTTGATTTTGAGCTTACTAGGGTGACTTCGACCGTGAATAAGGAAATTGTAACTTTTGTTATTTAATTAAGTGGTTTAAAATGGATAAAAAGTAAAACCCTTTTGAAATTTATATTCTAAAATGTTCAAACTTTACGTCGGTGAGCAAATTTTCAAATTTTGAATAAAGAATCAAAGTAAAAAATTTTATTTAATGAAAATCTGTAAATATCGCCTAAAAACCAGTAAAGGAACATGCAATCTTAGTATCTAAATACGTTTCACCAGTGAAAGAATACATCGCCAGTGAAGAAACACATAGCATCGACTTTTTATTTTATTCTTAACAAGATAATTTCTTTTATGCAGAATCTTTATATAAAATGAAATAAAAATTTTCAAGCATTCGAAAATTATCGTCATGTTAGATAAATAATACATAGAAAGCTTGATATTTTCATATATATAAAGAAAATGTTCGTTAACTGATGACTCTGTTCCAATACTGGTGTAGTCACCCTACCCAGAATAACTAAAGCAAATTAAAAAAAAACCAAATTGAAAATTCTATCCTACATGATAAGCAAGCCATGCAAACCGTTACCAATACTTTTGCCCAAACCCTTTCCGCCCCTCCATAGTACCCAATCAATCTTTACTCCAACCCATCCATCCTCACTCGGCCAAACCGATCTCTCTCTCTCTCTCTTTCTCTCTCTCCTCCTCTCCCTTCCACCCCATCGGCTCCATCCATCCACCTTACATGCCCCTTCGCCTTGCACCTCTCCCTCCGTCGAAACCTTCCCTCCCTTAACCCCCGGGACACATACACATACGCACTCGATGTAACGTTGCTACTATGCTGCTGCTGCTGCACTTTCGCGCATCCCCTGCGCGATACACACACTACACCACCCCTCCCTTCGTCCCCCTCTTTTTGCCTCGCTGCCAGGGCTGCTCGTCTATCCCAGACGGAGCTTTCTCTCTCTCTCCCTTCGAGGGATAGATAGCTGCCTGCTGGCTGCCCTTCGCGTTAGTTTTCACCCCGCCAGCGGCGGACGAAGGGTGAGACAGAGCCAGCGAGATATCGTGTGCGTGCGCGCGAAGCCAGATGATGTAAGAGTGCGAATTTTTCCAGAAAGATTTTTCGTTGTAAGAGTGCAAGGGACAAGGAACAACTTTATACACGTAAAAGTGCATGTGCGCGGAGAGAAAGGAGCCCGAATTGCGGCCGCAAAAAGTTTATAAGATCGCTTCTTCCGGAGCCGAGGCGTAAAAGTGAACCTCTCACCGACATCCTTGTAATAAACCATACCTACAAGGTAGCAGCATCGAATAAATAAACTATATATACTTAATCGACGAAGAACTGCGCGGATCCGCTCTCTCCCTCGCCGCTACATAAACAAAAACAAAGCTGCGCTGTACCTACTCTCTCGCGTGCGCGAGCGGTTACCGGGTAACCTTACCGTCACAACTCGCACACTACTCCCTTTCGCACAGACACAGAGCGCCATTGCGCGCTGCTGCGCTGAGTTTCTCCGAACCGTGCAGACGCTCACGTTACGCGCGCGCGCGCTCGTACTATTTTCCGCGCGCGCCGCTCAGTTAGTGCCTCGCTCGTCGTCGTCGGGTAGCCCCCCCCCCGAGATATGTGAAATTTGGCGCGGGCCGCCTGCCCCTCCTTCCCCCGGTTTTTTTGTTTTTTTTTTGTCTCGTCTTGTTTTTTTGTGCTTGTCGTGTTCTTCGTGTACGTCTCGTCTAAGACGCATACACACTATAACGACTGAAAAGTGCATTCACCTACATGTGCATATATAAGTGTGCGCCGTACTTATTTATCTCTCGCGAGAGACTCATGTGGCGTTCTTTTTTGTAGACTTTCTGTGCCCCTGTGGTTATATGTATATATATACATATAGATGAGGCATCGTCTCGACGCGCGCTAAATTCGAGGTTACCAGACGGGAAACCTACTGGAAATTTATTTTGGAGCACGCGCCGAGTGGAATTGTAATTATAAGCAGCGCGTGTACTTGTTTTGGCGCGGCGCGCGTGTAGAATTTTTTGTCTTCATTTTTTTTTTGTTTGGTGTACGGGAGGAAGAAGAAGAGCAAAGGAGAGAAGAGAGCTTTCGTAACGAGAGCGCGGCGCACGGAGAGCCAAGATAAATAAAGCCAGCGATTATTGATCAAGCGCCCCGACGACGGCTGTGCCTCGTACACGTCAGAGAGAGGAAAGAGAGCACGTCAAGCTGCACTCACGTACGATTCTTTTTTTCTCATTGTACTTATTTCCTTGCCGTTTTTGTTTTTGATTTCTTGATTTGGAATGGATTTGTTTTGGTTTGTGCTGCACGGGCTGCGAGTGGATGCAGGCGGACCGGACCGCGGGCGCTTGCGATTTTGAATATCGGCGCTCCGGTCCGTCAGAATACGCACGCGAGTTTTGATCGTAATTGTGTATATAGGTTGATTGGTCTTCTGGAATGGAGTTTGTGCGAGGCTTTCTGTGCATGAGAAAATTCAATTAAAATGTTGATGAAGTCGTGATGGGTGTATTAAAAAGTATCTTAAGTACACCGTTAAAATTTTACGATTTAAGGCGAATAAGAATTTTCTTTGATTAAAAACTTGAAATGGATACGTAATTATTAGAACATTCCAAGTTTCTTTTTTATTGCCGCAAGTGTAGCGCTATAGATATGAAAAGTAGATCGTGTAAATGTTCATTTCATATTCTACATCTGCAAATGATACATGTTATGCATGTATATGTATTTTATAGACGTTCATATATAAATAATACACTTTACAATCTACTGTTTCTCAAGAAGATAAACTAAAAATACGAAGAAAAAAAAACATTGTATTCATTGATTCAGACCCACAAAATTTTCCACACAGCCTTGATAATTAAGACTCGTTTATCTAGAAAATTTCGAAATCAACTTACAAACTCTGCCTTTTGGCTCTCAAGCGTTCGCGGCGCTTCGCCCGAAAAACACTAAATACGGCGTTACAATGACATTAGCCATTCCGAGTTGACGTGTACTTGTTCGCCGCAAATCAATTTGCGGCGTCGTTACATAAGGCCGCTGTACTTACACCAAGCAAGATACACACACACACACACACACACACACACACACACACACACACACACACACACACACACACACACACACACACACACACACACACACACACACACACACACACACACACACACACACACACACACACACACACACACACACACACACACACACACACACACACACACACACACACACACACACACACACACGCACACACACACACCACGCAGAAAAGCACGCGATCGAGTCTCTAAACTTCCCCGAACTCCCCCACATCACGTGCAAAACCTATATTATTCTATAATGAGAATCCGATAACCATAATTTATCCTATATATATACTATCAGACGTACATACGCCTATAGGCAACGGATAGATATATCTACCTATTCGGCGAAATTTTCGATAAGTCCTCGTGACGCGTGTACATGTTTTGGTCTCCGAATTGATCGATCGGCGCCGGCGCGGACACGTCATGCTATGTTGGCGGTGCTGTTGTAATTGTTGTCGTGCGGCGATTCGATTTCATAATAATGTCGTCGCCACGTGCGTGTGCGAGGAGTTTAATTTATAGGAGTTTTATATAGAAAATGAGATTGAGCAGAAAGTAATACTGTAAAATGAGGGTGTGCGGATAAACGACAACGCTAATACGATATTTATGTGGCGAGGTGAATGTCATTATTGGTTTAAAAGCGCACGAGGAGGTGTTGGAGATTCTGAGATAGGTTGAGAAACTATAGGTAGATTTAATAATACCAATAAAACTAATTTAATTAGGTTTGTATGTGTGTATCTATAATTCTTAACGCTAATAAGACAAATTGAATTACCTATTTATATAAGTATTTTAGAACCGCATTCTGCTTTATTGTACACGCAATTAGGAGAAAGACAAAATGATGGAATATTGTGTATAACAATTATATTCCTCTATATAAAAATTGGATTAGTATAGAATGTAGAAGTAATCTGCTGTGGGATTTGATTTGGAATTTGCCATAAAATCACTACATTAAGTATGTCATCGGTAATAAAATGAACCAATGTCATCGATAAAATTCAAAATGTATTTATCCCAGTCATCATGAAAATAACAAAGTTAATAGTGCCTTGCATATAGGAATGACTCACAGCTCGTACATCGGTGATTTATAATTTTGTAATTCCCTTGCAACAAGCATTGATAGTTTCATGATGAAATCATTCCCGAATTCACTAACTTTCGAATGACAATATATCTGAAGTTTGAATCGTCGAGACACAACGAAGTAGTTTTTTGCAAGTGAATAAAATTAACGTACAATAATAAAAGTTGATCAACAAAAATTATTTTTTTTTTTTACGCGAGGGAGACTTATATATCATCTGATGACCATCAGAAATAGTGAAAATTATTAAAACACGTAAAATTTATATGCAGTGAGAAAAGAGGCGTCAGGACTGTTAACTATATTGCATAGTAAAACTGAGTATTATTGCATTAACTATGTTTTTTTGTAAAATGAACTATAATATGTTCATTATAAATATATTCATGTAATTTAAACGACTATAAATCGTCAGGTGGGAGCAAGAACATCCCATCTCAGCTCGACGCATAAAAACGTCCTTGGCATTAACACACGGAGTGCCCGAGATGGGACGATCTAAGCCGAGATGTGACGTTCTTACGCGCCGAGCCGAGATGGGACGTTCTTACTCGCCGAGCCGAGATAGGACGTTTTTACGCGCCGAGCTGAGATGGGATGTTCTTGCTCCCACCCGACGAAATTATAGTAACTGAATTATTGTACATTGAACTAAATTTTTAGTAAACTTTACTATATTTATTTAGTATAATATAATATTTCCTTTTGAGTTCCTTTGATATTTCAAATTTTACTATATAATAAAGGTAGTACTCAATAATATATTTATAGCTATCTTCATTAGAATTTTGTTTGTATCATTATAAAATATAGTGGTAGCCAAATATCACTATAGTTTATAGTACTTTTATGTCAAAATATACTATTTTTTGTCTCAGCGTGTTTTTAGATGTTAATAAATTTACAAGTTTTTTTTTTTGTAAAATCTATTAAAATTTTTTAGTTGTAAATTTTTGTGCAATGAGCAAAGCTGTTCATTACGAAAAAAAAACTTAATTTTACTTGCGTAATTTTTCTCTCTTGAATTTCTCTTTTAGTAGAATTCTTTCAGTAACTTCGCAGTTAATTACTGCTAATTATTTCCAAGTAAATTTCCAATTGATTTGACGTCACTTCTATTGTCTTGATAAATTGAAAGTTGATTCAATAACATATTCGCTGATTTAAACATAGATTTTTTTTTAAACTGCAAACTTATTGCTAAACTAACAGAAATGTTATTAATTGATAATAAATTGTAGGTGCGTCAGTCGATATTTTCTATTTTACATAATACAAGTGTAAAATAAAATTTACTTTTTAAAATTATACAACACTACTCCAACAGCGCAAACTTCAGAAAAGGCCACAAATCTTGCATCTGTTAACACCTCCGCACATACAGTGCATCCTTCACCTAAAACCTTATCTCAAACTCTCCCAAGACCCGATCACTTTCAAAAAAGGGGTCCCCTCCAAAAAGTCAAACAAACGGGTACGCCGGTAGCATAGGGGCTAACGAGCTGCTTCCGGTCATTACCGTCGCGCCGCCTCGCCCGTATATATATTAGACAGAAAAAAGCCTCGCGGCGCGTCAGATCTCCCCTACGCACATATCCCTGTATATACACATACAATATACGTACATATATACATACACGATCGTCGCATTGAGACGTAGAAGAAAGATGGGGGAGATAAGATAAGCGCAGCGGGCGCTAATCCAGAGCCAATATCGAGAGCGAGGCGCCGGGCGTGGGAGTCTTATGAGTTTGAGCTCCACTCATCGGCCGTGCGCATTACCGATGTATGTATGTACGACGATGATGTGCATCGATTGGCGCGGTGGCGACGCCGGGCCGGCGCCAAGTTTAAAATGCATCTGATGCGCAGCGTTCGATCTCTCTTTCTCGCGAGAGCGATTGATCTGGTCTGGCTGGCTTGGCCGAGCTAAGAGGTTGGGGGGAGATTACTTCGAACGGTTGTTGCACTTTCGGTCTGTTTTCGAAGGAGGTTGTGGGAAAATTTTGCTGCGCTTTCGGTGCTAAAGTTAGTTTTTGGTTTTTGTCTTTTCGCTTGGTATAATGGCTCTGACGTTTGCATCGTTGGACTGCAACAAAATAATTTTTTACAATTAATTAAAATTATTAAGCAAGGGAAATGTTATCTAAATCTCTGTTATAACATTATTTGATACTATGAAACAATAAATCTTCACGCAAAATTAATATTAATTATTATAGACTTAAAATCAAATAAAATATTTTTTTTATCGTTGTACTACTTACCACGTTGCAAGCTTCCGACCCGTTTGGTATAATGGAAATATTTTCTTTGAAATATTTAAATTGTGGTTATTGACTCAACTGTTCTAGTTGAGATAATTTCATTTTAAAAGGTAGTTGTATTTATATAGATAGTTTTTAGAGTAAAGAACATGTCATACAATTATTATTGATGTCAATTTTTAGTTACTGTAAAGTTACCGTAAGCATAAATCTTAAGGATTATCAGTCTGACCTAAATCCAAAATGATTACTATATAATTACATGTCTAAAGAATTTAAAATATTCAGTAATCCCTTGCTGGTAAACAAAGCTAAATTAACTAGGTTAGTAAATCAATATTTACTATATCGACATGTTAAATTGTAACGCAGTATTTCTTTTATTCTGATGTTATCAGCACATCGTTATCAGTTGTATTGATATATGACGATTCAAACGCGGAAATAAAGCAATAAGGAAGTTTTGCGTTACCTACTTTATCTTTTTATCGCTTTTACATTCAGCTCATTAAAAGAACAATAAAATGTAATTAGCATTGTGCTAAAAAATTTTTTTTGAATATTACTCCAATTGTATTGCTTCAAACAGCAAAAGACGTATGAATAATGCTGTTCGTGCAGTATGATGACATATGTTGAAAATCGTTTTATATTCTATTGTCAAATGAGTATAGAAATTTCTTTAGTGACGTAAGAAGCAATTTATGTATATTTTGGACGCTATTATGATATTTGTATCGAAATTTTTATTTATCTTTTTGCTATTTAATTAATTTTTTATGATTCGACAAAAATACTATCTGAAAAACGTGAAAATTATCGAAAATACTTTTCCGTAAAAACTTTTAAACATGTGAAGGATCCGTGCGAAAAAGGGGGATTGTCAGTTTTTGAGAATTTTTAGTCGAGTATGGTTTTATACATTTCCATATAGGCTATTTATTCTAGGTATTGTAAATGTACGTTTTCATTTCGGAAAAAAATTATTGTTTACGGTTGCCAACTTTAACCAAATTGATTGAAAATTTTTTAACTGTTCAGCGATAAGAAAATAAACTAAGAAAAATAGTTACAGTAACTAATAACTGAGGGTGGTAACTGTTTTTATTAGTTTATCTTGCTATACTGAACAGTTGAGATATTTTTAACCGATTAGTTGGTAACAGTAACCAGGCATTTTTCCGTGAGAAGAAAGGAAAATTTTGATAATAATCCTTATTCGAAGGGACCCTTCATATACAAACATTTAAAACTCTTTTTCATAAAATAATCCTAATAGTGTAAAAAACTTTCCTATTTTCAATTCTAAACTTTCCACAACGACAAACCAGTCCCCAATATAAAAAACCGAACCATTACCTCTTTCCCAACTTTCCCCCATCCCCCAACTAACGATTTCCTATCCTACATCCACTCTCAATTACCGGAAGTAGCATCAACAATTCAAATGACATCTATTGGCCAAGCCGAGCCACCTTATCAACTCCCCATCACCACCTTTCGACCTCTTTTGTCCTCCCTTTCCTTTCCTCTCTCCCTTCTTTCTGCCTCTAATTAAACCCGAGGCATTGTTCTCCCGCGCGCGCGTGCGGCGCCAAATTCGAACTTAGCGCGCGTGCGGGCGTTCCCTCCTCGCGTGGAGTCAGCGACTGCAACAAAACGAAAACGTGAAAAAAGAAAGGAACGAGCGAGGCGAGTGAGCACAATCGCCGCGTGACGCAGTCCTGCTTCCTGTGTGCGAGCTGCCTCGTCGTCGTCGTCGCGAGTCGACCCACCTTATAGCGTACATACATACATATATACAAAAAGCGGGAGTGAGAGCTTTGTCAGCCTGTGTGTGGATGTAGTGAGTAGTGCCGTCTCACTCTCTTCCGCTATACGCGGAGTGACCCGCCGGCTTCCTCTTTATGATTGCGTATGTAGGCGCGGAGGGTACGAAACGTACGTGTGTGTGTGTGTGTCTGTGTTAGAGTGAAAAAGGAGGGTTTCGGGTGGGGATATGAGGGGTCCGTAGGATAGAGGTCCTGCAAAATTTGCATTTTTGGTAGTTGGATCGAACGGTAGTGTATGGAGAAATATTTGTTTGTAAACCTTAGCTTTTTTTATAAGAAAATTACTATTTTCTACAGTAGCGCTGGGATATGATTTTCTTTTTAAATAGCAATTTTTATGATTTTTGTAGCAAATTTGACTGATACTGTGATATTTTGTTTCGGCAGTCGTAAAAATTACTATTTCAAAAAGTAAAATTTGTTATACAAACATCATAACAGTTATTATTGAAAAACTAAGAACCCCACATGATGAGATATGTCTCAGTGCTGCTATGGAAAGTAGTAAATATTGTTATAAAAAAAAATAAAGTTTACAAAACAATTGTTCTCCATATGTAAATACCTACAATTGTTTGTATTTGTTGATTTGACAACAGTACAACCAAAATGAACCATCCAAGGTCGTTCGAACGCCAAAATTGACGTTATATATAAAAACATTTTTTTACTACTTTTTCGAATATTATAATAGGAGTGATGATGTTATTGGAAAGAACTGTACTTTAAGAAAAACATTTTTTTAACCAAATTCAATAAATTACCGTTAAACAAGATATTGCTATCTAAAACAAAAATTTAACAAAACACTATGGAATCTTTTTTATTTTTTATCTGACTTCAATTTTGAAGGGCTCATTTTGTTCATTTGCAATTGGAGAGGAAGGTACCGATATGAAAATTAAAAAATTATCAATACCTAAAAAGCTACATCAGATTGTTGAAACAAACCCCGTAAAGGTACGTCCAATTATTCATCAAAAACTATATTAAATTCTCATAAACAATCCGATGTAGCTTTCCAGGTATTGATAATTTTTTTATTTTCATATCGGTACTTTTTCCTGAAATTGCAAACGAAACAAAATGAGCCCTTCAAAATTGAAGTCAGAGAAAAAATTAAAAAGATTCCAGTGTTTTGTTAAATTTTTTTTTAGATGGCGATATCTTGTTTAACAGTAATTTATTGAATTTGGTTAAAAAAATGTTTTCCTTTACTTGAAATACACTTCTTTCCAATAACATCATCACTCCTGTTATAATATTCGAAAAAGTAGTTAAAAACAGTAGTTAAAAAGTAAGAAACGATATAATATGATAAATAAATAATAAACAAATATTTCAAGTAACGAAAAAAAAAGTTTTAACAAAATTTCAGTACGTACAAAATAGATATCGACAATTTGAAAAATGATTCAACAAATCGCTCCTATCTTTTTTATTTTTGCTCCGATTTTAATTTGGAAAAGCTCATTGTTATTTTTGTGAAATCTCATTACGAAGTATCGAGGGATGAATTCAAAAATTTTGAAAATCTGGAAAGTTAAGGCAATTGTTTAACGGAATTTAACGAATTCATGTCAGATTTCTAGATTGTTACCAAGTTTATTAAACAATTGTCGGTAACTTTCCAGTTTTAAACCATTTTTTAATTCGTCCTACGACACCTCCTAATGAAATTTCACAAAGATAAAAATGCGCCTTACCAAATTAAAATCAGAGCAAAAAGAAAAAGATAGGAATGATTACTTCAATCATTTTTCAAATGGTCGATATCTTTAAGTACTGCATTTTCTTAAAAAAAAAATTTTTCCGTTACTTGAAACACTTATCTATTATAGAACCATCTTAAAATCACCACACTTGAAAGAAAAACACATAATCATGGCCACGTGCCCTACCTTACCGACCCAAAATGCAAATTCAATCCCAATTAATCACCATTCACGCCTTATATATATACTATCTCATCCACAAAAAGCCTTACATCATCCTCTCCCGCGAAATTCTCGCAAACAGACCCATTAACCCATCGACATATCCCCATTCGCCTTATTTATATTACAATTCCAAGTAAACTTATACTCTGCTCTGCGCAAAAGCTTCCCCCCCCCCCCTTGAAGTCCTTCTACGTTTTATAGGGCCACACATACACACGCGCGCTCGCCCGGATGCGTAATGGGCGATTTCGAAGCCCCTCGCGGCACGTCTTCCGTCTCACTCGCACCCGCCGGTGTCCTTCTGGCGTACATGTACACGCGCATGGCCTCGTCTAAATTTTATACGCGGCGTGCTCGCGAGCTGCGTTGTATAGTGATATAAGGCAATTCTCGCGCCGTTTTCGGCGTAAGCACACTTACGGCGTATATGTTCGGTTGGGAAAGTACACGCGCGGCTTGTAAGAGGAGGATCCGCGCGATGAGATCTCGAGTTGTGCTACGCCGTGGGCGGATGTGTATAACTGCGCAGATCGCTGTTTATACCTATGTATATACGCTTTCTCGCGCTTGTGTTGGATATTATGTGGTTGAAGGCGGTTTGCGATCGTAGTTTTTTTTTGTTAGTTTCGTCGGGTTGAGGTGAATCGATTTCTCTTTTGAATTGTTGTTATTATAGGTTGGAGGAGGAGGGGGTTTAGGTGTTGGAAGAATTGAAAAAAGTTGAGAGATCGAGTTCGAGTGTTTGGTATCTTAGAGCGCAGTAGAGAATATTTTTATTTTTATTTTTTCATTTTTACGATGTGTTATCTTTTGGACGTGATAGATATGTTCTTGAAAAATCATTTATGGTCGAGGAAAGTCTTAGCTGCATGCAATAAAAGTTAGAAAATCTTATCCTGGAAATGAGAAAATTTTTGTTGCAGTTCCGCCTATTTATTTTATCGCCGTCATTATACTTAACTTTGAACTGATAAATCTAAACAACAATCATTGTTCCACGTACTAATAATTGAAGTATGGGTAATTTATTTTCCAGATAACTTAGTGGCAATATGATTAAAACATTAACGAGCCAACGTAAAAATTGTGATGTTTCCTGTTTACCGCAACCAACGACCAATGTTCCAACGCAATAACGAAAACTATTGATTTTTTAGCTTTCACTCGGGGCTTCGCACCCATATGGTTTCTACGTTTCAATTCTACCGTTCCTGTGCTACAAAACAAATTTTAATTTTCGAAGTATACACGTATATACTCCAGCAGGGATCCAGACAGGATATTTAAATTTCCTGCTCACTATACGCGTAGATCTTATATTTTAAACATATATTCATTATTATTTACGTCCGAGTGAGTAATGGTATACAAAATACAAGACAACTTATCGATCGTATGAGGAGAGTTCCGTGCGCTGGTAAGATAGGCATCTGCTCCGCGGAGTCTCTTTCACGTCCTTAAAAGTGCTCAATAGCTATTTTCGACTCGATCTTATGAATCAATGCGCGTGGCCGTGACTAAGAGAATGGAAACATATATACAGGCCGCCTGATGGAGTTAAATTTGGGTTTGAATAAACTTTGTGAAAAAAAGAGAAGCTTTGTTTTGTTGATGAATTCACCGTACGTATGGGAACCATGGTAGTGCATTATTTTAGATATCCTTGCCTAACGTTTTAGAATTAAAGACACGTAAAAGCTGTTAAAACTCAAAACCAAGCTCTTAAAAATTACTTTAGCGTTTCAAAACATCGTACAGCTCGAGCCACGGCGCTCGAGCTTACGTAAACTCAAAAAACCCAAACCCGTTCGTCAAAAAAAAGGACTCGAACTGTAAACTCCCCTCACCTCCTCTCCTTCTTTCTCCTCAAGAATATTTTCAAAACCATACAACTCCAATCCTCCACTCTTGCAAAAATCATCAAAACCCTTATGGCGTGCATCCACACACGACGCTATACGCTTTATATATATATATATATATATATATATATATATATATATATATATATATATATATATATATATATATATATACACACACACACACACACACACACACACACACACACACACACACACACACACACACACACACACACACACACACACACACACACACACACACACACACACACACCCACACACACACACACACACACACACACACCATTGCATACACGTTGTAAAAACCGCTCTCCCGCGACTTCGCGTTGGCCGCCACACACTGTTGCCAGTTCGCTGGCTCGCTTACTCGCTGTGTGTGTATAAAAAAGCAATTGTGAAAGTCGAGAGAGAAAGAGTATATAGCGAGCGCGCAAAAGCGACGCCGTGGAGAGATAAGTCGCCCGGCACCACCACCATTGTGTCTGTCCGCCTGTTTCTGATAAATAAACATTCGCCGACGGGGAACAATGAGTCTCTGTAATAGGTATAACATATACGGACGGATGTCCTGGAAAAGCCGCGCGTGAACTCTGCTGGCGCAGCCTCGAACTCGCCAATTAAACTACGTATATGTCTCTACTTAGGAGCCAACGGACTCCGCGGCTGCCTGACCGCGTTGTTGCTTTGTCCGCGGCCTTTTTAGGAGAAACCTACTTTGCAACGTTTATAGATACGTAAGTGTATGAAGTACCCCTGCGAAGATGTTGGTTGTATGTGGGTACGGGCGCGTGGGAATTTTCCCGTCCCGGCTTTTCCAGTCGCACGCTGCGTGTAAGAGCCATGAGAGAGTATCGGGATGCCGGAGTGGATTAGATGGCTGAGAGAGGGCGGATCGGAATTCCTGAATGTGAAGGAAAAAAAGACAGAGAGGTCTGTACATGAGAGAGAGAGAGAGAGAGAGATAGAGAGAATGTATGTGTGTGTGTGGGAAGTACGTACAGTGGTGCGGGGTGCGAATGTTTGGGGAAAAACGCGAATTGTCGGTTTTTTGGGGGCTTGAGAATTACTGGGTCTGGGGGTTCTCATAGAAATCGATATCGCTGGGTTGTATGCGATGGACTTTTCGGGGATTGGGTTTATAGCGTGGAATGAGAGTGGCTTTAATTATCGGAGCATTTCGTTTTTGCTGGTCTGATGGGAGCACACTTGGAGGATTAAAAAAAAAAACCAAGTGATGTAAAGTACGCTCGCGAATTTTCCCACGTTTCCTTTTGAAAGTTGCTGGTGCAGTGTGGACTATGGCTAATTGGCGGCGTAGATTTTTCTCGCGTTTCATTGTTCCGTTGTTGCTAAGCCTGTAATGAGTGCAGTTGAGTTCAATTGTTAGGAGCAAAAAAAAAAGAAAAAAACTAAACGTATTATATCTAAAAGAAGAGGATTCATCGACCTCATGTCATTGATAATATCAAATGAGTTTCTCACTCATTCTGTTTGATCTGCTGTGTGTCTGGCTTCTATGCGTGTATCTAACGTTTACTTCGACGTCAGCGTCGCGTAAGCGAGCAACAGACGTTTGATCGACCGCAGCGCATCTGTTACACGGGTGCACGGCGACGTTGAAACGTAACTGTAACGCACATATTCTGTTATCGTCGTGTCAACTGCATAATAATATTTCCTTGCGAATCGTCGATTATTAATACGGCACGATGAAACGTCGTTAATATTTTATCGAAGTTTCAGTCAGTTATGTTATACTATATATATTTTACTTGTTTTCTTATCATTTGTATACTATACTTAATGGAAAACGATAGAAAATTTTAGGAAGGTTTTGCCGGCGTGCAATTTAGATTTCAGTCTGAAACGAGTTCGAATTCGAACTATAATATAACATTTCATTTTTTATTCATGTACAACGCGTTTAGCTGGACTTCCGTAGGAAATGTGGTTATACGCGGGACGATAAATAATAATTGAGGAAATTTGATGTCAGATTTGAATAAAAAATACGATAAGGTATGTGACTAGAAGCACTATTAATATTTAATGTGGCAATGTATAATTTAGGTCGATTCTTCTAATGACAATGACATGAAAAATGTCAGTTTCTAAATCTATTCTAAGACTTTTGTATATCGTTACAAAACGTCCTTCACTTTTAGTATTTCAAAGCGATAAGAAACAATACATTTTACATTCGAAGATATTTTTTATAAACTTAACTATTTTTTTCAAGTTAAAACTCTTTACTGCAATAAAATAAAATATCAAACTTTCGAAACTATAAATAGACCAGGAATTAAATTTTTCTTGTTTCCAGTTTATTCTCGACATCCTTGCAGCACTCAAGCTAACACCAACAGCATTAATCGCTTTTGCGTTTCCGATTATAACTTCAATCAACTCTTTTCAACAGTGACAGGGTACGCATGTCCAACCATTACCAAAACATTTAATTCCACTTCCTCTTATAGTACCTTTTCGAGCGTAGCAACGTGTCAAAATAGCTCCTTACTTCGTTACATGCGGGCGCATTTATAACTTCAAAGGTTTCGGTTTCGGGAAACTCCACGAATCCGCGGCTAATTTAGACAAGAATTAATTAATCCATTCCTCTTTCCGACAACTTTTCTCGCAAATGTACTGACCTGAATCCAGCTATTTATCCAAACAATCACGCGGTTGTTAATATCTATACTCGTACGTACATCGTCCTCTCCAGGAACTATATATATATAAAGATATACCAGATGGCAAAGCGCGCTGTTGTAACGTTACTTCAGCCCAGGCTGGCTGACCATCTGCCGACCTAGAAGACGAGCATCCCCTCGCGCAATACTACCATACATGTACCTCCAACACTTGAAACACAAAACAAAAGCCAGACACAGCCACCTATCTCTCTGTAAGACCTTGAATTCAAACCATCCTCTCTCTCCCTCTCTCTACCTCATCCGCAGCAGCTCTTTCATTCAAACCCCCAAGCCTGCAAGATTCTCTCTCTCTCTCTCTCTCTCTCTCTCGCGCGCGCATACCCATGCACAGCCTCGCAAAGAGAGCAAAGCTGTATATACCTATAATACCTCTCTCTCTGTGCGCGCACTTACACTCTGCGGCCGCCGCGGGCAATGAAACGGGCACGAAAGAGAAAGAGCCGAGGCGCGAGAGAGCCGCTGCCGCGTGTAAAAGTATGCATTCCGGAAAGAGAGGAGAGGAATGGAATCCCGCCAAGGGGGGGAGGGAGAGAGGAGAGCGACCGCACGCGCCGGCAACGTGAACGCGCGCGAGACTTGTGCTTGTAAAGAGAGAAAGAGAGCGAGAGAGAGAGAGAGCCTGTTGTGCAGGATGTACGATGGCGGCGGCGGCGACGGAGAGGCTTGAAAAAGGAGTCGGTCATGCCGGATTCCAGAGGATCAGGGGGAGGTGCTGGTTTGTTAGGTTGTCAGGTTGGCAAATGGTTGGGTGCGATTGGTTTTTAAATTTTCAATAGAGAAAATTTCGTCGAAAGTTTATGTCTGGTTGGGAAGATTAATTGAGTTCTATTTGGTCCTGGACTGGAGTTGAAATGTTTAATCTGATACTCTAATCTTTTAGTATGCAGCCCCAATAAGAATTGATCAAGATTTAATTGATATTACCGGTCTAGGTGCTCCAAAATTGTTGGTATCAGGCTGTGCAAATTCGGAACGTTGAATGACCGTTTTGTAGTGGTGAATGTGCCCGGTTTGCGAAGGATAAGATAAGTTTGATGAACGTTTGATTGTTTTTGTTAAAAAAGCAAGTTCTGAGAATATGGAGTTTGTAAGAGATGAGTTAATGGAGAGGCATTGATAAGGGCGCTTTTTCCGATTTTATCTTCGTCGACTGGTCTATCTCGAAAAGTTTGTTCCTTATCTGAAGATAAGTGATGAATAACGACTGAGTGTGCAACAATCCTGGAACTGTAACATAAATTCAAAAATTAATAGCAGTTCTCGAAGTATATTTGATAATTATTAGTACTGCAGATTATCAAATCTATTTTCAATTTCATACTTTTTATGCATCCGTTTTTTATCATACAATTGTAAATGTTTTAACCTATAACAAATTAATTTTGTACTTTTATACAGATATTTCCTTTTCTAACTTGAAGATTGTATGAATTTACTCCAATAACATTACTCCAATAATATAACTTGTGAAATATTAAAATAAACTAGTTTTTAAACATGTTTCCCGTAAAAATGAGTTCAAGGCTATTATTTATTTAAAAGTTAGTAAATATAGAAAAATTCGCAATTTGTAGTTTATACTAAATTTTGCTTAACTTATGGATCAATATCACATGTTGTTACTTTTTCCAAGAGCTCTAATTCTCCAGAAAACTTATTACTTCTGCTGTGATCAAATGAATATACGATCCGACCTTGTCAAACCTAAAAATATATTATGAATCGTAAAAACTAAAATATTTCAATCTTCCTCTGAAACTTGAAATACCACCAACAACTATTTTTAGTCCTTCTCGTCTATTAATACACATCTCCTAGATTGAACTCTCAATCAAACCTTGCGGCCCTACCCAGCAACCTGAAACCTAAACCGATTTTCTCACACCAATTGTAAAATTTCTCCCCCACTCCTCGTTCAAAGCTGCTTCAACCTCATTCATTCCTCCATCCTTGCCTCCCAAGCTCCTCAAATCCAGCCACCCACGCTCTACCACCAAGTTTCTCTCGCTCCCCGTACCCGCGTTCACTTCGCACACGAGGAATTCGTCGACCTTTCCTCAATGGTGTCTATACCCATACATACTCACGCGACCCGCACTCACACACACGAGGGGCCACACAGGCGTCACGCGGCTAGCAGACAAGGACAGCTGTACTCAGCTACACCAAGCCTCTCTGTCTCTCTCTCGCTTTACACATTACACATCGCGGGCGCTCGGTCGTTTCTCACGAAAGGCTGCTGCTGCTGCTACTAAAGTGCTAACGCGATCCGGCAACGCCGTCCCGTTGCGAGCTGGCAACTACGCTCGCTCAGAGGTCGGCCGGCCCCGCCGCTCTCTCTCTCTCTCTCTTTCTCGCAGCTTTATGCCTGTGTGCGCGCGCGCTCGTTCCTATCCCGAAGCGCCAGCGTTCAGCAAGCGAAGCATTCCCCCGCTCGCATACGGACCGTCGTACCTCTGACTCTGGCTTCTCGCGTAGCGCTCTGTTCTGTTCGGTCTCTCGTACATAAGCTTTCGGCTGATCCGCGAGTGCTCAGCGCGTGTTTTGTTTGCTGGAAGACGGAAGTTTCGCGCGAAATGAGCGCGTGATTGTCGCGAGAAGAAGAATAAGTATATCTATGTGCAGTAGCGTGGCGTAGAGAGTGCGGAGTTTCGAAAGAACAGACGGGGCTATGAGAAAGTACGACCGCGAGGCGTGAGAGTTAGCGACGGGTGTGACGGCGCGCGTGTTCCCTCCTTCCTATTTTTTTATTTTTCGTTTACTTTTTTGTTTGGACGTTTTTGTTTTCGGTGATCTGAATCTTTTCAAGTTCGACTGTTAAAACAATCTGTATAACGACTGTGTGCCTGTGCGGGCTACGATCGTGACTGTTATACACTGTGAGATCGCGAGCGAGCAAGCAAGAAAGAACGTTACTGCGAACGGCCGACGGAAACCAAGCAACTACGAAAATTCAAACTTTTTTTTCCTCCTTTTTCATCAAGACGCACACACGCTCGTAACACCCGACAATGCTGGACACCATGTTTATCGTACGTATCCATATGTATACACATCATATATCTGTCGACGAAGAGAAATTTTCGCCAATGTATGTATGTATGTACGTATGTGTGTACGCAAGTGAGCGAATGTGTAAGTTACGACGCGCGCAGCCAGCAGCAGCATTGATTTACAGCTCTCTCTCTCGCCATGTAGCGCGCTCTGCTCTGATGTCAGCAACGTTTCCGATGGCTGGCCCCCACCACAACATTCATCCTCGATCGCGATTTAGTTTCTCCTTTTTTGCACAGGCCCTGCAATGTTCTCCTTTTTCGCGCCGGAGGTCTCTCGTTGCACCTTATTATCCTCTTGCGTATTATCGTCTGCTGTATCTATCTGCACTCCCTCTCTCTGATTCGGGGAGGTTTTATTGACGCGGGAGGTCGGAGGCCTGAACTACCATAATTCGAGGCTATGGAATGTTATTCCTCGACGTTCTTTATATAAGACAGGCTCCGCGCGCGCTTTTGTCGTTATGAGAGAGAGAATAGTGCGTCATTCTGCTTACTGCGGGAACTCGTTTCGGAGTCATTGTTTATCATGCGAACGGTTTTGAAGAATTTTAAACTCTATAACGGCCAAAAGCACGTTTGAACTCTTTTGTATATATGTCACGTAAAGTGACGTTTTACTCGTTCTATATATATACGTACATAATCGATATCCGACGAAAAATACATTCGACCGCGACTGGCTTTTTTCCTTATCACAACAGACTATATATATATAGCTGACTGTAAAGCCGCCCCACGGGCGGATGTATATACCTACACGTCGACGGCTACGCGCGCGACTGCGCGGAACGAAGTAAACAGAGCGTGGCGGTTGCTTCGGCCAACCAGTATACGCTGGCATTGTTCGATGTCGAATGTTTTATTTTGGCTCTGTGGATGTAATATAGAAAAAGGGGAGAGGCGCGATGTGAAAGTCAAATTTGGAAGGTCGGGGAATTTGGATTATTGATTTTGGGTTGGTGGGGATATGTTTTGTATAACGGTTGATTTTGTTGTTGTTAAGGGTAAGGCTTTTTATGACCATTTAAAAGAGTTGATTGTTATGAATATTTAGATTTTTATAAAATGGTATAAAGTTGAAATAATAAAATATTAAAGTGTACTCTAATTAAAAAAAAAGAAAAGTTTAGTATGCAAATATTGAATAACAATAAAACATAGAGCGCTCGGTCGGTAACACAAACCGCGAAATTTAAAATCCCGCATCGTCACAATTCTTCTTATCAAACCATATACTCCACATATACTAATATCTTTCCGCTCCGAAAAAAACGTAAACACACTACGATGACGGTTTTTCCCGCCTCCCATGCTCGAAAATCGTCACGTTATCGCCGCGCCAATGTACACACAAACGCAGGCACACGCAGAGCTCCTTTATCAAACGCTGAAAGGAAGGAATGTACCAGTCGCCTGGTAACCGGCGGCCATTGGCCGTTACAATGGCTGCTCTCTCTTCGCTCCTGCGTCCTTGCGAGTTTTCGAATGTTCGCGTCCTCGAAGGCCGCTGCTCTCTGTTTTCTTCATACCGCGAGGTGGGAGTGGGAGGGAAAATTTTGCGTAACGTATGTACTTTTACGCTGGACTGAATAGATTAGATGACGATGTATATATCTGCGTATGTACATGTACGTAGTTTGTGCATGTTAAATAAATGGCTTTCAGATAGCCCCTATCGGCGTACAAGCGACGCAATTTATACATACAGGAGCGGCGGTAGCCCCGCGAGGGAAAATAATAAATGTGTATTTATACATACGCGCCGTTGTGAAAACTGTAATTGCAAAACTGTTGTCTCTCCGCGAGCCGAGTGGAATATAATAAAAAGTTATATATCGTACAAAGTTTTCTTCCGCGCGGAAAAAGAATACAGAGTAAGTAGCATTGTTGTTTTTTTTATTATGCGCTTAGAAACTTCGCGTTTTATGTATGCACCCCGGCGCGGAATCGAACTTTGAACGCGCGCTCGTTACTCAGCCTTTTTTGCGCTAGCGAGAGAAAGAGCGAGAGACAAGGCGAGTGTCGCGGCTGTTGCCAGCACAAAGACTGGCTCGCTGCTGCAGCCCGCAGCTGCATATATATATGCGCGTGTCTCACTGGCGTCAGCGTGTATGATTGGACTTTCCAATGCATAATTATATGATAAAATTATGAGGAAAAGTTGTCGCTGTAGCGTATAAGTTACATATTGCAAAACTCGAATGCTTTCTGTATAAAAATTGAAAATTCTACGATTTTTTAAAATTCCATTATACTGGCATTTGAAAAGCTAATCAACTTTTTTTAATGGATAAGATATATATTAATGGAATGGATAAAGAAATACCAAACTGGTAATGACGATAATGATGACCAGAGCAGCGCGCGGATGACAGAAAAAGAGCCAATATATTAAACGCGGGTATGCGTGCGCTTGCGGCTAACGAGTCCAAAATGGAAATTCCGTGCGTTCATTGATCGATTCTTGTAACGAACATGACACGGCGATTACCCGCGCGTGCGCACGCGCAAGTACGCACACGCGCTAGTTTTTTTCCTATATATGAAAAAGCAAGCGAAATGTTATCATAATTACTCATGGCAATGGGAACCGTATCGGTTTCCTGCGCGCAGATGTCGGGACAGTCATTATTCGCTGAATTTTTAACTGCCGAATGCGAGGTTTAGAAGAAAAAAAACATCAGTGTGCACGAGTTGAATGATTTTTGTGGTGGTTCTTATTGTGTAGTCATTAGGAAGTTCCTGCTAAGGAGAAGAATGGTAAAGTAGCTGAAAAATAACGTGGTATATTTATAAATTATTTTTGAACAAAAAAAGCGCCTAATTCGAATGCATACACGTGCGCGTACCCGTGATTCACCCCGAAGATAAGTGAAAATTCGGGGAAAAGGAAAATTTCCGGGTACCCCATCCAAAAAGAAAAGTAAAAGAAACCATCAAAATTTAAAGGACCTCGCGTCCTCCCAAGGCCGGCGCCTTTGAAACGGAAAACCCTATAGCGATGATAATCACTTCCAAAAACAACTGACGCACGTGCGTGTAGAAGGCCTCCGCAGACAGAGACAGAGACGACGCGGAGAGAGAGAGCGTGGGTCTGGGGATGCTGTAAAAGGATAGCGGCGAGGGAAGACCTGTTTTCCTCGCGCGGCGGGAGATGCAAATTTTAACTATCTTCGCGGAGATTGATCGGATGTGCGTGGATGCAGTATACCTGTGTATTTAATTCGAGCGAGTTTAAAATAGAGCTGATGTCCTGCGTAGTGGGAAAGGAAAGGAGTCACGCGAGAGTAGTTGCTTTGTGTAGATATATGTTTATATTTCAAAGTTTGTTTTATATGGAGAGAAACGGAGACGAGACGTCGCTTAAGGCAAAAATTGTAATTTTTTACATAAAAAGTCAAAAGAGAATTTTTGTAACGTCATTGTTATTTTTATTTTCTTCTTATTGGTCAAACGGAGGGAATTTCCATTATGTTTTAAAGATCGTGCAAGAGCGAGACAATAGCAGCTGTTTTTCAAAGCTCTCAGCTCGGCAAAAAAGAGCTTGCAATCTTTCGTACGCGACCGGCGGCAAATCGTTTGATTAAGGAAATATCAAATTATGTCGTTACCAGCGTCTCTGCGCTGCAGGTCCATAATTTTTCTATTTTCCACTTGATCAACAATTTGCCCCCTCTTGCCAGAATTGTCGTAAGATTTTAATACACGCATTTTTAATTATGTATCTCGCAGAGGAAAAATAAATAACATTCTCACGAGTCAAAAGAAGAAAAAAATTACAGTAGCCTTTATATCGCTTACTTATTTGTCCTTCGTCGTTACGAAACAATTTTTATTTATATAATAACAAAAACACGCCCCTTATATAACGAACGCACGCGAGCACCTCGCGGATTCCAGATAAGGAAAATAAGTATATACTCGCGCGAGTGCGATCTGTCGTCAGTAAAGTATAAAATTTTTGTAAAACTCATCATCATCGCCGCTGCATAATATCTCGCCTACCTACGTCAGACGCTTCTTCTTTATGCCTCACTCTCAAGTATACCAAAACAAAACTCGTGCGCGCACGGAAATTCCACGCGTGGCCCTATCTTACTCGTAGACACACAACAAAACAACCCCCGGTAAAAACCCATCTCGTACGTGGGCGCGCTGTAAAAGGACTCGCTCGTGTATCCTCGTGCGGATGATATCACGCTGTAGGCGGAAGGCAGCAGCAGCAGCAGCATTACAAAACGCATCGGCGCCGTCGGCATATAAGAAAAAAAAAGATCCTATATATACTCGCTTACTTCCGACGGCGAGCGTCGCGGGCGGGGCGGCCAATCCGCGGCGGCCTGCAGCTGTGTGTATTATGCGACGGACGGCTACGGGCTAGGTACTCGTCGTCGCTCGTCCCTCCCCTATAATGCGGCGGCAGCTGCGCCTATATGTATAGGAAGCGCGCGGTCGGCAGTGTTGCAGTCGGTCTAGATCGAGACAAGAGCGCAGATATACTTAATGTCCTTATAGGAGAGAAGAGAGACTATAGAGTAGACGAGATGATAATGATGCTGACGGAGCGTTGCCTTGACACTCATTTGGTGCGTGGTAATTATTGTGAGCGACGAGATGTTCGTTTGTTTACGTTTGCTTTGCGGCTCGCGTGCCGGGAGTTGTAGGTTAGGGGTGAGTTTGCGTCAAGGGGTGTTGGGGAAAATTTGTTGGCTGTGTGAAAAATCGCGTTAGGTGTGGCACAGTTATCGAGAAAATAAAGTAATGCCTAAAATAGTGGTTGAGTCACGGTTTGCCTAGACCTAGTAAAGTCTGTTCGTCAAAGTGATATAATCGATGTTAATTGGAAGGTGTGTCGCAATTAAAACACACTTGCACGCCCGCGTTGTAACTTTTTGCATACTCATTCGAGGATTTAGTTTAAAAATGTTCAGTTGTTCAAAGACAATTAATCTTGTTAAAATTTTTCTGTTGAAATAGTATGTGCACATTCCAGATAGTTAAGTGATGTCATACACTGAAATATGACCAAAACCTCTTACGTGTTCTGCGAATATCAGTCCCTCAATAAACAGAGGTGACTGTTGAAATGTTTAAAAAAAATTAAGAGTTCAATTGATAAATATACGAATTTTTAACATGTTCAAGCGATCACCTTGTTTTCCATTGCGCATTATCTTATCAGAGACTTTTAATTCCTTCACGGATTAACGTTTTCCACGTGCAGTCAAGACTGTGCCTGTTAACTGAAATTATTGGAATAATAATTTGTTCATTTTCGTATGATGTGGCTTTATCAAAGTGGTGCTCTAGATTGTTTTTGATCCGATTGCTTTAGAAAATGGTATATATACTTGTCCTGTTGATGCTTATGTAGTCTTTTACTTTTTGTTACAGCAAAATCCAATTGACAAATTCGGAGATTTGCACAGAGGTGAGAATAAGATGGCTGGACTGTTAGACCATCGGGACAATAATGTAATGTCCCAGTTTTTTAAATTACCCAGAGCACCTACACCGCCTCAAATTGAAGAGAACGAAGTGGATGATGCTGGCAGCATGGATTATAGGTAATTTAAGTTTACATAATGCATTTAAGGAAGGACAAAAAAACAATTTTATCTGAGCAAATAGTTATCGTGGTTTGTGATAGACTGTAAAATAGTCCAAAAAAACAGTTAAAAAAAATTGATTTCATGCTTATAATTGATTTTAAAAAAAATTATTCAATGTAAACATGTTGATGGGTCTGAAGTTTACATCGTTGAAGTGCAACGAAATAATTTTTTACAATTAATTAAAGTTATTAAGCAATGGAAATTTTATCTAAATCTTTGTTATAAAGTCATTTGATACTATAAAACAATAAATCTATACGCAAAATAAATATTAATTATTGTAAACTTGAGGTAAAATCAAATATTTTTTTTTTATTTCGTTGCACTACAATGTTGCAAACTTCAGATCCATATATGTTGATTGCATGAAGTGAAGTACTTTTCGAGATTTAAATCTTAAACATTGCCATCAATAAGTTCATTTTAATCAATATGTTTTATTTAATTATTATATTAAAAGTACAATTATAGTATGCAATTATAATTAAAATTGTAAATTAACAACCTCTTGACTACAAAAACAAACATCTAAAAGTGACCCTCTATCAATTTCAGATTCGAGGAAGTGCGACTCCAGAGTTTTGAGGGCTGGTCGTGCCTGCACGTCCGACCAGCAGACCTTGCCGCTGCGGGTTTTTATTGGACTAAGCAGATCGATAGGGTGCGTTGTTTCGAGTGCTCGACGGAGATCTGCCGCTGGGAACCCGAAGACGATCCTATGGTCGAGCACCAGCGCTGGGGCGGACGTTGTCGTTACATCCGTAAACTGCCGTGTGGTAACGTGCCCATCGGAGCTGACGCAGCGTCGATACCACTACCTCGACCCCGTAGTCGCGACGTATGCGGTCCGTACAGGCTGGACTACCGACTGGGCGCTGAAGCTGACACTCATGCCTCATCGAGCAGCTGCACGTCGAAAAACGGACGCATGGCGCACGACGACCTACAGTCACAGGCACAACAGTTGCCTTCTGCGGCGAGATTAGGCTGCCTGGGGATAGGCATACACAAGAAGCCGGACTTCCCCGACTACGCCAGCTACGAGGCCAGGCTGCAAACGTTCAGCGAGTGGCCACCATCCATGGCCCAGACGAAGGAGCAACTCGCCGACGCGGGTTTCTTTTACAAGGGTACTGGCGACCAGACGACGTGTTATCATTGCGGTGGTGGTCTGAAGAACTGGGAACCCAGAGACGATCCCTGGGTCCAGCACGCTAAGTGGTTTTCTACATGTTTTTACGTCAGGCTGGTGAAAGGACAGGAGTTTATTAATAACGTCACCGGCAAGCACGTGCCCCCGCTATCGGAAGAGGTGAGTTGGTGTTAAAGTTAGCTTCAAGCCATGTCGTAAGGTTCGAAAATATTAATGTACGTGTTTGTCTTTTCTTTTAGGAGACCATGAGAATGAACCTGCCAAGTTGCATCAAGAAAGTTGAACCGCCGAAACCGCAGAAGTGTGAGAGTAAGGACGAGGCTGTTCAGTCGCAGCAGGACGAGACTGCCCCGGGTCCAAGTGGTAGCGAATGCCCAAGCCCGAAGCCCCGAACGCTTGTGCAACCGCAAAAAGAACAACAACAAGTGGTCGCCACCACCTCGAGTAGTAGCGGTACGACCGCTGCCGCCGCGACAAGCGAGGAGGCGAGACAGCCGAGCGAGAGGAGGTCGATAGACGACGCTCGCGTCTGCAAAATCTGCTACAACGAGGAGCTCGGCGTTGTGTTTCTGCCCTGCGGCCATATGGTCGCCTGTGTCAAATGCGCCCCGGGCATGACTACGTGTGCTGTGTGCCGCGAACCCGTCGCCATGACCGTGCGGGCCTTCTTCTCTTAGTGCGCGAGCGCTGCCGAGCGACCCGGCGACAATGAAATATCGTCGTCCACGTCGTCGTCCACGTCGCCCCGTGGTAGTAAGGAGATGTCGTCCTCGCACTCGCGAGAGTTGACCACCAGCATCGAAACTCTCGACACGAGCGAGTTGCGCCGAGACGGATGCATGTGCACAAAACAACAGCATCAGCAGCAGCAACCGGGGCTGATTATGACATGACATGACTCATGCGCCTCATCTGGTAGAAACTATAAACACGAAAGTGACGGACATCATGATACGTTTTATTTTTTTTTTCTATGTCTATTTGTGAATTTTGGTTCGTTGGTGTGTAAAAATTGTGTAAAACCTTTACGTTTGTGTTTATAGTTTTCGATGATTGTTAAAAATATATGAATAAAAGAGGATGTACCTTGCGATCGACGCATGAAGTCTAGTCATTTTCAGTATTAAGTTAAGGTATTGAATGTTTCTCGCTGGATAAAAAAGAAATATTACACGAAAATTCAAATTACAAGTGCATTTTTTTCTAAACATTGCCAAGCAACAGATGTTAAATAAATGTTTCAATACCAAATTCAAGTTTTATGAACAAAATAAGATATCAAGATGAACAATTAGTATCTAATATGTTATGAAAAGAATATAAATCAGCCAACTAATCGATCTCCAGATACCAAGAAAAGGATCCATGTACTCAAATTATGAAGACCTTTGACAGTCCCCTTGCATATCTATTGAACCCTTTTAAGTTCAATATTCCTAGATCTTGCTATTTGAAAATACTTAGCTTCTGCTTTTAATTAGTTTAAGGGATAAATGAAACTGTTAGTTTTAGATTTAGATTTTAATAGGAATTTATTAAGAAATTTTCTCTTCACTGTACAATAGTAACTTTCCCTTTTTAAATTTCATTCATAGTCGCGTTTTTTCATCGTGGCATTGTAATAACCATTTTCATAAATCTTGATTATAAACCACTTTAAGATTGTATGAAAGAAATTTTATTTATTTTATAGATCGTTATATTTTTTAATATCACTTTTAAAAGTGAATCGTTCCAATGCAAAAAAATATGATAAATTTTAAATACGAATCTAGGCCCAACCAATTTAAAGAAACAAGTTTAAAATAATAATAGTTTTAAAATGGAAAATAAAATTTTTCAGCGACTAAAATAATGCATGTATATTAGCAATGCAAAATATTAAATAGTTTTCTAAGATTTTTGAATTAATATTGATTAAATTATCAATTTCAATAAACAATATAACTTTTGTTTATAAAAGTTGTCATGTTCACCTTCTACAAATTTTCAAAATTTCATACTTTGAATAAATATTCGATAAGTAGGATAGCGCATTTAAAATATTTAAATCGATGCTATAAAAATAAAGTGTACAAATTTTACGAAGACCATAGATGTACGTTCTGTAAGGGGTATACAAATATATATAAAAAATGTTTTTGTTGTTTTCAATTTATTTTTATATTTAATTTTTCAAAACTTTTTGTACTCCTTATCTATAAGAGTGTATCTCTATGGTTTTCATTAACTAACATTTTGTATGTAATGAAAATAAAATAAAAATTATTTAAAAATTCATTGCCTGTTTAAAATTAAATCCTTTATTCAAAACCATGATGTAGTCAGTTTTAGTGCATGTTAAAAAAGAAATTAATTTTTCACATAAATTATTTTTTAATGCTTTAACACATTTCTTAACATTGATTTATACGAATAAATCAAGCCAGTTTAAACATTTTTTATGGAATAACTTGCGTATAGATTTTTAATCAAAGTTTCTTAAAAAATAAAATAAAATAAAAAGTTTTGAAAAAAAGTAAACATAAGTACTTTTATAAGTACGGAAATGATATTTTTCTTGATGTTACAAAAGAAAATATTATTTATAATATAAAAGTCACTAAATAATTATTAAAAGCAAAAGATATGTATTCATCCATGACCACAAAAAAACGAGTAGATTTAGCATTCAGTTATTCTCGATCTATTTCATAATTATTATTTTGATATTTTTACGTTCATCAAACTCTTTCATCTTTTATTACATAAACGAGTCCATCAAAGGATTACAAAACATGAACGTTCCACGCCGGTCAACGACGTCGCCCGTGCTGTTACCAAGCAGCTCTCCCCGCAAAAGAAAATCGTAAAATAAAGCCAATCCTTCTTTCCAACATTACTTAGTGCATCCCTCTCTCCTCTCCATCCTCACTAACAAAAAAGCCCTCCATCCCCGCACCATCTGCTCTCTCTCGCATCCTCGATCACCAACCCAACGCCTAAATCTAACTACAACACACCCCATTATCATCGTCATCACCATCCACCGGCACGCGAAAGCCACGCGCACCTCGACACAAAGACGGCAGCTGCTGCGCGGCGCGTGTCTTGTATACACTTACACAAAAAAAATAAAGAAAAGCCGTACAACCAGGTGAGGTCGCGGCCCTTCCGTCGAAAGTGCAGCCGGCAGGAGCAGCGGCATTCCAGCGCGTGGGCTCCTCGTTTTTCTCTACCGACTTGCGCGTGCAGCCTATATATGCTGCACTCGCCAAACCGGCTTGTCTCCAAGAGGCGCGCCCCTTGGTGCGCGTGTACCGGAGGAGAGATATAGAGAGGATGCAGTGAGTTGGGTTTATTATAAAATGGTGGAGTAGTGTATACAGGGTTGGTTGAGGTAAGTTTTTGGTGTGTTGTAAAAATTATCCGTAGAGCTGCTAGAGATTGTAGAAACTTACGCGTGCTAATCGTTTTTTTAGTACATTATAAATAGTAGTATCCTACATTTTTAGTGAAATTTCTCGCGAGATATAGTATTTTTTGGGTGGGTTACCATTATTGGTAGCTTTACGAGACGATACATACGGTAATTTTTACTAAACTGTTGTTACAGTGTGTAAAACATCTGTCTAGTTCTTTCGAATTAAAAAGTGTAACATTACAACTACTTGAAGATTTTATAGACAAAACTCAGGGAAATTATGGTTGATAAGAGACCAAGCCATTAAAATGTACTTAGAATATCCTTCTCATCAAGACAATTCTAAGAGATGAAAAATATCTACTTTTAATCATTTACTTGTTATAAATTCATCAAAACCGTTTTATTTTTACATCAGGTAGGTGCATCTTCTGACATGAGAAAAATTAGTCTTTTTGAGATTTTTCTATTCAAGACTAGATAAGAGAGCAAAATATATTATTCCTTGCCTCCTTTATACGAGCCAATTTAATGATTATTTGGTCTGGGATTTCGATTGAAGTCGCCATTCTTATCGCTTGTAGATATGCAGCTAACCAAAATAGGACAGAATCTTTTCATGCTTTTTTTTTCATTAAATAAAAATAAGCGAAATGTTTTTATTTAACTTTAACGATATCATAAAAAATTTTGTGTTGAACCTTTTATTTATTCTTATCTATATTTTTATTTGAAACCATTTTTTTATTTTTTTTTTTATGAATTAAATTTATACTTAGCTCCACTATCATCCTCCATTGTAGCATTTTTGAAAATTCTTTATATGTACTACAGAAAGATTCTCCAGGTGTCTCATGCTGTATACCTACACCAGAGCAGCTATTGCTCTTGCGTTTTGAGCGGCAGCTCTCTCACTTTTTGGAGCTCTGCTATTCAAAAATGTTGTGCGACGTTTTTCGTGCGACACTAGCACCAAACTAGGACGACTGCCGAACCGTACAATTTTTGTACAGCAGCTGCCCAAATTCATTGTATAATTGCGCGCACCCATTTTGCAGAGCAGGCGTACTAGTATGTACGGCTGACGCCCGAAGAATCTTTCAGTGTACCTATATCTATATATATCCGAATCAATCGGGTCGTCCTGTGATAGACAGCTTTTGAATTGTGTAAATCATTCATCTGATAGCCTTGCAGAAAACATCAAAATCACGAATTCTTATGATTTTCAACAATCTTTCTTTTTATTCATAAGATTTTCTTAAAATGTCAGCTTCAATCTTTCTTCCCCATCTTTCTTCCCCATCTTTCTTCGATGATAAGTAGTCTAATCACATTACAATATGCAGCAGCACTTTAGAGTCTCCTGTGTATCAATAAATTATTTAATAAATGGCTAATTTAATATTGTGTCACATAGAAGAAAATCTCACGGTTCACTTCTAAGATCTTTCACTTAGTTTTGCAATTCAATAATTACAATAAATAACCAAAAAACACGCGAATTGTTATCCCATTTCTGATCGGTTGGGAGCCATTTCGATCGGTAAATAAATAAATACTTGTAAGTGAATAAACTAATTAAATACAGCATATATTCTTATATTTGACTGTGACAAGTATATTTATTATTAATTCAAGGTACGACTGATCAGCTCTCGTCGCTGAGTAAGACTGAACTGCTCTCGGTCTTGTCTCTTTTTTATGTACGTGCGAATTTAATAATTATATGCTATAAATAGGGCACCGATCGACGTTGCCACTCTTATTGCTTGCATATATATAACTAACCAAAACAATTGTCTAGGGTTTCGTTCGACGTTGCTATACTCTTATCGCTTGTATAATATGCAGCTAACGAAAACATTACCGGGACAGAATCTTTCCATGCTTGCCGAATACTTATTCGCCCCACTATGTTCTTTCATGGCTTAAAATCAGGGTTTAACAAATCTTTTACGATGCTTACTTCACACGTTATAATTTGAGAAACAATATAGTATGAAACAAGGGTTCTTGAAGTAACAAAAAAAATTTTTTTCAGAGAAATTTGAATGTTATTGAAGAAGATATCGCCAATTGAAAAACAAAATCCATAAATCTTTTTCATTTTTCACCCGATTTTAATTTGCAAGGTCTTATTTTATTCCTTGTTCAATTTCAGGGGGAGGTAACGATATAAAGATTGGAAAATTTTCAAAACCTGCAAAGTTATAAGCAATTGTTTATAGTTATGTGACTGAATTTTATAAACAGTTGCTTATAACTTTGCAGGTTTTGAAAATTTTCTAATTTTTATATCGCTACCTCCCCCTGAAATTGAACAAGGAATAAAATGAGATCTTGCAAATTAAAATCGGACGAAAAATGAAAAAGATTTATGGGTTTTGTCGGTTTTTTGTTCAATTGGCAATATCTTCTTGAACAATATTCAAATTTCTTTGAAAAAATTTTTTTTTTGTTACTTCAAGAACCCTTGTTTCATACTATATTGTTTCTCAAATTATAACATGTAAAGTAAGCATCGTAAAAAATTTGTGTGTGTGTGTGTGTGTGTGTGTGTGTATGTGTGTGTGTGTGTGTGTGTATGTGTGTGTGTAACGCGCCGGAGCCACCTGAAAATGCGAAAGAGACAGAATTAGGTTTGCTATACATTCATGAAAGTTTAATTGTATTATCTTTTATATATATGAGAAAATCCACCAAACTTTTAATATTCGATATTGAAGAAATAAAATAAATTTTGTGTAAAGCACACTCATAAGACACAGCCTATCCTATTCAAAATTTTTCGAAATGGTAAAAAAAATAGCGTTACTTGTTTTATCGAAAAAGCCCTTTAAATAATTTAAAAAAAAATAAAAATTGACAATAAATTGAATTCACGAATAGTATGAATAGGGAACTTGGAAGGAATGGGATCATATTGGACATTTTTCAAATCATAAAACTTAATACGGCATTCCTTTGTAATAAGACCGCTATGTGTCCTTTGTCTCTTATAAATCGTTAGAGTAAGAGAGATAGATAGCGACTTTATTGCGAATGAATACTGTATAAGATTTTATACCCTTCTGACGGTGTTTACGTATTCGCTTATTATTACATATATCATTAATTTATTCGTTATAGATGTAATATATAATAATAGTAACAGTTGTATAATATTTTAAATTGAATTAGATAACAATTAGTTGCAATTGATTCAATATTATATTGCACTATGATTCAAAAGTTTATGTATCGTAAATTTTTTGAGTGTACATATTTATTTCTTTTATGATATTATTCTACGCTGAGAAAAAAATATAGTATATTTTCACATAAAAGTACTATACAATATAGTATTATTTGACTATGACCTTATTTTATAGTACTGTTTACATTTAAGATTATGGTCAAGATAGCTAGAAATATATTATTAGGTACTATATTATATAGTAAAATTTGAAATATTAAAGGCATTCGAATGGAAATATTATATTATACTAAATAAATATAGTAAGCTTTACGATAATTTAGTTACATGTATAATAATTAAGTTACTATAACTGTTTAGACCTATGAATTATATGAACATATTTATTATTAACATATTATAGTCCACTTTACAAAAAAACATAGTTAAGGCAATAATATTGAGTTTTACTATGTAATATAGTTAACAGTACCAACAATTTTTTTCTCAGTGTAACTTTATTTTTCGTATGTTTATATCGTTATATGAAAAAATATGATCTCGCGTATTCATTAATCACTTTTAATTCTCAAGATACATATATAAAAGTAATTGTGGAAATAAAACAATCAAACATAGGCAGTAAAAGCTTTGAAACAGTTTTGTAGAAAATTTTTAAAATTGTTTTTTGCAATGTCAAGTGCTTTGGAAGTTTTCATTGAAATTTGAAAAATAAACGATTTGACTTGACTAATACGTGATAAATTAGAATGCTCACATCTTCGCGAATTTTTATCTTAGAAAAATTTTCAAAAAGGCATTTTATAGCTTTTAATCACTACTTGTGATTACGCTAGTCAATCATAATATTCAAGTTACCCTAGAGAAAAAACTCTAGAGGTAAATATGATTTTGTTTAACAATTCACGATTTAGCGATTTGCCTTTGTCTCGCTATAATATTATTCCTATGGAGTGCACACTTATAACTCAGGTATGAGTTAATTAGTTATATGAAAAGATATACGTGCAGCCACGAATAATTTAAAATGTAAAAAATGCTCTTTCGATAAACGGTTTTTTCGATAAAAAATTAAAACTGAGAAAAATGCGACTACGCTCACGTTTGCTCTTATACCTAATTATTGTCTATAGGCACACTTTCCGGAGGTTGATTTATCGAAAATATGAGTAAAAACGAAGATTTTACTAGGATCTTAAAATGTTTTGACGATAGGCACTTTTTTAATAACTTAAATAAATAAAAAATTCACCCAAGTACGCACAGAAGTAATGAAAAATTGATGTTTGTTTTTAGTTTCATGAAAGTGCATTCGTTTATAATTTCCTTTACGATAGCAGAACATGTTCATACAACCATAATTTAGTAAAATTTCTTTTGGTCAAAGATGTGCAATCACTTCTTTAGAAACTATGCAACGGTAACACGAATATTGAAAGTTTGGTGGATTTTCCCATATATATAGTAGAAACTCGTTGCAAACAATGCAAGTATTACTTTCAGCACATATATTCACCAATCCCTAACGTCGCCAATCCTCAACAATTTTACATTTACTCCATCCGTAATTCCATTCAACCGTTTCCCAAGAAATCACGCAAACTCTTTCCAGAAACTCTTTCTCCTACCGCGCAAACCTATATCCTCAATTCCCAAGCCTCTAAATATATTCAACGAACTCAACAGTCACCTAGCAATCAAGAATCTCGTAAACCCAAAAATCAATTCAGCTCTAGAGGCATTCCAAGTAACGCCATCGCGCGCCTCGGCATTCCAGCACTCGGCCGCACAGCTCCTCTTTCAAAAAGAGTATACACGCTGTAGGTATAGGATATACCTACAGCGGCTCCTGCTGATCCAGCTTACTCAGCGGAAATTGCGTAACGCTGCACCTCTCTTTCACTCTCCCGCGGGCATACTTACACTCCCTGTACTCTCGCGTGTGTACATATATACCTATATACATAAACGTATACCTACCCGCGCGCGCCTCTCCGAGTTCCTTTTTTTCATCTGCATTCCAGCGAGGGAAAGGCGCCGCTCTCTCGTTAGTGCATACCTGCCTGCAGTACTACTATATACAGCTCCATTCACAGATACCTCAAGAATGACGAGAGGGAGAGAAAGGTTTTCCCGACGCCGCATTTTCCGCGCGCAAGTGCAGTAGTATATAGTGTATGCATATCATGAATGCGACGACGATGATGAATGGCAGCGAGAGCGCGCTCTTGTAACGTACTTTTTCTGCACAACCGCGTGCGCGATTTCATTCGCCTGAGTCATTCGCGGATGGGAAGTAGGAGGCGACTGCCGCTGGCTCGTACTCGTACTCGGGTTTGGCGGAGACGAGTGACGGTTGGAGATGAGAATGGGAGAGAAGAGAAGACTGCTTCAAGTCGCGACGCGTTTTTGAAGTTTCTCTTGTGGCCTGCTATTCGTTGTCGCGATAGTATATATATAGTGTACGATGGTTTAGATTCTGCACGAGTTCCAGATGAATTCGGTTGGGTCTTGGGTGCTGATGTATGAATGAGGTTGCAAGGAAATGAAAACGGTTTTTTGTCGAGGACGGGAGGATGGGTGATGATGAAACGTTGAGATTTTTATTGAAAATTATTTTGTAGATAGTTTATTCAGATTCATCTTATGCGCGACCTATTTTACTTGCAATGGACCCGTTTGTCGCATATCCTTTACATAATTTGTTTGATTTACATTTTTTGTCGGTGCAGATTCGATAAAACAGCAAGGTAGGTATAAGTAAACCAAATTAGTCTCTGCACGTATATCGGGTAAAGAATATAATGAATATGTAGCAATCGATTGCACATTATCGATAACTTCTCTCACTAATTTTCTATAAAGTTTGCCATTTTTATCTGTTGCAAACGTTTGATGCAATAAATTATTATTTTAGTATATATTTGTTAAGATTTTAATCAAAAGCTGCTAGATTGACTCTGGACTTAAAAGAAGTTTACGGGAATCTAGTAAACGGAGTTCTCATAATGCAAGGTGAAAAACGATTATATATAGTATAATAAACAAGTAGTTTAAGTAACAAAACAATTTCTTTTACAAAATTGCAGTATTTATAAAATAGATATGATCGTCAATTTGAAAAATAATTCAACAAATCATCGCTTTAATTTGGAAAGGCTCATTTTCATCTTTATAATATTTAATAAGGAGGTATCGCGAGACCTTTTTAAAAAAAATTTTAAAACCTCTTAAGTTTCAGGCAATTGTTTATCAAGTTTTGTACGAATCTGATATGGTTTCGTTAAATTCAGTTAAACAATTGCCTGTAACTTCCAAGTTTTGAAATTTTTTTAATTCGTCCCACGACATCTCCTTACGAAATTTTACAAAGATGAAAATGAGCATTTCCAAATTAAAATCACAGCGAAAATGGAAAAGATAGAGATGATTTCGCGAATCATTTTTCAAATTGACGATATCTATTTTATAAGTACTGAAATTTTGTTAAATAAAATTTTTTCATTACTTAAAATACTTGTCTATTATACTATATAGTATCTCACTTTGCAATGTGAGAACTATTCATTCAAAAATATTTTATATTATAGATCTATTTTAAGATTTTAACCCATACAACCACCTTAAAATTAAGAAGATTCTAAATGAATATTTCAAAGAATTATTTTAAGAAAATATTGAAAGAGGCCAATAGTTTGCTTTAGAAATATTCTTCACAAAGTTTAAATAAAAAAGAGAAATAAAACACTAGAGAAAACGAGCTTTCAATCACTCTTCAAATTTACGATAGCTTCTTGCAAATACTCTTATAATAGATCACTGAATATCACAGCGCGAGTTAGCATATATTTTGGCGCGATACTTAAATTTGAACTATCATGTATCACTGTTAAAAAATTGCATTAAATTTAATGTACATACTGGAAGCAAAATTTATGCAGGTTACATTAAAATTAAATAAATTTGTATTAAATTGAATGCAAATTCATTTAATTTTAATGTAACCTGCATGAATGTTGCTTCCAGTATGTACATTAAATTTAATGCAATTTTTAACACTGATAACTGCGAATTCAGAAGTAAATATTTTTTCATTCTGTAAAAAAGTAATTGATAGTCTATTTCTCTAGTTTTATTTTCGAAAGTATATGAAGTATATTTCTGGACCAAATAGTTTATATTTCGTCGGCTTAGTGGAAAAAGCAGACACGCCGAGTTTTCGTTGGAAAAGTGCCTGAATTTTTTTCTCTTTATAAAAAAGGTAAATTTGATAAATGTGTAATTGAAGAAACGATACTAGAAAATAGATAAATAAATGACGGAGCGAGTCAAATGATTTTCCAGTGCCAGTAGATCTCAACTTAAATAATAGTAATGTAAACTCCAACACGAAGTGTGCACTTTTTCAACTAAAATCTAGGGGAAGGTGGGGCATGACGGGCATCCTAACTTTAATTTACGATTACATCAAAAATTAAGCGATTTAAATAATAACAAAACTTGGGTTGAATAGTCAATTATATTGGGAAGCTGAATTAATGAATGAAAAAATTGTACTAATTTATATTTTTTAATAAACAAAATTGAGAACCGAAACCCATAAAAATGCTCTACGTGCCCCACTATGGGGCATGCGTGACACGGGGATGGGGCACGAGTGGCACACTCTTATAAGAAGCCTCTTCATGAAATAGAAAAATAATTAATTTAAATAAATGTTTTAAAGAAAAGGTATTTATTCATTTTTAATTATTATATTTTTTTCAATATACTATTTTCTTGTATTTCATATTTTACAAAAAATATTATTCACATAAACTATTTACTAAAATAGCATTTTATAATACAAATATTGCAATTTTAATTAATATATTGAACACAGATAATAATAATATTTTTTTTTCACTTATCATTTCTTAATAGTTATCTTTTCACATCACTCTAAAGCTTGGAGTTCATCTACATACGCGCTGCTGTGGGCTACGTGCCCCACCTGGAGTGCCACACGTGCCCCATTTATGATAGTTTTTAATTTATTTCTATATATTTGAAAAAAAATTTTAGAAAAAAAAACAAAAAGTTGGGCTTTAAAGTTTAAAACTCAAGCTATCAAATCCACTTGGTTTCAATTGGATCTAAAATAATCCTTTGTTTTGGCGCTAGAATAAAAAATGAATCCATCCTTTTTTTGTTACTCTGAATTTTAACTACAAATAATGAAACAAATAAATAAAACATCATTATCATATAACATTCTCAGACATAAAAATTAGAACAGTTTTTTATACATTTTCACGAACGTTTGCTATAAATCGATAATTTACAGCTTTAATATGGGCATGCCAAACTGACCCCCGAGGCTCATCGTGCCCCATCTTTACCTACGATCTGCTTTTGTAACGAAAAGTCGATGTGCCCGCTTTTTCCACTAAGTCGACGATTTAGACATTTTCAAATCCTTTTTTTTTTTAATTTAAATACACGTGACTTGAGAGTCTTTCGGAGTGTTCGTACTAACTACTGCGGCATTTTCCTTATTTTTATATCTACTAGTCATCTCTAAGCGCGCTCTGCGCGCCGAAATATTGGCCAAACTTCGCGCCACTTTTCTTTTTGTAACCTAGCAATTACCCATTACTCCTACCAACCATATCATGAATAGATTGATATCATAACAAATCTATCATTTTTTTAAGATAGAAGTATAGGATAGAATAAAAGACGAATTGGCGTCCCGAAGATCGCGTATATGTAGAATTCTACAGAAAATTACCCCTAACTGTGTTCGAAAAATCGTAAAAAATTCAAAGTTGAACCACACCTCCAACAGCTACTTTTCCTATTCTGTAGCAAAAATAATGCACGAAAAGCGTGTCGAACCAAGGAAATCGTCATAGTATTTTTCAGGAAGCTACATTTAAGTTTTCTTATGGAAATTTAACATGGGAAAAATGGAGGAAAAGGAAAAATACTATGCCGATTTCCTTGGTTCAACACGCTTTTCGTGCATTATTTTTGCTACAGAATAGGAAAAGCAGTTGTTGGAGGTGTGGTTCAACTCAAATTTATTTAATCCCATCTAATGTCTATATATACCATATAGAAAAAAAAACGGATACCAAATCTAAAAGTCAGACTCCAAAAATTTTTTTTCACGTGGCACATATATATCTAACTTTAACGACGACGAACTACGTCGCATTCCTAATACCAGCCCACCCATGAAAAACTTCACCCCTAGAGCCCATATAAAACTTCAAGGTCCCCATCACCCTGCACCAATCGCTCTCCTTCCCCGAGGAAAATCGTTTCGTGTCCGTACAGGAAACCTGAGTGCTGCGCACAAAAACGCACCTTTATATATAATCATCGTCCTCCTTGCACATGGCTTTTTCGAATCAAACTCCACGTCCAAAGCATACACACCTATATCTTACCTTTTATATACGATTCAAAAAGGGGGAGAGAGAAGAACAGCTCTCGCGTCTTATACATCCCCTCACCTAGATACACACAAAGAAAACTTTTTATCGACGGCAACTCCAAAATACACGCGTACATGTATGCAGCACGCAGCCGGCATGTCTTCATTTTTCCCGCTGAAAGAAATGCTGTATACGCCCGGGGGACACGTGCGCCTCGCGCGCGCGCGCAGGTAGACACAATACACGCGTAGGATTATAAGGAGAAAGAATACACTGCACACAAGGCGACGCGTGCGCGCGCGCGCGCTGGAGGGTCGAGGGGGGATTCCGAGAAGTCCTCGGTTATCTAATTACGCTGCGCGCGGCCGCCCACGCGTGCCGTGCGTGTGTGTTATGTATAGGCCCTTTGTCAGAGTGCGCGTTGAGTGCGCGTTGTTGGTAGGAGTGGTGTCGTGGTGCGGTGGTACAAGAGTGCGACAAGGAGAAATAAAAGAAATGAGGTGAAATTTCAATTTAGTGTATTTTGGGTTTTGCCCGCGAAAGAAAATTTAATGTTTCTTTATTGGAGATGTCTACGTCGTATTTTATGTTATTCTAATTCAATTTATTAGTTTTTCGGAACGATTTCGGAAATCAGCAAAAAGAAAGACTTAGAGTCGTTCAGAAAAACTAAAGATTGAATTAGAATAACATGAAGTTATTCGATGTGCACATTGTACCTGTAATATGAATCTTACATCCTCTTAATAGAATTTTGGTACATTTATTTTTATTTATTTGCTTATTTATTAGACGGACTACAAACCCTTTGTTTTGTTACATTTGCTATTTTATATTTTCACAAGTATCATATTGAAAAGCTTTAGAAATTGTTATCAACTCCATGATATTTAATTTAATACCTGCTTTCGGAGCGTTCTGCACTCCTTGATTTGTACAGTGATAAAATAATTTGTATATGTACACTTAATTAATATTTATGGAGATATAATACTAAAGATAAAGAAGCTTAAAATTACTTGAAAAATTAGAAATGGAGGATATAACGCGGGTGCACATATGGTACTTTTTAAATAAATTATTTTTTAAACAATTTTAATGGATTTCTTGACGTTTTATACCATGTTGCAAAGAAAAGATGATGCGTATCATCATTGGCGTTTCTTTTGAAATTCTGATTTGGCGCCAAATAAGGACAGTAGCGCCACCTTTCGAGTTCTCTATGGGTACGTTCGGAAATGAAATTTCGGTTAGCAGTTAAGTTGGTACCCCTATGTTGAGCTAACCGAGCCGACGTTCAGAACGCACAGCTGTGAGAGACGCCTCGCGGTCGGGTGATGGTAACACGAGCGCTCCACTCCAAAAGCCTTCCGGAGCAGTCGGAGGCAGGCGATCACGTTATGTTTCCTGTACTTTAATTTACAGAAATTGTAGTGAAGATGAGTTGACATTAAAAATATGCAGAAATGCGTTTTAGCAACGACGGAGAGAAAATTAGATAAGTATTTTACTTATTATTAAAATTATTTTGTGTATTTGAATAATTCTGAAAGCAATAAAATACTTTTGCATCATTCAAATACTCAAAATATTCTTCGATAATATAAATTATGTTTTGAATAGATACTTTGTGTATGTTTTTCTTTTTATTTCAGAAGATTTTACATTCAATCAAATAGGCCAGCAGATGTAAAGAAGAAAATAAGGACATGCATTAAGTTTACAGTCCTCAACCATCAAGATTGTTAAATAGTTATAAAAATTAGGCTTTAGTTTGAAAGAGTTAGTCTGTACAATTAATCTCAAGCGTGGGGACATGAATTAACTCAATTTCAATTGACAACCCAAAAGAAATAATAAATTTTATGAGAATAATTGGAAATGTGTCTATAGATGCGTCACCAAATATTAACAATAATGTGTAAGTGTAAATAAGTGAAAGCATCATCATATTCTATTTCGTGCTTTATGTTATGATTAGAAACAAGAAGGACAGCACATAAAACTAATCAATCATCCAGTGCAGTTGCAATATCTACTATAGTAGACATTGCATAGTGAAAAGTAATTTTATACTCTGTGTTATGTTAATGCAAAATCTTTAATGAAACATAAAAGCTCATAAGGATTCAACAGACTCGTCTACTGCACCTGATATAATTTGTACTGTGTGCGCCTCAAATTATGATTTGATATACATATTAATATTCTTTTAGTGACTGATTAATGTTTAAAATTACAAGAATAGCATTAACAATATATAACAAATATAATATATTGGTGTGTAAAAAGGTGATGAATTTCTTGTATAGTATTTCTAAAGTTTAAAACAATAAATTTCATTATAAAATCTATGAAACATTTCCGCATATTTTTAATGTCAACTCATCTTCACTACAATTTCTGTAAATTAAAGTCCAGGAAACATAACCTGATCGCCTGCCTCCGAGTGCTCCGGAAGGCTTTTGGACCCCCCCCACCCCGGCCTGCGAAAATGTGAAAAATAAAAAAAAAAAAATACCAATCGACGTATTTTCATTTCCTCCATTCAATGATCCTTTAGTTGTAATTTCCTCCCTTTTGGTTTTTCCAAAAAAAATTCCCAAAGTTTGGAAAATTTATTTTCATGTTTTTACCAAAAATTATAGTTTTTATCATAAAATCAAACCGACAGAATAATTCCTCCAAGTTTGTTTTAATTTCCTCCATTGTTTATTTTTAGAAAATGTAACAATTTCCGTTTTTTCACCGAGAAAAATAGTTTTCTCCTAGATTTTCCGCTGAGCGACTTAGTGCGCATGCGCGAACACGCGGCGGGTGAGTTCGCGCAAGAGGCGGGAAAATCAAAATATTAAAATGAAAAAGATATATTTATGAAGATATGTAACAATAAAATAACAATTTCTTTGCAGAAAATTATCTAAAAATATTTTTCAAACCTACTAGTATATTTGTACTCATTAATGAATTCTGAAATGAAGATCGTAATGGTCAAACGTGAATCACAGAATAATGGTAGAAATATTCTCCAGTTATTACTGTTATTATATCTTATTGTATAAACACTTGCATGAATTTTCTTATAACAATAATACAATTACATAGATAATATATCTGTGAAGAATTCAGTTTTACAAGTATACAGAATAATTTCATGTATACTATATCCATGACAGTATGACTCCTAACCTAAAAACTAATATACAACGAAGGTCAATAATGTATTCAGTATTAATAACTAAGTACTTTAAGAAAAACCTCCTCTGTTTCATTCCAGAAAATTTAAGAATTTTCCTTGTTTTAGCAAAAAAAAAAAAAAATGTTTTTCCAGATAAATTTTCCGAGAAGCGTCATACTGCGCACAGTCGGTATGCAGGAAAATTAGATAGCATTCATAACGCATTACTGTATCATATTTATTTATTTATATCACTGTATTTAAAGAGACTGAATCTATATTTATAATCCTTTTGTTAGTGAGAATTTCGTGTTTTGACAAATAGAAGTGTTAATAATTAATATGCATTATTTTTCATTCTATCAAAATTTTGCTTTCAATAATAATTCCAATTTCATTCGTCGAAGTAATTCTGTCTCCTTTAAATACATTTCTTTTAAAGTAGAATATAAATAATTATTATTTATAATTCATTTTACAAAATATAGCAAGACACTTTATGCTTACTTTATAAAATTATTTCAAAAAATTTTTTTTCTTTTGGGTTTGAAGATAATAAATTGAAAATTTCTATTGAAGTTTTTTGGACTTTTATTATACTTTATTACAAATAATGTCAAATTAACATAAATAATTGTATTGATGTATGTGCACGTGTTTTTAAGTTATAAAATAACGCAGAACTTACACCTAAAAGACGTTGACAAATATATATGAAGCCTTTTCCTTATTGTTCTAATATCAAAAGAATTCATATTATACTTCTATTTTACGATGTCAGAAGAGAATTATGAAATAATTTACACAATTCGCTCATTCCAAAAGTAAAAATTTTGAGCTTATGGAAAATCTCTGATATTGCAATTAGATTAAAGTCACTTTTGACTAACTTTCTCATTTCCCCATTAACAATTTTTCATTATTTTCCAAATTTACATACATATATATAATAATTTTCTTTAGTTACATAATTCATATTTTACATTGCCTTATTAAGAAAACGAAAAAAAATTCAAGTTTAAAGCGCGTCCTAAAGAGTGACGTGAAATTCTTCATAATTCTAGTCAGTATATACTTCAAATCGGCTCTTCAGTCTTGAGTTGGTAATACAACGCCTATCGAGTCTCAACAGTCACTGCATACTTAAATTTGGCTCTAGTTTTAATCTCTGAAAAAAAAGCTGTCTGAACCGCGGGAGTGTGAGCGCAAGCGCGTATAACTACGCCTGGACAAGATCTGGATCTAGATCGCCTACGATTACGGCTACGACTGCTGCTGTAAATAATAAAAGTCATTCATTAGTTTCCTTGTGAAGTTGAAAGAATGATTAAAAGACAACGTTTAAATGGAATTTTACCTTCTCCAGCATCTGCTATTCACGACTATGATAAGGGAATGTAGGTATTTCATAACGAGATATGTGGACACTAAATACCCTGCCACCTACAGTAGACCGTCCATGGCATCAAGTGCGATTATATACGATGTGTGCGCGCGCACGTGCGTTAAAAACGTTCCTAAGGCTCATTTACAAAGCTACAGGTCAATAGGAGTCTGGGCCGCTCAAGCAGGTAATGCTAAGAGTGCACCGGTGAGTGCAGCCGGGGCGTTGTCGACGAGTTCATAGTGCGATTCGTACGCGACGCCTGCTCGCGCTTGCACTCTTCAACCTTCTTCTTTAACTGCTTCTTCTGGATTAGAAGTTCGCGTGTTCGTTGATACACGGGATCCTGAAAAAGATATATCGTTATTATTTGGCATTAAAACACTTGTACTCCACAAATGGATCGGTTAAAATAAAAGTAACTAACCTGTTGCCGCATACTAGGATTCCACCTAAAAGCTATCACAGTAAAAGCTCTTCCATGGCTTTATGTATCGCATACTTGCGACGGGTATCAAACATCTGGTGATTTGGTCCGTCCCAATAGAGTGGGTTTTAATACAGTGGTAGTTGACTGTTGTTAATGAAAGACCACAACGATACCGTTCTTTCCTTTAGTCTTTCTTGTACTCTTTCTCGCTCACTAAACATTTTTTTATAGTTAATATTATTATATAATAATGTGAGAACTATTTAGGTATAATTTATTAAGCATACCTGCTATATAAGAAAGTGCCAAAACGACAAGAATAAAGATGATGCAATATCGTTGTTAAAAAATGTTCATTTAAATTGAAAAGCATTTGCGAATTGATGAGTTACTTGCCAAACACAATCTAATAACAGTAATAACTGGAGAATATTTCTACCGTTATTCTGTGATTCACGTTTGACCATTACGATCTTCATTTCAGAATTCATTAATGAGTACAAATATACTAGTAGGTTTGAAAAATATTTTTAGATAATTTTCTGCAAAGAAATTGTTATTTTATTGTTACATATCTTCATAAATATATCTTTTTCATTTTAATATTTTGATTTTCCCGCCTCTTGCGCGAACTCACCCGCCGCGTGTTCGCGCATGCGCACTACGTCGCTCAGCGGAAAATCTAGGAGAAAACTATTTTTCTCGGTGAAAAAACGGAAATTGTTACATTTTCTAAAAATAAACAATGGAGGAAATTAAAACAAACTTGGAGGAATTATTCTGTCGGTTTGATTTTATGATAAAAACTATAATTTTTGGTAAAAACATGAAAATAAATTTTCCAAACTTTGGGAATTTTTTTTGGAAAAACCAAAAGGGAGGAAATTACAACTAAAGGATCATTGAATGGAGGAAATGAAAATACGTCGATTGGTATTTTTTTTTTTTTATTTTTCACATTTTCGCAGGCCGGGGTGGGGGGGGGGCTTTTGGAGTTGAGCGCTCGTGTTACCATCACCCGACCGCGAGGCGTCTCTCACAGCTGTTAACCGTTAACCATTGTTTACATGCTCTGAATGTCGGCTCGGTTAGCTCAACGTAGGGGTACCAACTTAACTACTAACCGAAATTTCATTTCCGAACGTACCCTATACAAATGGTTGTAAACACAAAACAAACGCAGGCGGCAGGAGAAACGTCATAAACAGAAGGCCGTTGTTATTTGTACGCCAGATCGCTGTAGATAAGTATATCTATATATACGTGAAACCTAACCTTCAATTTTCTTTAGCCGAAGAATTGACGCTTAACTAAAGAAAAAAAATAGGCAAGGATTGAGGTTTGACTAAAGAAATAATAGTCCCTTCCATGTCAGACTTTCAAAACAGTGATTTTTGCACGTTTCTAAGTGGGTTATAGGTTATTTGTACGACAGATCTGTCGTACAAATAACAAAACACTGTTGTTTCGCTTATTTTACTTTAATTAGTTACTTTAATTGAGGATTATATTGATTAGTATTGTATATAAATAATGTAAAAAGGTACAATGGAGGACGAAAAGGTAAGAGTTTTTCTTCACTTTATAAGTACCAAAATTAAATTAGAAAATTAGGCTAGTCTTGTTTATTCTAACCTATGACTGAATTGATACCTTTAAAAAATAAAATTTTAAAAATTTATAATTCTACTATTTATTACAAAAACGAATTTGAAATCGTTTTTAAATCACTTTATTAAAATATTCTATCATGCATGATTATTTTTCAAGAGTTCAATAATTGAATAATATCAACAAGTATCTTGTAGCGTAAATTTTTAATTAATATTTACATAAAATATTTTATTTGCAGAATATTTTTACTTTAAGAGTCTTACATCTTCCACCTGCTCTCTCGGATGAACGTAGAGAAGAGCTGTTCAAACGATATGGAGCTGTTAAAACTAGAACACTCAGAAAATCAGAAAAATATACAATTACTTTTGTTGAATTTCCGACAAAGGAGAATACAGATGATGCATTTGTGAGGTTGCATCAGTTGCCAGTGAAGGGACGAAGACTTTCAGTGGAATATGCAAAAAGAAACATATCTGATGATAAAGAAAATAAAATCACTGATCCCAATATTACCGAAGAGGAACACGATCTGACCAAAGCTAAAGTTAATTTACAGGCATTTTTAAAGAAGTTAAATAGTTGGATTCCAGAACATTTACTTTCACAGCCACCTCCACCACATATAAAGTATAAGTATCCTGCACCTACTAGAGTTACGCTTCTCAGGATAGCTATACAAATGGTGAAGGTTCCTGCTTTCTATACACAGGTATTTTAATTATTTAAATTGCAATATTCGTAGTCTTAATGGTATATCATCCCCCAATAATTAACTTTCATATTATTGCTAGGTTTTACATTTGATGAATAAAATGAACTTGCCACCTCCATTTGAAGGATTAGAAGAAGAACATGAAGAAATCAGGGAAGCATATGATATGGAAAAGTACAAAGACCTCTTCAATATTACGATAGTGTCACAAAAAGATAATGGTATTTTCATTCATTATCTTATAATATTAATTATTTGTTTGTTAAAATAAAATTTTAATTTTAAATAACCATTTTTTCTAGTTTCTCCCGAGCAAGAAGAACCAGAAGAACAGCACCAAGAGGAAAAAGAAAATGATGATGAGGAGGAATCTGAAATGGAGTCAGACAAGGAGGAATTTGGCAACCCGCTACAACACATAATTCCAGAAAAGCGAAAGAAACCTCAATCCAAGAAACGTCTGAAAATTCCTAAATTCATCAACCCATTGAAACAGCCTGCAGCACCGATGACCAGCAAAAAGCAGAGGCCACAGGATATATTCGAATTGCATCGTCCTGGTTTACAAAGCCGCAAGGTTGTACTGAAGCCCGTGGAATCGACGGACGCGACGAACTTCATAGTAGAATCGAGCGGGAATGCCGAGGGCTTTGGGTTTATTTTGCCCAACAAGAAAGATGATAAGGAGGACGAGGACAAAGAGTCAAAACAGGACTTTATCACTACCGAGCAGCTGCATGATAACAGAATATCCACTGAAGGTGATATAAGTTATTCTAAGAAAAACGTACTTATAGTCCTAGATTTTACAATTTTCCCTAGCGGAAATGATTTTTGTAAATAACTGTTAATAACTGTTAATAACTGTAAATAACAGTTTATAAGTGTTTGATTTGAGACGTTAATAACAGTTATTTATAGTTATTTACAGTTATTAACAGTTATTAACAGTTATTTACAGTTTTGCAGAAAAGTACCTGCGAAGACGGAGGTACTGACAAAGGGTATTAACAGTTATTAACGGTTATTAACAGTTATTAACAGTTATTTACAGATTTTTACAGTTATAAACAGTTTATTTTTTTCGCTATAATACTAACTTTTTTCTTATCAACAAAACTGTAAATAACTGTTAATAACTGTTAATAACTGTTAAAAACTGTTAAAAACTGTTAATAACCGTTAATAACTGTAACTAACTTTTATCAGCACCTCCGTTTTCGCAGGTACTTTTCTGCAAAACTGTAAATAACTGTTAATAACTGCTAATAACTGTTAATAACTGTTAATAACTGTAAATAACTGTAAATAACTGTTATTAACGTCTCAAATCAAACACTTATAAACTGTTATAACCTGTTATTTACAGTTATTTACAGTTTTTTACAGTTATTTACAGTTATTTTCATTTTTCATTCCCACTAGGGTTATTATGAAATTTAGATACCATGAGGGAATCTCGGAGTTATTACACGTTTCTACATGGTGTTTTCGTTATTCTAATTCAATTTTTAGTTTTTATTAACGATTGATTTGCATTTTATTCAGAATAAGTTAGAGAGCAGTCGATAACAAAGACAAAGAAAATTTAAAAATGAAAATGATACGAAAAAAATAGTAAGTAATAGGTACGAAAAGTAATAGTATAAAGTATAGTAATAGGTGTCGGTAACATACTTATTGAAACTTTAATATTTTTCGTATCTTTTTCATTTTCGAATTTTCGTTAATCATGTTTGTCAGTCACTGTTCTCGAAATTATTCTGAATAAAATCCAATTAAAATCTCTACTAAAAACTAAAAATTGAATAAGAATAACGAAAAATGCGATGAATGACTCTGTTAATGACTCGGAGATGACCTTATAAACAAGGAGAGTCTAATCTGCGGGAAATGGATTTTAGCGGGTATTGCAGAGTCGATTTCTGGTACCTAAAAATGAAGCTCAGTGCTGACAATTTCATCAAATGGGCTCTTTTTCTTGAGATATAGGCAATTTAATCTCAAATATCCTCTATTTTGTTAAAAAATGATGTCTCTTCTATCGAATGTCACATTGCAAATATTTATGATACGAAAACGAGCAAAAAAGATTCTAAAAGTAAAAGCTAAAATTTAAACCCCGATTCATTAAAAAATATCGATTTTTCAGGAAGTTACACGCAATCAAAGATAGCGTAAGAAAATGGTTAAAAATTTGTCTTCATTTTAACCGATAAATGATAATTCATATTAAATGGATCGTATTTTTAACCATTTTCGTACGATATCTTCGATTACTTGTAACTTCCTGAAAAATCAATATTTTTTAACGAATCGGGGCTTAAATTTTAGCTTTTACTGTCTACTTTTATAATCTTTTTTGCTCGTTGTCGTATCATAAATATTTGCAATGTGACACTCAATAGAAGAGACATCATTTTTTAACGAAATAGAGGATATTTGAGATTAAATTTCCTATATCTCAAGAAAAAGAGCCCATTGAATGAAATTGTCAGCACTGAGCTTCATTTTTAGGTACCAGAAATCGACTCTCCAATGTCCGTTAAAATCCGTTTCCCGCAGGTTAAATCCTCTCCTTGTTAGTATTTTAAAACATCTCATCATAAAACTTGATAATCATTGTCATATTAATTGTAGATCAAAGAGTACTTCCCGTTTTCAAAAATTATCATCCTGGGAAACCTTCCTATCGACTGTATTTAAAAAATCTAGCAAAACAAGTTGAGGAGAATGATTTACATTTTATTTACCGACGATATGTGTTACCAAGTTCTACAGGCAGTGAATCAGAGTAAGTTTAACGATTTTTTTAAAGAATGTCACACAAAAAAGATGTTTATTTTAACAAGTAATTTTTTTATTTTGCAGATACAACGTTCGTTTAATGCAAGAGGGACGAATGAAGGGTCAAGCCTTCATTACTCTGCCAAATGTTGCCCAAGCTCAATTAGCACTCAATGAAACTAACGGCTACATTTTAAAAGATAAACCAATGGTAGTCCAATTTGCAAAGGTTCCAAAGAGCTAGTCAATTATTAATTATTTTTGTAAATAATGTTTATATAAAAATGTTTATTAGGCTATAACTTTTAGTGGTTGTTTATGTACATAAAAAATAAATTTAATTAATTTTTACTAAAAAAATTTCATTTAAAAATAATTTTCGTCATTGACATACATTGTATAAAGCTATACAAAATTAAAAAAAAAAAAAATTTAGTATTCGTCATTATCTCTTGCTACTTCAACAGACACAAATTCAAGTGGATTGATTAAATCATCTTCAATCATCATTTTTCTGTCTAATATTAAATTTCTAGTGTCCATACAAACTGAACACTGTGTTATCTTTATCAAAACTATTGTACAATCTTTATGGCGCCAATAGCGACAGTTATCCTTAAATACATAATCAGTCTGACTTAAACTAAGATCACTACCGATACCTTCACACACTTGCATTTTATCAAAGATATGCAGAATACTTAGTAACTTTTTCGTATTATCCAATATTTTAGGAAGTATGGTACCTTTTATGTTTACAGGTAAACCATGTACAGAATAACTCATTGCTGAATTTTTGTCAATGATGAGACTTTTTTTCATCACAGATATTAAGGTACCATTCTCTTGAATAACCTGAGCATTAAAAAAAACGATATAACGTTCTTTTGTTTCACTCATAAATTCAGTAACGGACCATGATTTTGGGGTAATAAGATACCGATAATTGTCAAGAAGACTGGTATATACATCTGAGTCCATTTCTTTTTTCAATAATTTTTTTAAGTTTTCCGTACTATTTGTCTCTTTTTTTATACTTTCTTTACTGTATGCATTACTTCTCTGGCTTTCTGAATTGCTGGTATTATTTTCTTTCTTTGTTTTTTGTATGTTGCTCACATTAACTTCTGTCTTTTGACTATTTGTACTGATTACACCAGCTTCAATGCCTTTGATACCTACAAATTTTAGTTTGCTGTTAGCCTATGTAATATTTTTAAAAGAAAATATGTGATCTACATTACACACCAGTCAGAGATATTGCTTTTACTAAATTTGATTGCACCATAGAACCAGGAGGATTAAGAATTTTTCGTTTAGCTGTATGAATTAAAGAGAAATGATTACAATTACAGAAAATAAAATGTGTAAAAATAGTTAATAAGATATTGATTTGCAACAAATTGGACTTATTTCTTAAATGAATTTACAATATTACACAATTTTATTTAAATACCCTTTAAAAATAATTTTGTGAAATATAGTTATCTAATAGTTATCTAATGCATTATATTTACCTGCTTTCTCAGATGAAGGAGTTTTTACAGTTTGAATACTACACGATAAACTTTTTGAAACTTTTGAAACAATTGCCTGTTTAGTACTAAAAGTAGATACAGGTTTTTTCTGTGTAGTTATTGTTGGAGTATTTTTAATATTTTTGATTTCAGTATAATTTGTTGGTAGAGATTGACGAACAAATTTGGTTTTGATAACATTAAATCCAAAGGAATTTGGCACATTTATTGGCCGTTTTAAATTTTTAGGTTTAGTTATTGACATCTTATTAGGTGCATTTATTTTTTTAATGGTATTCTACAACAAACACAATCATTAACATAAATAAAAATATATAACACTTTCAATGATTATTTTACTTTTTCAACCCGTTGCGTTTCAGTTTTTGAAATACTGAGTTCAATCTCCTTTATAGAAGCATCCTTATTAAGAGTTTTACTAATCTTTCCACTTGCTTTATCTGGTTTAACAATATCCTGAAAAATTTGAATAAACATGATATCAGAAATAATCCAAGAGCTTACTACTATTATAATTTTTATAAATTATACAATTATAGTACTTTTCCAATAGTAACTTTGCTAGAAGAATTACGTTTCATCCATTTCTCAATAAGAAGTTTGTTTTCAAACTCTTCATTATTTGAGATATGTACATTCTTTGGTTTTAGGAGCATTTCTTGATATATCTTTTGTTGATAATAATACAGCTTTCTTTATAGTTTTTTCATAACTGCATTCAAACATCTGCATTTCATTTAATAATATAAAATTTTCTATAATAAAATAATTATAATAAAATATCATCTATAGAGTAATTGACTAAAAGAGTAAAGCTGAATTTCAAGAAACGGCAATAACGAAAAAATATTCACAGAATTTGAAATCAAACTCATTTTACTTTTCAAACACTTGCTATAAAGTATGATAATTATACTTCTAACGTGATGTGTGTTAACCTAGGAGAAGAAATACACAAAAATCGATTGAAGTGGCACTCTCGACGTATACTCACAAAGCTTTTATGTAAGAAAACAATAACAAATTTACATCCTCAGTGGTATTTACAATCATTCAAAAGTTAAAAGGCAAGGGTACCTGTATGGTTGATTTCCAACCAATCTTTTTTCGTTAAACACAAATCGACTATATTCTTGTTAATGTACGGGCGACTATACACATATAAAAACGGAGCACGCTCTATACTTATATACGTTCTTAATCGATCGAGCTCTCGATTCCACACAAGCGGGAATTTCAAATACAGGCTGACTTAATTGCGGCGCGGGGGGATGAAAATAGTCCGGGAAAATTGATTGAATGTTTTTAATTGGAAATTCGTTACAAGTGTTGCAAAATAATTGTGTAATCGGTTTGTATTGTAAATACGCGATAAATACACTATTGGTCTTGCGTAAAAAACGAATCAGTTATTGTTATCTTTTCATTTAGTAAATTGGACGTTGCACAATGCATTAGCGATATTTTAAAAATTTAAATGTACAGTGACCCGAAAATATTTTCCAACGAATCAAATGTTAATAAATATTTTAAGTTCGACTTTTTGTAACTTTTTTAATTGACAATCTAATATGATTTGTAAAATACATAATCTCTTTTTTCTTTAATTGTAAATTGAAATTGGAGCATTGCAGCGCTCATTACCATTATCAATTACATAGTACACAAAACTTTTTTTTTTCTTTTAAATTGAATCCAGTATTTCGTTAATAAACAATTTAATTTTAATTTATCTTCACGTTTTTCAATAAAACCCACACACAAACATCTACAGTCCTGAATGAAAGTCATAAAAAACGTAAATCTTATCGACGGAACCGTCGGCGATCCTTTATAACCGTAAGAAAACGAAAAACCATCAACGACGCGGACTGTCCAGCTGTCATGACCAGCGTATATAGTTTTTGCACGCGGGCGGGAGGGGCGTAATCCATTTTCGTGACGACCTGCGTTTATATATACATGCAACCTAGCACCACCCCGCGTTCAGCGACCACTTTCCTTGTTCTTATAATACATTACTCTTAGGGAGTATCTACACTAGGGGTGCGTCATGGCGCGCGTCGTGATGCGCGTCGAGATGCGCGTTGAGTTGCGCATCCAAACTGTGCGTTCCAATCTGTTTCACGTCGTTTCACTTTTCTAATTACATCGACCCTGATTCTATAATACCCACGATGTAAAACGGATTGGAACACGCTTGGAACGCACAATTTCGTCCTTTCCACATGGAGTGCGTCGTGCACCGTGCCGTGCGTCGCGTTCCGATCGCTTGAATACAGCAACTCTATGCTGATTGGTTAATTCTCTTTTACCATCTAGTTTCGTCAAAGGAATTAACCTATCAGCATAGAGTTGCTGTATTCAAACGATCGGAACGCGACGCACGGCGCACGATGCACTTCCATGTGGGACCGGACGCGCATCTCGACGCGCATCTTGACGCGAGTCAAGACGCACCCCTAGTGTAGATACTCCCTTACTCGCGTACATCACAGCGTCATTCTCATCGCCACGCTGCATAACACGCTCCGGAATATTTACAATCGCGGCGCGCAAGTATAAACACCGCAAAGTATAGTATACGCATGATTGTTTACCCCCTCTCATCGCTGTCATCAAAAATCCCTTTATCAGTTTATCTTCGCCTCTCTCCCACGAGATAAGTAACTTTATAGCCTCGCACGAATGCGCGGCTCTCGCTGGCGGTAAATACCTACGTCATCGCCAAGTATCTTACTTTTCACCGCACGTCTATATGTACTTTATACTTAAATCTCCGAAAACAACAGACGCGCGTACGGCGATCCATACGCGCGCGTCGTCCGACGTCCACTCACTTAGTGTCGGCGGCGGCCCGTCTCTGACGGTCAGCTGACCCAACAGTCAACACACACATCCACAGCGCGGCGCTCCTCTCCGCTCCTCTGTACTTGCGGAGTCGCGGACACGTAAGCATCACATCACACAGCAAGCAGCGGTTGCAGCAGTAGAGCAAGCGCTGCACAGTCACTCCGTGTCGAGCGCGCGTCACGTTTGTCTGCTGCTGCACGGCTCTTTCTCTCTCTCTCTCTCTCTCTCTCTCGAGGAAGGGTTAGGAGAACTTTGTGTGTTATCGCGTGTGTCTTCTTCCTCGGTAGCGATACATATATCTCCCAGGATGGACGTGGCTACGTTGTTGCAGTACACGCAATACGCGGTGCCGGTGGGCGCCGTGCTCGTTTGTGCCCTCCTCGTCTTCGCGTTCGGCTTCAAGAAGGCCGAGCAGCCGCCCTTCGGCCACCTGAGCCTCGTCGACGCCGAGCGTCGGGCTGCCGCGCAGGCCAAGAAGAAGGCCAAGAACAAGGAGAAGGTCAGTCGCCCTATCCCGTAATCATTCTAACTTCTCTTCTTCTCTTTTCCGTGTTTTCTTTCTAGCTTTGAGGGGGGGCTGTACGTAAGGTTATATAGCCAGCGCAGTCGCTGCGCTGTGTGTGCGTGTGTCTCTGTGTACGAGTGTTTTGTGAGATCGATACGCGCGCGGCGCGCGTTAGCAGGTTAGGGGCGCGAGCAAGCGCAGTGCGCCCTTCTCTCTCTCTCTACCTATCTCTCCAGTAGACGCTGCACAAGCAGGCTTCCATATGCGACGACCTCGCGCCGCCTGCACGCGTACGTTTTCTTCGCTGGCGTAGGGTCAAGTTCGCAGGAACTTGTATGTTTTACAGCGCTCATCACGCAAGAGCGAGAGAGAGGGAGAGAAGAGAAGAGAGTAGGTCATCGGTCGCGAGACGACGGGATGCCATATGTGTGTGCTTCGATTTACGTCCCGACCATCCCGACCGAGCGATGAGCTGGGGATTATCCACCCGTTTTTTACTCGGTGATACCGGGTTAGGCGGTTTCACGGAGCCCGGGATGAATTTTCAGTTATGAATCTCGGGGAGAAGCGAGACTGCAAGTCAGCGCATTTGCATGTCGCGTGCCCGCGCGCGTGTATGGATGTATAGTAGGTATATAGACATACATGCCTGCTCACCATTTTTTTTCTCTCGCAAAAAAAAGAAAGTGGAAAAAGCGGTGCGGGGAAAAGGGGGTATATAAGTATATAGGTAGATAGATAGGTGTGGAGAGAAATCGGACGAGAGCGGAACCCGTTCTTTTCTCGCGAGTCACGCGTGCATGCATACCGTTGCGTCCTCACGGGGAGGTTGTTGCCTTCGATTAATTAATCATCTTATAACAATGCACGCTTGCACGCTGCCCCCGTCCTATATCTTTGGTGCAGGCGGGCAGGCAAAACAGCTGTTTTCACGGCTCGCGAAAATGCATCTCTCGATCTTATAAGTATACGTGATGCGCACCAGCGCACGTCACCGCCTTTTTCCGTGCGCCTTCGACTTGGCACGCATTCGCGCCCGGGAAAATTCCGGGAGAGAGGGGCTTTCGAGCCATATGGTGTGCAAGTAAGTATATAGGTAAAGCGCGCCACGCACGCACCCGCGAATGCCACCTCGATGCTCTCTCTCGATCTCACTCCCTAATCAGCTGCTCCAGGGATATTTCGTGTGCGAACTGCGAACGACGGCCGTACGTCTCTAACGTCCTTTCCACATGGAGTGCGTCGTGCGCCGTGCGTCGCGTCATGCGCCGCGGTTCCGATCGCTTGAATACAGCAACTCTATGCTGATTAGTTAATTCTCTTTTACCATCTAGTTTCGTCAAAGGAATTAACCAATCAGCATACAGTGTCTGTATTCAAGCGATCGGAACGCGGCGCACGACGGGACGCACGACGCACTCCGTGTGGAAAGGACGTAATCGCCCGTGACGTAACTCCCGTCGGCGTGTAGCACGTTTTTCTCTCGCGACGGCGTGCACACAGCTCTCGTGTGCAGGGGGGAGTTTATAGGTACTGCGAATTCTTTTTGTTCTTATAGTTGGACGTCGTTCAAATTTTTTTAGCTCGTTGAATGAAAATGTGGGGAACGGGAGCATGAGATTTTTCATTTAGGTGCGGGAAATTTGGTTTTGGCTTGCGTTGGATTCGGATGAAATGGAATACTGTGCACTTTATTGATTGTTTGTACTTGATGTTTTATGACATATGACAAAGAGACAAAGAAAAATGAGGAATTAATTTGTGTCAAGATTTTCTGTTATGAACTGTTGTTAAAGCAGTTTAAAAAACCAAATTATGCCTGTTAGCTTTTTGGAAATTTTTAAATCAAAGTATCACGCACATACTTTTCAAATGAGTCGTAAATTTGTAAAAAAACTTTTTGGAATACAGGCACGATTTTCGCGTTTTTTAGACTTAAAAAAAGGTCCTAAAGTAACCGTTTTTAGACCGGCGGGCACAAAAATCGCATAGCGGGCGTAAAAGTACCGGAACGGGCGTAAAATTTCCGTAGCGGGCGCAATAGTATATTGTGTGCCAAGGGCGTAAAGTGGGTCTTTTTAAACCGAGTGTGGGGTTGCAGTACGAATCAAAGGTGAGCTATAGCACGAACGGAAGGCGAGTGCGTTTGCGAACCGTAGACGAGTACTGCAACCACACGAGGTCAAAAAACCCACTTAGCCCTTGGTGCACACCATATTTTTTGTACCACAACTATAGATTTTTGCGTTTTTTCAAAATATCGATGATTTTCTTAAACAATCTTGAAAACTCCATTCAAAAACGACAGCGGGCGCTTTTCAGTTTTTACCGCCCGCTGGTCGACAAGCGGTCGCTTTCGACTCTATTAATAGGTTCAAAAAACGTGAAAATCGCGCTTGCAGTACAAAAAAGATTCTAGAAAATGTCTTTAACTTTCTTACTAATCCGAGTGTCTTTCCTTTCCTAATCAATATCTTTTTGTGTATTTTACGTTTTCAATGATAACAAATTTTAGTTTCATTTTTTATTAATCTATTATTTTATGGTCTAATCTTTATTACAAAAATACAAAGTTAACAAAAAATTTTAAATATGGGGAAATGAGGAAAGATAAAGATGAAAATTTCAATAGGTCTTTGGTTGCTGTATCGGGAATCCGTTAATGTAGGTAGTCCCGCATTACAAGTACAAAAACACGAAAATCCAAACCTGTGTCAAAAAATATTGTGTACACCAAGGGCTAAGTGGGTTTTTGACATCGTATGGTTGCAGTACTCGTTTACGACTCGCAAAACGCACTCTTTCTCTCACTTTACGCCCTTGGTACACAATATACTATTTACAGATTATTGAAGATGCTTCTATTTAACTAGTTCTTGTCTGCTTATTAGACCTTGAAATTATCTTGAAACAAATTGGTTTCTGATGAGAAAAATGTTGAAATTTTAATTGATATTTGTGTTGGGCTGATTTTTTGATTTTTTACTCAGTTATTTAACATTGTAGGTAATTTTACAGCATCATTCATATAAAATATTAAAATTTTTTATTTATTCCTATTTGCTAATGGTTTATTAGAACTTGAAATTGAGATTTTAGTAATACATCTAATTTCAGTAATATACTAATGTCAACATTTTTTTGTAAAATTTAAATTGATAAATAATCATAATTTTGATTTGATTAATGTTACTATCACATTTAAATTATAGTAAGTTTATTATATAAACATTAATTTATATTAATATTAATATTTAACTTCATTGAAATTTTGTTAAAATTGAAACTGCTATTTTCTTTGAAGACAATATTTCTTTACTGCGAAAACAATAGTTCAATGCCAAACTTAACAGAAAATGGGAATGTTCCAATTTTTGTTTATATAACCAAGCTATTTTTACTAATTTTAGAAGGCAGCCAATGGCCAAGTGACAATTGAAAAATCAAGTCCAAAGAAGTCTGCTAAATCTGAATCGACGAAAAAGTCTAACAAATCTGATGAAGTTGATGGAAAATTAAAGGAACGTAAACAAGATGAGAACAAGACATCTAACAAGAAGGAAAAATCGCAAGAATCTAAAGTTGGAAAGGAAAACAAAATGGAACAAGTGAAGAACAAAAAGAATTTGAAAAACTTGTTACAAGAGAAACCAGTTGATTATGATGAAGGTACCTTATATAATAATTCAATACTTTTATTTATACATATTTAATAATAGCAATTTCTACATTATTACTATATACTTAGGATAAAAAGGTTTAATTTTATTATTTATTTATTTATTTCAAAATTAATGGGCTAAAAAGCCCAAGTACAAAATAATAATATATATTAGAATAGAAGCAAAACGTTATTAAATAATAATATATTTTTTTAAGGTGACTGGGAACAAGCATACTCCCGAAAGGATAAGCTAAAGAAGAAGAGGGAAGAAGAATCTCCTTCCAAAAAATCAAAGAAGTCAAAGAAGAAGACTGAGTTGATTAATGATGCCAATAACAAAGAGCAAGAGAAACCAGAAATCAAAGATAAATTTGCAAAAGAGACTGAGAACAAAGAGCTTAAAGAAAAAGATAACAAAGAAGTCATTTTAACTCCAATTTCTAATGAAGAACCAGAGAAAGAAAAAGAAATTGAAAAAGTTGATGAACCTGTTGCTAAGGTTTGTTTCTTTAATATTTATTAACAAGTTGTTTATTTTCTGTCAAGTATAATTTTTTTTATTATTTAAATGTGTATTATATTTTATTCAAATACTTAAAAATTGAAAGAATAAATGAACTTTCTTTGTATTATTATCTTTGTAGTAATTCCAATAAATATGAATATCCTTCTTCTGATAAATTTAATCTAAATAGATAGCATGTCATCGTAAAATGTTATTATAACATATTTTTTCAAATTCATTCTTATTATTACTTTACAAAAATCTGTTTTTAATCAAATTTATGTGATAATTATTTATGCTGATGTAAATAACTTTATTTGTTTTGTAGCCATCACCTAAGGTAGAAAAAGAAGAGAAGAAATCTGGCAAGGGTAAGAAAGCTAAAAAAAATGCTGACTCTGATAATGCTAAACCAACTTCAGATGCATCACCCAAACAAGATAAGAAAGCTATTGAGACTGTGGTAGAAAAGAAAGCAGCTGAAGTCATTGCTAAGGCTGAGCCTGCTGAATCTGTTGAAATTGAGCATACTGAAGAAAAGACCCCTGCATTTGATGAACTTGGAGGTAAGATGGCATTTTAGTATAGTGCCAGAAATTAATTGTATTTGTAAATAAGATCTATCGTAGATATTGTATATTCATACAACATTACGGATTAGACAGTACATGTACATTTGAAATGTATGATTATAATTTCTGCATTGGTAAGGTTATTAATTAAATTTTGTTTCTTTAGATGTTTGGAAGGAAGCAAAAGCACCCAAAAAGGGCAAAAAGAAGTCTCGCAAAGATAATTGAAGAGAGTCCAACAGCTAAAGTGAAGATAAGTTCCTTGCACTAGGGGGATATTTAATGAGCAGTTAACTCGTATTTTCCCCTATACATAAAAACAAAAAGAATTTAAAACAAACAGAATTCAATTGTAAACTTCGACGCTGCCTTACAGAATTTTTTGCTGAAAAGAGGCATTTGAGTTTACAAGATTAGTGTTAATTCTCATGCAGCTATAGCATTTTTATCTCGAACTTCTTGAATATTTTGTTAGTAGTTTTTACAGTTATCCAAAGTGCAGAATCTAACTTTCTTTTTCTTTGAAAGATTAATAAGCTATAATGAATAATAATGATGTATGTCAGAAAACAGAAAAGTATAGATAGAATATTGAGATTCTAAAAATATTGACTTCAGTAACAGTAGAGGATCTGTTCTTCAAATTTTTGCATTATCAAAGGTTATAAAAAATAAAAAAACATTGTCGATATTTTCTAGTGGATTGGGAACAATAGTCTGTTACTTGTAGGATGTTTATGGAGAAGTGTGTCAAGCGAAAATAAGATCTAATTTTCCATTCAAACTCTTCGCCAAGAACCATCTGTTATGCTATCTGTTTTAGAAGTATGTACACTAAACTAAGTTGAAAATTAATTATTATTCTTTAGGCTGAAATTTAACTTTTCGAAGCCTAAATGAGACAAGGATTCGTTAAACGCTTATAGGTAAATATTCTATGTCGTTGTTCGAATCGAAATTGTAAAAAATTCTAAATGTTGAAAAAATCAGATTAACTATTGTATCATACTTGAATTCTAGTTTTTGTGGAGGTGGAACCATTGATCATAAATTAACAATTTGTAATGTTATTGTCAATCGATATTAGTGTTATTATTAGTGTTGCATGTGGGACAATTATTAAGTATGATAGTCATTTGGATGGATGCATATTTGATAAATAACGGAAATGGCAGAATTTTATTATAGAATTTATCAATATTTCCGTTGTATCACTTGAGCTGTGGTTTATGCTAATTTAAAATGTAAAAGTTGATGCTGAGAAAAAATTTGACAGGATAAAGATATTACTTTATCAATTTATTTGTAATAATTTGATAATCCAAAAATAACAGTTGTGAAAGAAGGTTCATTGAAGGTTGTCTATTGCACTTTTTACAGTGTATTTTTATTTTTTAACATTAAAAACTACAATTTATAAAATAATATTATATTTTTTCAATTTTTGTACAAATATTTTTAATTTGAAAAGGCAAATGTGTTAATTGTAAATTTTAATGTTAGAAAATCAACGTGACTTCTTTATTTTATTATCCACATTTCTTATATACAACCTTAAATTGTGTAAGTATAAAATATGCAACAAAAATTTGTTTTATAAAATTATTATTGCTAAAGTGTTAACTAACAGAATAATAAAATACTATCAGGGCGTAAATAGTAATATTAAACCAAAAAATTCTTCTAGTAATGTTTCAAAAACCTTCGAGTCCATAGCATATTAATAATAGTACCGAAAATGCTAAGAATCATTCAAAATGAATATACATACATATTTCAATTACTTTTGTATATGTCATTTTTATATATCAGTCGATAACAGGTGCGTGTACGCGATATGCTAATATATTTCTTTCACGAAAAATTAGCACTGTTCGATTGTACTTAAAGTTGAGGAAAATACAATTAGTACAGGAAATGTAAAAGCATTAACAAGTTGCAGCAAAGAGTAGACAAATAATATTGTCAGAGGCTGTATGTAGTGGTGATCATGAGTGTAGGATATTTTTGTATAATTCATTCGTATTTATTCATACGAATTATTTTATTGTAAACACGACAGCAATGTCATTCGAGTTCTTCGTGTAAAGGGAAAAAATATACAAAAAAGAGGGGGGGGGGGGGTCAACGTTGCGAGAAGTAAGACATAACATTGTATATTATTAGGGAAACTTCATATTTTGAATAATTACATCACAATTGTACATAATGAAATATGTATTGCGTCTTGGGCAGTTTTGTGTAACTGAAAATGGATATTATGTATACATGAGCATTGAGGCGATGACTGATTTCCCAACTTTAATGTATTAGTGAAGAGTAAACAAAGAAAAAATATACAAAACACTGTTGCTTCGTCAAACATATTGCAGTAATTGTAAATATGTACATTAAAGCTAAAACAAATCCGTTAACGGAAGACTGTCTGAAGCTATGGAAGTTATCCAATGAGACTGACATTCCATTTCTTTCTATCTCGGGGCAGAGGAGAGAATTTTAAATTTTTAAAAGTAAGATCATTGGCCTCCCATAGTCTTCCATTATAAATGGATTTTTCAGATTTATTCCGATTATAATAAAAGTTAATAACCGACCTTTTGTGTAAAACTAACTTAATGCCACAAGACTCTGTGACAATGCATACAATTTACAAAAGTAAAATTATAAAATGTTACTATTACACAAATATTAAGAAAAATCTTTTGTGTTCAATGAATATTGTTAAAATTATTGATATAAGAGGATAATATTAATATTTATTGCACAAATTAATATATCTGCTCAAATTTAACGTGATAAATTTTTTATCTGCTTATTTTTTCTACTTGACTGATCTTACTTTTCTTCCATTAGACGAATTGTGAAAAGTTTTAAAACGTGGACATCAGGTATTAAGATTAGATGATTAGCTAATCAGAAGCATAGTGAATGTTCATTTCAATGTAATTCATTCATTTGCTGATAGTAGCTTTTTATATTCTTATTTTTGCATAACAAGTTAGAATACTGAATATAACAGATTTTGATGACCGTTGCCGGAAGCTGTTCTCATTATCATAGCGCACTTGTGCGAGCTTCCAACTTTCCGAATGTAAGTCCAATTGAAAGGAGTATTGCGTTGCCGATAATTTGCAATATTTGTCAAGTTGATCGTATGCTTGTTTTCTTTTCAACGGTGGCAACGCTCATTTTGATTTTATCCGTTACTTAGTAGTGGCATAACGAATTAAAGCAAATCGAAAAAAACCATGGTATATATATAATTATCTCATTGTATATGATATATGCGTGTTTGTCCCTTATATCTATTAAAAGGTAAATACAATTGCTGGGTAATTATTAAGTGTACAATTTTAAGTGGAAAAATAGAACCGTTAGCGATAACGATTGTATGTGACACGACCTGTGCTGTCCTTCGGAAGATCAAGGTGAAATTTCGTTGAGGTTTTTGGTTGTGATGAATTGTAAGCGCATTTGAGGTGTGAATTTTAAGGCAAGGAAATTATGAAAACATGCAAAGAAGCGGTTAATAAAGACTATATTTTTCCAGCATTTAAAATAGCTTTTTACATTTATTTTGAATCCGTTTTGATTTTACGATTTTTTAAAATTATAACCAAATATTTTGTTTATCATAACGAATAAAAGTTTTTAAAATTCTATTACCTCTGCTTTGCTAGTGACTTTATTTAAATCTTACGCAGAGTTACTTTATATTAATTTTAAATAATTATTTCAAAACTGGATGTGATTCACGATACACATCGTTTTATACCGATCCTTTTTTTTTTCTTTTAAGCTCTGTCAATCTCTTTTCGGGATTATTTAGCTATTACATGGATTATACAATATAATGTATACATATATACTATGTAGTTCAGGTTTTTGGCAATTTACGGAGATTATAAGTATACTACGTAAATACAATTAGTAGATTGATAGATTATTAAATTTGAAGGTTATTAAATTTCACTCATTGTAGTTGTTTTATTTTATTTTAAAATTGTTTGTTCAATACAGCGCGATTTAATTAAGTACTAATTAAATCATTTATTAATAAACTAATTTTTCTTCTTTATACTTGATAAAATTGAATTTGTTTGTGTGGAAATCACAAAATTTGAAAAAACCTTCACAAAACTAGTTCAAGATGTAAATATCCCTAGATGAAACTTTGAAATCCCTAGAAATATTGATGTAGTGTTTTATATATATACTTCACTTGTCAGAGTTGTCATATCAGATGCGTTTAGTAGGTACATTGTAAGAGCCTTCTTTTGAGTTATATAGGAATAGTCCATCGCATTTGCACTCATACGTATAAACGCAATGCGGAAAAACTAAAGGACTTGCATGAGCTGTAATGATTGTTTCAGCTCAATTGCAGTTTCATCTGGAAAAGAAAAAATTAAGATAATCAATATCAACATGAGGTTATTAAGTGAATATATTCTAAATATGTTGAAGAAAGATTTTTGCTGTAGGTACTGTGGATTTTCTTAAAAATGCTTCTTAGTAAAAGCCAGTAAGTAATAATTATCATGTTACAAATAATTGTAGATTTGTAGTAAACAAGATCATTTTTAATCTCAATCTAGCAACATGGATGACGGCTGTAATCCTAAATCTCCTATCCCAGACAAATGGGATACTACTCGGATGGAGATAATTAAATTCAAATATATGTGGACAATCAGTAATTTCAGTTTCTTTTGGAACAACACACCTGGAGCATACATGGACTCACCCATATTTTCAACAGGGGCAAATGATAAAATAAAATGGCATCTTCGCTTGTATCCAAATGGTAATTACCTAGCCTCAGATTATGGTAACATAGCTCTATATTTATATCTCAAATCCTGTGATGCACCCAGCATTGAGGCCAAATGCAAATTTTCTATCATTAATAACAGACGAGAAGAGACTAATGTAAAAAGTTCCAGATATTGTCATAGATTTGTAAAAATAATTGATTCACAACGTTTTACTGGTCTAGCAAATTTTATAAGACGTGATTATGTTATGGATCCAGCTAATGGATTATTGCCAAATGACACGCTTACAATACTTTGTGAAATTAGAGCTTGCAGAGGCATAATCAATATCTTAGGCCTAAATATTTCTGAACAACTTAGAATGCCTAAAACTCAACCTGATGACCTTGGGGCACTGTTAGAAAGTGAAGAGTTCAGTGATGTTTCATTAATTGTAGGTTGTAGGGAATTCAAAGCTCATAAGGCTATATTGGCTGCGAGAAGTCCAGTCTTCTTAGCTATGTTCAGGCATGATATGAGAGAAAAAAATGAGAATATTGTAGAAATTCGTGACACGACTGAGAGGGTCATGCAAGAAGTTTTGAGATTTATTTATGCTGAAAGAGTTGAAAGAATTCATGAATTAGCTAATGATCTTTTGGCAGCAGCAGAGCAATATTCACTGGATGGTTTGAAAATCATGTGTGAGGAAGCACTTTGTGGCAAGTTAACAATTCACAATGCTCATGATGTTTTGGCCCTTGCTGATATGTACAATGCTGAATGTTTGAGGACACAAGTGATTCAATTTCTTGTTGCACATGGAAAGGATCCATCTTTATGGGCTAGATATCTCAATTCCACAAATAAATCATCACCAATGTTTGCTGGTCTTTCAGATATATTAAGTAATTATGTAAAGTTATTGATTATTTCTTCACTTTGTGCATTTATTGCTATTTTAATGGTACCATACGTATCTTTACTTCTTGATCCAATGTGTGATGTTACGGCAAAATTTTGCACACCTCAAAAGGAAATAGTAGTGGATTCTGATACAGTTTCAACAGCCTTGAAAAAGATGCAAAAAAGTGCATCTTCATTTATGGATGATCTATATGCATTTATCTCTTACTTTTTCAGGCTAATTTTACATTCCATTATCAATCCATTTTCAGTAGATACTGAATTTCAAAGTGAAAATTAAACTATACTATAGTTTTCTTTTAATTTTCAAGGCATCTTAGTGTGTTACAATAAATTTTGACTATAACAATTAGTGACACTCAAATTTAAACATTTTATGAAAAAAATTAAATAAGTACAATATCAAATGAACAAGCTAATTATTAGATATTACAAATCAACAAACAAGTGGCCAATAGTAAGAAGTATTTTTTATAGAAATATATTTAAACTATTTTTGTAGATAAACATTGTTGACAATTAATTAATAAGTGTAATTTTAAATTACTTCTGGTGAGTAGTAACAAAACATACTAAATTTATTCCAAGTGACATAATAAAATCTAGTTGAAGAATCAATATTCTTTGATATAAAATACAAAAATTAGACTAAAAGTTATTTTAAATAATTGATAAGGTATCTTGTAATAATAGGTGATATTTATACAGCATCATGTAATAGATATTTTTGAGTACTATAGAAAATCATATCAACTATAATAAAACATTATTTTTCAATGTCTTTAAAAAATATTTTCATACAGACTGAGATATACTCTATGATTACGTTAATTTAACAAATCTGTTTTGTAATTTTTGTCTTTTGAAAAAGTCATTTGTTATTAATTAATAACACTATTTTATTGTTTATAAACTCTAACGTTATTTAAATCACAATGAAAGTAAATGACTCTAATACATTGCTCTATTAATTAATATTGTAAGTATTACTGTATATGTAGGCATACCAATGTTGTTCAATAACATAATGAAATCCAAAAATATTTGAAAATTAATAATAGATCACTATAAGATAAATAATACGATATCAAACGAAATTGTATATTTTTATGTGAGTTATTTTCAGTTTTTCTAATAATAAACTGTAATAATTAAAAACAATCTTCGGCTATTTATTCATTTATTTTAATTTTTCATTTCATATTTTTCCGACACAAGTTTCATGAAATTGTACATATAATTATTTTAAAAAATCTTTTCATTATAATGAATGCAAAATCTTTTATAACTGTTATTTTCTCAAAATTTGTATATTACTATAGCTGAAAATACAGTTCGGCGCAGTAAAAACAAAGCAATATTATCATCCTGAGCCATCCATATTCCGCTGCCGATCAATAAAACGAGTATAGTCGAGGGTATAGTAGTATGAATTGTTTCGCAGCTGCACGGCTCTCCGATTATAAGCTCGAATAAGCGCGACAACGTGAGTCAAGGTGTTATAAGTATACTCGGGCAGAGAAGCATGCGCGCTTGTGATAATCGATGAATATAATTAGAGTATCTGCTTGCGGGCCATAAGACACCAAAGAAAAAAGGATACTTACGAGGAATCGAAAAGTACCGAAAACATTACGTGATTGAAAATATTTTAGAATTTTTTCGTTTATTAATATAATGAAAAATATTGCTTTATCTTCATAAAGAAGAGTCCGAGATCTTTCGATATTTTCACGCGAAATATTTTATTACTTTTTTTGTTTTAGTAAGATGCGTAAAATGAGGGCAAAAGCAGCGATAAAATTATACGTTTGATGTAAGTTTAGCGTCGGAGAGCATGAGAGGATGAGATTTGGAAAAAGGTGATTAATAAAAGTGTATAAAAAAAATTAAAGTTAAAATAAAACTTAATTTCAAAACGGTATAGAGCGAATTAAAACTAAGAAAATTAAATAAATAAATAAGTAAAATGGGAGTTACGCGGTCGCGTTCATTTCGCGGTCACGCGAGACTCTCCAGAGCGTTCCTACGGTTTGTCCTGGTGACACCGAGTGTAGTTCGGCAGGCGTTACTCCCTTTTTGCCTGAACGGCGCGATCGGCCGCACTTGGCGAGGGTCAGGACACTCCATATGCCTACAGCGACTGAGTTGTTGTTGGCGGGAGGCGGGAGACAAAATATCTAGACAAAATAAATATCTAGACAAAATATCTAGACAAAATATCCAGACAAAATATCTTATCCGGGTGTTGACTAGCTTCAGAGCGGTCAAAGTCAAGATTTAAATCTTGACTCTGATCGCTCTGAAGATAGCCAACACCCGGTATAAAACAGCAATGTCGAAAATCAAGTTGATTTCAATGTTTATTCAACCTTGATTTTCAATGTTTCTGAACCTTGAAAAAACCTTGATTTAACTTGATTTTCAATGTTGATTTCAACCTCTTGCAAACCTTCGCCTCGAACGTTGATTTTCAACGTTGATTTCAACGTCTTGCCAACCTTTGCCGTGAACGTTGATTTCAACGTCTTGCCAACTTTCGCCGTGAACGTTGATTTTCCACGTTGATTTCAACGTCTTCCCAAACTTCCCAAATTATTTTTCCTAAATTTTCATTAAAAGATGGAAGTTAACAAATTCAAGATTGAAAATCAACGTTGAAAATAAACGATCAAGGTGAAGGTTTGCAAGACCTTGAAATCAACGTTGAAAATCTACATTGAAGACAAAGGTTAGGAAGACCTTGAAATCAACATTGAAAATCAACGTTCAAGGCGAAGGTTGGGAAGACGTTGAGATCAACGTTGATTTTCGACATTGCTGTTTTCAACCGGGCACCCAGAATAGTATATTACGCACTATGGGAGGAAAAAACTTGGACAGTCCACAGCTCGTGTAAATTACCATCCGAGCCGAAGGCAAGGGTGGCAAACACGAGCTGGGGGCTGGCCAATTTTACTCCCGTGGTGCGTATACTATTTTTCCTCACATCGAGGCCGAAAATGCCATATTTCCGTTTCGGAGCCAGGCGGGAATGAGGCACTTTCGGCCCGGTGTGAGGAAAAAATATTTTTTCTAGCATTCCTGGACGGGATCAGTATAGGTCCGTCTCCAGCGGAGCAAGAAGAGCGAGTGCGCTTCGAAAAAACAAAGCTAAACACAATACCTCGGCGAGGGGTGAGCGTTTGTGCTCGCCGATTGGTTGCCACAAAGCGGCGGCAAAAGGTCGGCAGATAGGCTGCTACTGGAGTTACGGACCGCTCGCTCCCCTCCTCGTAAGTCCGCGGGTGCGGCCCATCGACCGAGCCGTGACGCGAGCTTCCGCGAAGCTCGCGGGGTGCGTGAACGTTCGAGAATTTCGGGGAAAAAGTCGAGCTTGACTAATCCCCAAATTTTAACTTAAAAAACAGAATAAGTGTGCAATAGTTGCGGACGTCACGTTTTTTATTCTTACACATAGTGCGTCAAATACCGGTATAAAAATTGGAAAAATTTCAAAACCTGCAGAGTTATATGCCATTGTTTATAAAATTCAGTGACATATCTACAAACAATTGCACATAACTTTGCAGATTTTGAAAATTAATTTTTATATTGGTATACCTCCTCCTGAAATTGAACAAGGAAGAAAATGAGACCTTGCAAATTAAAATTGAATGAAAAACAAGAAAGATTATAAATACTTATTGAATTTTTTTTAGTGGACAAAATCTACTTTTGCAACATTGGAAATTTTCTAACAAAAATTTTTTCCGTTATCTTAAGAACCCTTTTTCCTGTCATATCAGTTTTCAGATTGGAATGTGTTAATGAATCTTCGTAAAAAATTTTCATAGCTTTAGGTCTAGTAGCCCGCATGAGGCACCTTAACCCTTTCGTACCGAGACCCCTTTCCCGGGGAAAAAGTGACTTTTTTGTATACTATAATTGTGGAGGCTTTAACTAAGATCAATCGACAGTTTTTTTCTCCAAAAGTGTCGATAAGTACTATTTTCCAAGTGGGTCCTGGAGGACCCATACAACCCATACCCGCCAATAGAATTATTTTATTGAACTCGGATAGTAATAAATTCGTAGTACGTTGTCTCATTAACAAGATCCATCACTCAAAATAAAAAAAAAAATAACCATTAACCATTTTTTTATTCTAAAATAAATCATTCAAGATCCGAATTTTCGTCAAATCCCAATTTTCATTGCCGGCCCTTTTTTAATGTACTAAACGAAACGGAAGAAAACAAAAAAATTTAATTTTAATGGCCAGAGGGGCTTCCCTTTGAATAAGATTAATAAGAGAACACGACTAAATAAGTAGATTTAAAAAATTAGTTAATTTCAGATTTCTACAGCATGTTGAAAAAAGTGGGTCCTACAGGACCCATACGGTACGAAAGGATTAATAACTTTTTTTACGTCTGGTTTGATGTCTTTGTAGTAGATGCGGATATTTGAAGATTTCTGTACTGGTGCTGCTGCCTTCGCAGCTTTATCTCCTTTTTCCTTTCTTAGAATATTTACATGTGATGGAACCCATTAGAATATAATATTTTTATCTCCAGTTACTTTCTCTATTACGTCTTTTACAAATGGATTATCTGTTTTTGTATTTTCTAGAGCTGCGAGGACACTTTGAGAATCTGTGTTGATTATAAAATTTGTTATATTTGATGTTTCTATATAATTTATGACCTGCAGAATAGCATATGCTTCTTTTCTTCTGTAATCGAGTGAGGCGAGTTGAGCCTCACATAAAATGCTTTCTGTTGGGCTGCTTCGAAAAGCTCCTATTGTTAATCTTGCTGCTGTATTGTTTATGGGGGAAAGCATATCAAGTATTTTTTGGTTGGCTGAGCTGTATACTATTGATCCGTAATCGATTTTCAAGCATATATATATATAAGATGTGTAAGTGTTTTTTAAAATTTGATATTCTACTCCCCAATCTTTGGATGCTAGTATCTTTAGAATAGGTAATCTTTGAGTGCATTCGGTTTGAAGTTGTTTTAGATGTGTTGACCAGTTTAATTTTCGATCAAAAGTCAAACCTAATATTTTTTTGTTGGGTTTGGGTTTGAAGTTTTTGTTCGTTAAAGAAAAGGGATGGTTCCATTACTTTTTTTTTTGTCTTGAGAATATTGTAACCGTGGTTTTTTGGGAGAATTGAAAGCCTGTTTTATTTGAAAAATTTTCGAGTTTGTTTAGGATTTGTTATAGGATTTCTTCTGTAGTTTTGATATTTTTTCCGGATTTATATATTGTTATGTCGTCGGCGAACATAATGCATTTTACGGGTTTTTGTATTTCATGTACGATATCATTTATGGCGATTAAAAAAAGGGTTATGGTTATGCTTATAATCGAGCCTTGAGGGACTCCGTTGGCGATTTCAATTCTATTTGAAAGGTGCCCATTTACACGTACATGAATAAATCGTTTTATGATAAAATTTTTAATAAATTTTAGTGTGCTTCCTGTTATAACGTATACTGCAAGTCTATTATGCGTTGTATCCACATATCGTATGTTTTTTCCACGTCTAAGGAGACTGCTACTAGATGTTCATTATTGATGAACGCTTCATTGATGTCGGACTCTAGGATAATTAGACTATCGATCGTTGATCTGTGCTTTCTGAAGCCGCTTTGATAGACTTTTATTAGATTATTTTTTTCTAGGTACCAAACTAATTTTTTATTTATCATCTTTTCCAGTAGTTTGCATATTTATCAGAGCTATGAGCCTGTATCCTTCTGCGGTGCGCTTCTTTTTCCTGGTTTAGGATAACTCGTTCCATTTTTCGGGAAATAAGCCGTTAAGCCAAATGTAATTATATATTTCGTTGCACCATATTGCGTATTTTTTGAGACATTGCTTGTAGTTTTTGGGATTGATTCAAACGCTGCATTGAGAATTAGTTTTTCGAAGTTTGAAACAATCTCATTTATTTCGTTTGGTGTTATTTCTTGGACTTTTTTTTAGATTCTTTAAGTTTTCTTTAATATTTTGTTTGTATAGGGCTCAGTTCGCATTTTTGTATTTCCAGCGTGGGTGATGTATTGGAATATTTGTTGTGTTTTTTTCTATATTTATTGTAGTCGGAAAATGATCGCTATCGTATAAATTTTTTAGCGCGTTCCATTTGAAAAGATCTGCAATACTGGGGTCGCATATGATATGGTTGTTGGGAGCTGAGGATTATTAGATCTAGTTTTTCAAGTATATTTTCAATTATTTTTCCTCGGGTGTCGGTTGAGTGAGAACCCCATAGCGTGTTGTGGCAATTGAAATCTCCAAGAAGGATAAATGGTTTAGGCAGTTGTTGTAGTTGATGGCTATTAGGCAGGTAGAAATTGCATATGCAAATTTTCTTTGATACCAATAACACTGAACTGCCTCTAAAGTCTAATTTCCTCGTTCATTGTATTTTTGTTTATATATGTGACAATGCTTCCACTTGCAGATATGCAGTTTGTTCGGTTTTTAAAGTGAATGTCGAAATTTTTTGTTTTTGTATGTGCTGTTTTTGAAGTTTGTCTCTTGAATACCAATTATGTCTATTTTTCCGTCATTCATTAACTTTTCTAGGCATTCATAGTGGATGAACAGGCCGTTTATGTTCCATTATAAAAGTTTCTGCGCATTATTTTTTTGTTTGTATTTGAAAAAAAAATTTACGCGTCAGTGGACGATTCACTTTCAGATTCTATGGAGCTTTGGGTCAGATTTGAGTATTCTCATCTTTTTTTACAGTTTCTTTGTTAAGGTAGTGAATTTTCTTTTTGGTGAACTATTTGCATTAGGATTCAGTTCGTTTTTTAGGATATGTGTTTATCTTCGATATTGTTTACGTATGCTTTACCGATTTCTTCTGGCTTTTTCATACCTTTGCCTCTTTCGAGAAGACTTTTAAGTTGGTTGTAGTTCAATAGTCTATTTGGTTCTTCTAGCAGATTTTTGATTGGGATTAGAAGTTCTTCAAGAGATTTTTCGTTTTTTTTTTATTTTTTGGTTTCTTAGTTTGCGGGTTTTTAAATTGGGTTTTGTTACACTTGAGTCTGTTGAGCTTAATTGGGACCGAGTTCTTTTGTATAGTCCCAATGGTGTTTTGTTTTGGGGTTTTAGAAAATAATCTATTTAGGTATCAAGGTCTACGTTGGTTGTGTTTTATTTCTTTTAATGCTGGTAACTGAGTTTTTTTCGTTTTCGTTGGGTTTTTCTACAATTTCAGTGACTTCGGTTGATGGCTTGTCATCTTTTTAATTTTTTTTTATAATTTTGAATTGCTTCTGCATTTTTTTCGGTTTGTATCTGCGATTGTTGACTTTGGTCATTTATTGTTGGATCGTCGCAATATTTTGCGATACGCCTTTCTTTTTTACGAAGGAAGCATTTTAAGAAATTCGTGGATGGGTATATGTAGTGCTTTGTATCATCGTGAATAATATTTAATATATTTGGTAGTTTGGGTAGGTCATCGGGGTGAATATAAACTTGTCGCCTAATACTCAGTATATGTGTGCATCCTTCGTCCGACATTCCTGCTCTGAGGAACATAACTGAGAAACCTCGATTAATTTTTAGTTTATCAAGAGCTTCTTCTACGACGTAATAGTGTTGTATAGTTGGATAGATTTGATAGAATCACACGTACGTGTTTAGTTGCAAAGGGTCTAATTTCGAGAACATTGCTGTTGATCATTATCTGTGTGTATTTACGTGTTACCTCTTCGGCGACTTCCTTGGTTGCCAAGAATAAATTTTCGATGCCAAACGGATATTTGTAAGGTTTAACAATTCGCTTACCTTTGTTACATAATCCTTCAATTGGATACTTCCTTTCGCTTCAATGACGATAACTTGTTCCTTTTTTGGGGAACTGGCCACTTGCTGCTACCGCGACATGTCTTGCGGCACGCGCGTGAGCAGGGTCTTGTCCATTTGGGGTGTTGCTTGTCAGGTGGCTCCTGTAGTCAGGAGCGATCATCCTGTAGCGTTTTTTGCACCGAGGCGCAGGCTTTTTTTATTAAATCACATTCACTATTATGATCATACTTCACTAAGATTACAATTTCAAAGCGAGTTGAAAGGTATTCGTTTTCTGTTTATTTATATTCGGAGCGCTCTCGATGCGCGACCGTACACGACGGGTGTCTATCGGGAACTGATAGAAACTTTTTTTCTTATGTTTAACTTGAAGCTTTATTAATGTCTACCAGACAAACATTTTAAGCTCTGAAAACCGAAAGTCTGACGAAAATTTTTGAAGTATTTCAACTTTTAAAAACCTTATGTCTTGATGTATTTTTTAATTTCGTTCAAAGTAGTGCCGCTTCTTCAAATTTTATTCAATTCTTATTTTTTTGGTCTTATTTTGTTCAGAAAAGAATTCCTAACAGATCGAGGAACTCAGGAATATAAAATTAATTTTCTGTTTCAAATAATTAAACATTTTCAAAAACATTTACAGTCAACTTAAAAAGTCAGCCCTTTTTTTAGGAAAAAATAAGAATCGAATCAAATTTGAAGACGCAGCACTATTTTTAATGAAATTAAAAACGTATTGACATACTCAGGAAATTTTCGTTCGATTTTAGATTTTGAGGACTTCAACTATTTATTAAGGGTATTTTTATAAACTTATTAAATAAAAAGTAATAAACAATGTTTCATAATTAATTAATGATATAATCTTTAGCAATTCTAACTAGCGACTTGGATCGTATCCTAGCCAATACAGCCTTAAAAGTAAAACTAAAAATCTGTAACTTAAAGTTTTTGGAGCTTTTCGATCTATGATTGCAGTGTTCTTCATATTTTATCATTTAAATCAATATTTCAATGCTTGAGTCTAATCACTTGAAGGTAGGACATTTTTTAAACGAGTTTGTCTCGTGAATTGTGGTAAATATAAATATATGACAATTGAACATCGTTATATGAATTGAATGGTCCAACAAATTTTTTTCTAATATGGCATCTTTTGGGCCCAATATCATTTTTGGGCTAATTATATATATTTTGAGGTCGAGTTTGACTACAGGAGACCTCAGTCAGAAAATGAGTTTGATTTTTATATGAGCCGTGGTCAAGATTGGGCCAGTTTTTCACATACCCACTTTGGTTTTACTAGAAATATACGGAAATCATGAGCACTTTCTCAAAATTTTCATGTGTTATTCAGTTGATCCTTAAATTTTAAATGAATTAAATTTTTAATTCACAACAGACAATTAAACGGTTTAATGAGGCAATTACCTTTATATTGAATATTTAAGTAGAAAAGATTAAGAAAGATATCAAAATAAAAAATATATATTGATTACTGTGCATATAGACATTATATTTTTAAAAATGTAAACAAAAAACAATATTAACTTTGTAAAAAATTTTATTTTGATTAATGACGCATTTTGTCGGTACTATGGTTTATAACAATATGCTATACCTATAATTACGGAGTTCAGTTTATCTTCATAGGATAGGATCCATTTAGCAAACGTGACTCAATTTAACCAGAAAGGTAATATTATATTAACTTTTATTCGTAGAATTATGAGATGATCTACTTACCTTGTGGTCGTGACTACTTACCGGATATTTTACTCCTTTATAGACTTGTACTCAAGAGGCCAATCTTTCAGTAAAACAAATGGCTATGTGAAGAACTGGCGCAATTTTTGACCATGAAAAAATCAAACTAATTTTCTAACTAAGGCCTGCTGTTAAAATCGAACAGCCTTTACACGATAGCTTGAGAAATGTGTAAATCAATTTTAATCCCATCTCCATTATAATAGATACTTTATAGCCTGAAAAGCAGGGCAAAAGTGGCGTCTGATTCCCTCTTTTATGCGGGAATAAAGTAAATTTGATGGAATAAAGTAACGTAGTTTAATTGTTTACGTTTATGGTGAATTTTGTTAAAACTAACCAAATTATAAGACATAAATACAAAATAACTTCAAGTCTATAAAGTAGCCACAGTGGAGCTGGGAATAAAGTACTGTATGTAGCACGGGAGTAAAGTCGATCATTCCCTTGGGTGATCATTGTGAACTCACCCACGGGAATAATCTTCGATTTCGCTCCCTTGTTACATAATGTACTATTGTGATCCAAATCTAATAGAGGGCCTTTAAAACTCCATGTTATTTAAATAGTAAATATCGACGCTTACAGGTACGTGTTGTGCCCTTCAAAAAAATTTTGCGAAACAGCTAACTTATTCTTTTTGACCAAAGATTTGATCTAGTAGGCGGCAGCATTGATTCAAATTAATTGAAAAATAACAGACACCCTAGTGTGATTGTAAAATATATGTAATCAAGTTCCCTGATTATCTCAGCGAGATCTGCATGAATCAGATCGGAATTGATACCACATACTCATATTAGTGTAGGTTCCTGATGGACCTATATGGAGCAAAATCATTTGCATAACACACAAACGCTAGAGCATTTAAAAATTTGAAAAAATCGGGTTTAAAAAAAAAATTTTTTTGAAAAAGTATCATATGAAAATACTAAAACGAGTTAAAAGACTTTTTTTGTGAACAAAATTTTTTGCTATAACCAATATTTTTGAAGATAGCAGCAAAAATCTCTAAACATGTAAAAAAAATGTCTTTTTTAGATCATTATTCGACAGGATTTGATCCAATAACAAAATTTTAACTATCTAAGTTATAGATTAATTACAATAAAACTTTTTCTCATTATTTTTTTTGTATAATCAATCCCTGACGAACCTATACAAATAATTTTAGGCCTAAATACACCTGAAATAGTCGAGTTTTGTTTATAATAATTCGACAGGATTTGATTTCATGTAGAATGAAATATTGGATAAAAAAGTTGTTTTTGTAAGCGCATTATTGTAAAATAATATATTAGTATTTGAGACGTAACAGTTTTTGCAATGATGAAGATATAAGGTTCGCCTGAGTAGTAGTGTTGTGCCTTTATATCTAAAAACGAAGCTTGGGCATTGACAGCGGAGAATTGGCACGGCGAGCAAAACGAGGTGTGCATTCCCCCTTTGGCAGTTTATATTGAATTAATGCGCCAAAAATAAAACAGAGAAATCAGTTTTTAGTAGTTGTTGATTTTTATAATGATACTTATTTATCTTAAAAGTTTGAACGGAACTCTGGTAGAAATGTTAACCACAAGCTAGCTATTTTTCAGGTACTTTTATGGGTAAAATATTGCTTGTATTTCATAATTATGTACCAATCCGAAATAAATGATGGCATTTACGCTACATAAAATATATATTTTAAGTAATAGTAAAACTTTTAGTTGAATTATGTTATTTTTGCATTATGATTTGCTTCTATTTAATTAACACGTTAGCTATAAAATATGTTTAATTTTCTACCAGGAAAGCTCTTAATAATAAATATTTGAATATCCTTACATATTTTATTTTCTTTATTTTTCAACTTCTTTTTAAGCCAACATTTACGATTTGAATATTCTCCAACTATTCAAATTAATAATAAAGAACTATTAAATGTAATTAGTTCTTTGTATCTAGAATGTCAGCATATTATTTATTTTCTTTTAAGTGACAAGATAATGAGTGTACAAAGGACGACAGGTGTCTGCGACTCATTAATACTAAGCGTATGAAAAAATAATGACTGTTCCCAAGAAAGTCACCTGTGATTTTGTCACCGTTGTTTTTTCTTGCATTTATAATTAAGAAATAAGTTTTTTCCCTTCTGCGTCAAGAAACTTCTTTACACGCATCAGTCTTTGAAGGGTCCTACTTATGTAAACCACGAGAAGATACATTTAGATTTATATAGTATTTCTCGTTATTTGTATCATTCCAAAGACGTGAAATAGACAACCGAGGTAAGGAAAACGTATGCTAATACCTAGAATTCAACAAAATTTTTATAAATTTACTTTTTCTCGTAAGTTCCAAGAGTTCTATGATATTTTCATTAAAATAATGTTACTGGTTTGGATTGAAAATTACTTGACGGTAAATTAACCCATCGATGAACGGGAATATTTGTTTCTCCCAAGTTTTGTATTTGGTTAAAAAAACTTCTAATGTGATAATTGATATAAGTGATAGTAATTTCGTATTAAATTATTAAGTATTAATAATTCAAATTGAAAATTGTATAAGTCAATTTGGCTAAAAGAGAACGTTATTCTGACTTGCAAAAAATACTTATACATATGACCAAATCTACCAAAATCTACCATTTTAATTTACAAAATATCTCGAGTATTTTACGCGTAACGTTTAACTGACATAACATTTGAAGAAGCCGAAATATTTCGATACCGAAAGAAGCAAATAAAAGCTTGTTTTCTCTAGTCTTATTTTCTTTTTTGGAGTTCATATGTTGCTTACTGATTGAATTATTCATATTTGAAATAGGGGCTTTTTGAATACTTTTTTTACAATATCGTTAATACCGCAAAAAAATTGACACAATAGCGCTTTTAATAGTTCGATATTTTTCTAGTACACTTCAAAGTATACAGACTGAAAAAATATGTGCTTAAATTATGGATTTTCTATAAGTTTTCTATGAATTTGACGTGGGCATTATATACTTATTCCGTTTTTTTTTCAAATTTTGTATATGACTTTTCTTGATAAAATTGATTTTGTTGTAGTTTGAAGAAACGGTTGTTCTTTAACAATCAATTAAATAGATGCCTTAAGCACATGTGAAACCGTGAATTTATTATTTTTGTATGTAACTGAGGCTATTCTTTATTTATTGACCTTTATTTAACCTACTCTCGGATACCGCCGCCTCCACGGGATCGTCGTACTGAGATACGAATTAGCTATACCGCGAGTGATTCTCCGTCCGATGGAAAGAAAAGTCGAGTTCGTCTTACGATTTCGTAGTATCACTGTGACCGATAGGTGGCGCATGACAATCCGTGATTAAAAATATTTGCTTTAAGTTATAAGTCAAAATCAGGAAATAAATGTGATACTACGAATAAAGGTGATACTTCCAGGGTTTTGATACTTTTGTTAACAATTTCTTTTTTTTATTAAAAAATTTCTCAAAAAAAGAAGAAAGAAAAATTAAATATTTTTAAAAAGGGGCGTTCTGTTAGGGTATCGCTTGAGAAACCTTGCGAAATCGTTTTGAGGAAAAGGTATTTCGCAAAGACAGTTCTGTATTTATTTCTCTGCAACGTTACCGACTTGTCTCAATAGTATCATTTTAGAAATGTTGCTTGGAAGTTACTAATTGGTTCCCTACAGGTTCCCGCAACTTAATTTTAGCAACAAAAAGCGGACATTTTTGCGTTTCTGCAACGTTTCTGAAACTTCTGCAGAACTTTTCAGAAAACGTTTGAATGTTTCAAGAAATCGGTTGCATCAACGTTGCCGCAACTTTTCGTGCTATCTGGGTAATGTTAATATTCTTTAATTTTTTTTACAATGAAGCATCTTTATATTAAACACTGGTGAAGAAATATCCATTACTTTATAAACACAAAAAGAAAATAAGCAATACATCATATTTGCCATTGGCAATAACATTGGAAAAATATAGAAAAATATAGCTGAAATATAGATCTAATAAATGTTTTCTTCCATCTTGACTGGTATAGTCACAATTTCACAAAGCTACGAATTTCATCTGATTTTTAGTAAGTAAGAAGTATTTATTGTTTAGCACGTCCTTTTCATCCATGTGATTTGCCACGACAACAGATTCCGTTGATGACAAATGTCTACGGAATATTAAAGTGATGCGATATACCCACGCTATAACCCAAAATCGGGTTCCCGTTTTTCTCATTCAATTTTTTATTTAAAAAAAAAAACTCTTTGATACGTTGTAGTTCTTTATTAAACTTAAAACGTGTCAGTTTTTTTTTTCAAAAAGTTTAAAATTGAAAGAGAAAAACGGAAACCCAGAATTGAGTAATAGCGTGAGTATCATATCACCTTAAGGGAATTATTGACATTTATCAGACGTCCGTTTATATTTGTTTCGAGCATTAAATTTTTAGGATTTCTATTGAATTATATGTAAAATATTGTTTTCCACTGCTTCAATAAATGAATATTCACTAAAGTATTAGTAGATTTTTTCACTTATTCGCACTAGTGAATGACTTTACTTATTCATTTTTAGAGAGTAGATAAAATACAGAATTGAATAGTGTTTTTACCTTGTGATATCAAAGAGGCCGAGAACATGTTGCCCGCAAATTATAGTGAATGTTGCATCTATGCCCAGGGTTGCGGATAGTATGCACAGAGTAACGAGAAGGGTGTGCAAGAATACATCATAAAAGTTCTCATGTTGGTCAACCGAGTACTCATCATAGTAGCACAAATGTAGTGGGCGAGACACATTTCTCGGGGACAGTACATTCATGACTGCCGGTGTGGCTGCACGGAGAAAAATAACATAGGAAAAATTACCATATTTGATTGTAAGTCGAGGACAGACTGAAATCCTCCACAAAATTGCCATAATTTATGGTAAAAATTGCCATAAATTTATGGCAATTTTTCCTACATTGTAAAAATTACTATAAATTTGTGGCAATTTTTACCATAAATTATGGCAATTTTGTGGAGGATTTCAGTCTGTCCTCGACTTACAATCAAATATGGCAATTTTTCCTATGTTATTTTTCTCCGTGTGCTTGTACAGACGCAAAAAATGGCCCGATAAAGCAAACACTGACTGAAAAATGAAGATTTCTATGGTTTATATTTATTTTTGTTAGAAACTTACAGTACCAATTTGTATTGTATATAGATTGAAACTGAATTCTCGATAAAGATAATAAACTTAGAAAATTGTAAAAATCATATGAAACCGTAAGGAAAGTATTGTTATGTAGGTTCTTTTATTGATCAATTAATGCTTGAGAGAGAGAGAGGGGGGGGGAGATTCTCGCGGCGGTTCGTTCCCGGTTGAGGAGGACGTTCGTCCCGCCGACTTCCTCCGTACAAAAACGTGGAGGGAGGCGGAATGTTCCGGAACTGGAAATGCTAAAGCTACGCTTTTGCCAGCCCCGGAACACCCGGCGACGGCCGACGTCGGCAGGAGATTGTATATCTGACGCCGCGCGGATTGATGCTACACGTGCCAGCTGACTGCAAGTCTGCCCACGTGACAGTATAAAAATGTGATTTTCTATTAGAATTCAGTCTTTATGTCCTATGTTTTTTACTGTTTCAAAAATTGTTGAAGTAATTTTTAAAGTAACAGTCGATAACAAAGGTTTATTTGACTATGATTTTTAGATCAAAACGAATTCTAAACGTGATTTCATCGTGGCGGGTGAATTTTTTTGGGAATACACGAACTTAAATATTTTGTTAGTTAAAAGAATATGTTTTCTTCGTTACCCAAAACTTATCAACAAAATAATGGTTCAGACTAATTATTTTATTATTTAACGGCGGCAAAATATATATTTTTTTAAGAGGATGGTGAAACCATGCTGTTACCTGTACGGTAGTATAAATACATGTCACCAGGTTTCCTACCGTTATTCTTATAAAAATTCACTCATGTGCTTTATTGCCGTGCAATAAATTTTGAAAATAAATTAAAATAAATCTTAAATTAACAATGAAAATAAGTTATAAAAAATATAATCTGACAAGATACACTTCTTAGGCAAACAGTCATTCCCGACGAAATTTCATAATGAACATATATGAAAAATGTATGGATTCATATTTTAAGTGACGTTGGTCTTTTTAAAATTAAAGTATTACTGTAAATAATATAAAAATGCATGTTAGTAAATTTTTTTAAAGATTTCGTTAGAAAATACAGTATGGTGCTGATTCGCTTAAATACAAATCAGTTGATCTCTCGAGTAGAGTAAACTGATTTTGATTTCCCAGGGATTTTGATACCAGGGATATTGTGAAAAGCACCTTATTTCATAGAAATAATATAAATCAAGCAGCGCGGGAGCGAGCTGCGGAGGCAAATATAGAAGAATACTTATTACTCTATTAAGAAATTTCGTAGAAAAATAATATATCGATTTCTGTAGTTAAGAATAAGCTGATTTTGATTTTCCATATTATCAGGTATTTGAAAAGCATCTTAATTTATAGAAATAATAGACATACTTACTTGTGTAGCAGATGAATAAATAGTATCCCACTTTTGCTTGTCGCCGCAATGTATCTTTTTCCCCTGCATCCTTTATATGGTGCCAATCACGAGTGATTTGTTCGTAAATATATTGAAGCTGTTGTAAAATTTTATAGTAATATCATATTAAATTGTCTTATTTGCATTAACTGATTCTTTTATTATAAAATAAATACGAGATAAATTTATTTTTGTTACCTTATCTTCAGCAAGAATATTTATAATGTACTTCATCATGATAACAACTATAGGAATAAAATAATCGATATATTTTCAAGAATAATAATTTATTTACCATTCTCATATTGGAATTCCTCCACCATTCTTACAAGCTTTAAAATATTATAAATGTAAATATCTGTCGCTTCTAGGAATACCCACTTATCTCCACTTTTCATTATTTCGAGTAAATCGACTTTTTAGTTTTGCATCGGTGTTTTAAATCAAGACAAATGAGATTGAATGCAACACTGCATCTATGAATACTAATGAATACTAATCTAAATAACATATTTTTTAGCATAGTAACTAGACCAAATAGCGTTCATGTCTTAGAAAACGACTTTCACTTACGTGGTTATTCCGGGAATAAAGAAAACTTTCAGTGGAGTTACCTAGGTTTTCCGGTCTCAATGGCAATTATATTGTTTTTTCTGCAACTATACATAATAAATATGAACTATCGCTCACGGGAGCTTGTAGGGGTAAAGGTGTGTACTCTTTCTAATACAAATACCTTTTTATGGGTACACTTATAAGAATAAGGAACATCTGTCTCTCTTACTGGAAAAGTGGAGTTGTATCGTTTTTCCAGGATATTGGATGAAAAAAGGGGAGTTACTTGGTTTTTTCGGGAATTATTCTGAAAAAAATGTGGAGTGCAGTTATGTCGTTTTTCTGGGACTTATTCTTAAAAATGGAGATACGTGGTTATTCCGCATAGCGTTTTTCCTTGTGTTGATTCAAGACAACGAGTGCACTTTGTAATTTCTGTCACGATTACGTGATAGAAGACTGTTCGAAGATAAGAAATAAGGCATAAAACTTATTTTGAAAAACACGTCACTTACGTGGTTTTCCCGGAAAGCCACAGATATATGTAGAGTATGTAAATATTTGCAATACTGTTTTATTAGAAAATTATCATGTGATGGATGATTGTAACGTTTTATTAGATACGCATTGTATTGTTGTATATCATTTTTAAAATTTTTAATTTACAATATTTGATACGAAATCTGTTTAATAAAATTGTATCCCAGATCTGATAAAACAATAGTCCGTTAATGTATAGAATAATTTTCCCGTGACATCTTTCTCCGTAAACCCTTATTTTATTTTTATTTAAAGTCGAAGTATTTGAAGTGCGAAATATACGGTAGTTCGCATATGTAAATTTTTATAAATTGTTGTGACCAATCCATTTGAAAACTTCAAGAGATTAATTAGGCCACTCATGTTTACTGTATGCTCCTACAATTAGGCGCGGTTACAAACTCTACACATTTCCTTCATACGTGCACCTGTAAATGATTCAAGTAATATCACTCATACTAAAACTACGATTAAATCGATTATTTCTCATTTGATTATAAACTTAAATTTAATAACACTTTCATAATAATTTATTATAAACTATATGATTAAGATTGATGATACTTTCCGTGAGATTCATAAAAAAAGTGATAAATCATTGTAAGTAGAAAAATCATTACAATAGTTGTTTTTATATTGTACACGAATAAACTATTTTCCTGCATTTTTATTACTGCCCTGTTTCATTTCTTAGATTTCATGTAAGACTATCTACAATTGCAAATCTGAAAATATTATTAAAATATATACTACTAACTGTGAATAATATGTAACCTAAATTTGCATATCTACCCTAGCAAAAATTGAAAATTTAGCAAATTATTTAGTAAGTGAACAAAAGTGTAAGAAAATGTAATAAAATGTAGTTTAATGCTGGATTTCGGACATATTTTACATCTTTTTACACTTATTTACACTTTCTTTACATTTTCGTACACTTTTGTACATTTCATAAAATTTGTAAAAATACGTAAAAATTTGGTTTTCTACACTTATTTACACTTTAACGCATTTTTAAATAATTTTTTTACATTTTTCTATACTTACCTAAAGTTAAGAAAATTTTTATTAACCATAAAAATCTATTAATATAAAAAAAATGTAAGAAAGTGTAAAAAAATGTAAAAAAGTCTACAAAAGTGTTAAAAACAGTAAATAAGTGTAAAAAAACATTAAAATGTAAAAAAAAATCTAAGCAACTGTAAGAAAGTATAAAAAAGCTGCAAGAATGTGTTGAAAAACTGTAAAAATATGTAATAAAGTGTAAAATATATAATAAAGTGTTAATAAATATAAAAAAGTGTAAAAACACTATAATCAAATGTTAATAAGTATAAAAAAACTCTAATAAAATGTTAATAAATGTAAAGAAGTGTAAAAAACTGTCAAAAAAATTTTGTCATAAAATGAATTATGAGTATCAAAGAAAGTATAACAAAATATAAAAAAAAACTAAGATAGTGTAAAAAAAAGAAAAAAATTGTAAAGAAAGTGTAGAAACGGGTAAAAGAATGTAAAAAACGTCCGAAATCCAAAATTAGTTTACACTTTTTTACATTTGTTTACATTTTTTACATTTTTTTACATTTTTTTTACATTTACCTGCATTTATTTACATTTAAAAATTTTTGCTAGGGTACTTTTAATTAATAAAATTGTTCGTAATGTTGTGGTTAGATCCATTAGATCCCTATTACTTAAAGTTTCGTTTTTTTTAGATGGTGGAGGAATTACTTTTAAGAAAATATAGGTTAATAAAAAATGTTATTTTCTATTTGTCTTGATAGATTGATGTTTTTGGCAAGGAATTAATTTTACTTGTGGAAAGTATACTTCATTGCGACATAAAATCGCCTGATAAATGAAATTTCTCCATAATATATACAGCCTTTCAATTTCAATAGAAATAATAACAATTTTATACATTCGTTTCGACATACATTCAGACCGATGTTTGATAAATATATATTTCCCGAAAGTGATGTGAACTATAATACATATAGCTATTTCAATGGAAATATAATTCATTTTCCAGCAACAAAATTATTTTAAGTTGTTCAATCTTTGCTGTGCAATTCAAATTATTTCAAGAAATGGTTTGAAAAGGACAATGAGTGATGGGTGTAAAGAATCTTCATGAAACACTCAGGTGGAATGCGTAGTCCGTAGAAAATTTCTTTAATTATGAATGCGCAATGTGTCTCAATTAAACTTGAATAAAAGTTTCTTGAAAATATTCTTGCTTTTTGAATGCGTAATAGTAGTCATTGGTGGCCAACTGTTTGGTCTCTTGCTGTTATGGACGTCATCATCGATGATGAAGATGTATTAAACGATGAATATTTCTCGCTCAACAAAAAACTGCTGAAATTAGCGATTAGTCGGGCCACAAGAAAATATTTGCCTGATATACGCTACTAATAGTAATTTTTTTAATGGTGCTCTCAGCGGTAAATATGACATATTGTAAATACAAATATTACTTATTTTCATTATTATTATGTTTATAAGTCAATAAATATTACTTTTTATACTAATGAAAAAAGATATCAGAGACATTACGAGTGTTTACATCGCATTTTTGATTAGTTTTTAATTGCATTTTGCTCGGAATATGTTAGAAAACAGTGAACGACAGAGATAATTGATAAAAATTTAGAAGTGATAAAATGTCGTACGTTAAAATCCCTTAAAAACTTGAAAGGGTTTACTATTTAAATAAAAGAAAAGATGGAAAAATGATATCACATAATAGATTTATTGACAATTTGGGGTAAAACTAAAAGAGATTATTTTATAAATATCGCTTATTGCGAATCGCTTTATTTCGATACGCGATCGTCACAAAATACTCACACAAAGATTCACAATTATTCACGCGTTACTTGGTGCTGCTTAGTCCGCAATAGATGCACATGTTTCGTTAATTATATATTCAAACTTTGTTACCCCTGCCGCGGTCGGTCGAACGGTCGTCACCGTCGGATCGAAATGGTACTGCTGCGTGACCAAGTGTAGCGAGGACTGTTCCGGCTGGTTCGCTCGTACCTCTAAGTTCTGACCTGGTGATGCCGTGCTCTGATACAGACTAGGGACGTAACGTCGGCCGGACAAGGCTGCTCGTGTGACCGCTGACGTGGCTCGCTGACTGCTTTTTTCTTTTCGTTATTTGATTGTCTTCGCCAGCGACTACACCCATGAACTGCTCTTAGTTTACGAAGATTTAGTGAGAATTAAGAGCGAGTCCACATAAGAGGCACATGCCTATGCGCCTGTGCTTTTGTCCAAAGCGAAAAAAACTAGTTATCCGATATCTAGCGTATTCATGACCCATGGCAGAAGTTCAATATGTTAATCTTCAGCAGTGGGTAACGAGTATGCTAGATGTCGGACAACTAGTTTCTTTTCGCTTGGCACAAAAGCACAGGTTCACAGGCCTGTGCCTCTTATGTGGACTCGCTCTTAAGCACACTTACGCCTTTCGGGCTTTGGGACCAGCGCCTTTGGTCATGGATTCCAGCCTTGCTTGCAGGAGCCTCATAACTCTAGGCCTCCTTCTAGCGATCTGTCGCACGAGTATTCGCTCGCGAATTCCAACGCCTCAAATTCGTACATCAGTTACTTACATACACACACTCAAATACATCAAAATATTACATCATAACAAGGCGAAGGAACATGTAATCGCATGGGTGCGTTTCTCTCGCTTGACGGATTATAAAATCTCCTACAAACTTCTACCCAAATATCACAAACATTTTTTTCTAGTAATTTTAGTCAAATTAAATAAAATTTATTTATTTATTTATTTCGGTTTTATTATCACTACTTTTATCGAATTTTTTCATATTTATTTACTGTAACACGATTTTTGTGTATATTTTGATTATTCTAATCTCATCTATTCAACAACCACTCTCTACAAATGATAATATTTTTTTCACGACTGTACGAATAATAACATTGTTAATAAAACTTTCTACGAAAGTATAAAATAAGGCAAGTATAGAAGTTTTTTAGTCTATAAAATAATAATATTTATGATTTTTTAAAAGAAATCAAATAAATACTAGTGAAAAAGTCTTTTACTTCTTTGAGTCAATGTATGCTGATGCTGAACAAATTATATGTTACTAAATACATTCAAATTATTCACTGCTAATCAAACAAACGAAAGTTGTGAAATCAATTATCGATAGTCAAGTAATGCAAACAACTCTCCGAAACAACTGTATATGACTATTCTCAGAAATGTATTCGAATTTGTTCAAATTTCTATACAAATTAAACACAAGAAAGTACTGAAATCAATTAATTGTAGTCAAGTACCGGCCATAAGAACTTTTCGTACCTCGCGTGTAAAATTACATTTTACGCCCACGTTGTAACTTAAAAATTATTCAGCCATCGGGTATAAAGTACTACGACGCCCAAGAGGCCCAATAGCTCACACACTCCTACAAAACTTTATAGTACCTACGTACTTTATGCCCGAAATTTATTTTAATTATATAACTATAATGCCTTCTTTTTATTTCTAAAATTCATAAGAATTTTTTCAGGTATTCACGAAAAGTCAAAGCCTATATAAAAAAATTACATAGTTACCAACACATCACTATTTTTCAGTATTCCTTCTCAATTTTGAACTTTCTATAATATTACGCATCTTGGAAGGACAAGAGAAGTCTAGAGCTGCTCTAGCGGGGGTGGTCATTTTCATATAAATATTCATAGGTTTAAAGATAAAATGTATAAATGGGTTGCTTCTACATATTAACTACTGATCTATGAATCTATCACTCTGTTTCTAAATAGATAGTACACACCCGCGTGAAAATATCATATGAGATGTCATATGAGATCTCATAATATATAAAATTGCATATGACACCACATATAATATCTCATACACGGAGAAAAATGTTCTATTAAAAATTACTATGTTTTATTTTAACCGGGGGACAGACTTGAATTCTTAAAAAAATTACTATGTTTTCTAGCAAAAATTGCTATGTTTCTAGTAATTTTTACTACATTTATAGCAATTTTTGCTATAAAACATAGTAATTTTTTTAAGAATTCAAGTCTGTCCCCCGGTTACAATAAAACATAGTAATTTTTAATAGAACATTTTTCTCCGTGTACGAGATATGCGCTGTCTGAAATTCTCATATGAGATCTTATATGATATTTACACGGGGGAAAAGGATATAACATATGTTGCTTATAAAACGCTTAGTAAAATGTAAAGGACTTTTGAGCAGGCTATAAATTTATATGAATTTTTTATTTTATTCTCATTTAAAAAGGACGACGGACACAAGGAAAAATATGTTTAGTAATGTAATATAAATCATGATTCTGCACATGTACGGATATGTTGTACTTAACGGCATCAATTAAAAATTAGAGCCAATGTAATTATTTATGGTGGACTTATAGATATAAATATTGTTAATGAATTTATGCAAAAATTTAGTAATCTAGATTTAAGTAGCCCACGTAACTGCAAACCGTCGGGCCCGCCAAGTACGTATGGGAGATCGGAGGACCACCCCTGCTAGAGCAGCTCTAGACTTCTCTTGTCCTTCCAAGATGCGTAATATTATAGAAAGTTCAAAATTGAGAAGGAATACTGAAAAATAGTGATGTGTTGGTAACTATGTAATTTTTTTACATAGGCTTTGACTTTTCGTGAATACCTGAAAACATTCTTATGAATTTTAGAAATAAAAAGAAGGCATTATAGTTATATAATTAAAATAAATTTCGGGCATAAAGTACGTAGGTACTATAAAGTTTTGTAGGAGTGTGTGAGCTATTGGGCCTCTTGGGCGTTATGTAGTACTTTATACCCGATGGCTGAATAATTTTTAAGTTACAACGTGGGCGTAAAATGTAATTTTACACGCGAGGTACGAAAAGTTCTTATGGCCGGTACTTGACTACAATTAATTGATTTCAGTACTTTCTTGTGTTTAATTTGTATAGAAATTTGAACAAATTCGAATACATTTCTGAGAATAGTCATATACAGTTGTTTCGGAGAGTTGTTTGCATTACTTGACTATCGATAATTGATTTCACAACTTTCGTTTGTTTGATTAGCAGTGAATAATTTGAATGTATTTAGTAACATATAATTTGTTCAGCATCAGCATACATTGACTCAAAGAAGTAAAAGACTTTTTCACTAGTATTTATTTGATTTCTTTTAAAAAATCATAAATATTATTATTTTATAGACTAAAAAACTTCTATACTTACCTTATTTTATACTTTCGTAGAAAGTTTTATTAACAATGTTATTATTCGTACAGTCATGAAAAAAATATTACCATTTGTAGAGAGTGGTTGTTGAATAGATGAGATTAGAATAAATAAAAGGGCTATAGACAAATTGTGTTGTTAGAATATACTTAAAAAAATAGTTTTTTAAAGAACGTGTTGATTGTTTTGAGAAAATATTTAAGCTCTCATTTAAAGAATTTGGTACTCAGTTTGAGCGGATATTGAGAGGGAGGGTGAGAGGGAGAGACAGAGGGGGGAGTGAAAGAGAGGGAGAGAGAGAGCCTGAGAGACAGGGGGAGAGGGATGGGGTGAGAGGGAGGGAGGGAGGGAAAGACTAATACTTGCCTTAGTTTAAACTTTTGTAAAAAGTTTTTTTAGATAGATTCCACAACTTTATAAGAGAAAATAATAAATAATTACATAGTATGTGAAAACTGCATTATGAGATTTGTTATAGTATATTATTAATAACATTATTAAATGGTAGTATAGTTATTCAAAAAAGTTTTAAATTTGAATGTTTTTTAAGAAGCTTGATAAAATGATTACATTAGTAAAATTTTTTGAAATAATATCAAACGTGTATTTTTTTTTAGGTATGATGATAAATTAACAATTAACAATACTATTAATTGTAAAGTTATATGAAAATATAAATTTTTTTATTTTTATAGATACTTATACAGAGATAAATGTAGAATATGTTATGCATGCAATCCAAATTCCAGAATGCATGTTACCAAACCAGTATCACTATGGGCAAATGCTTCATAAAAATGCTTATAGCATAACTTTCTGACAGAAACAAAGGTTCTAATCTACATACTTCGATCTACATGTCAGCACATTTTTTGCTTTCTTTAAAAGTTGATTTGAATCTGAGCACTATGTGTTTTATGTGAAAGTGAGAATAGACTCAATTATATTTACATTATATTACAGATTTATTTATTTAAAGATATAAAGAAAATATGCTCCGGCCCATACGAGTATTTAGAAAACTTGAAGCTCAAAGTTTGCCAAGAAGTTGAGTTCTTGTGTCACCTACTATTTTCATAACAGTAGCAGATACAAATTTTGTTCTTTAATTTTATCAAATTTGAAAAGCTCTGAACACAGTCATATAGTCAGTTCTTTACGAGTAACCATTGCTGCTTGTTTTTTTGATGATTGACAAAATACTCCGTACCTCCTTAATACATACTGGGTTCTGAGCTGGGTGTATTTCTTGTCTATACACAATTTTATTTGGGTATACGCCAGCTGTCAATGCTGCTTTTACGACAGCCCAGTTTTCAAAATTTAAATTTAAATTTCTGATATCACTTGATCCTCTAGCTTTTATAAAACTTGAAACTCAAAGTTGACAAAAAGTTTAGTTTTCATGCCAACTACAATTTCCGTAACAGCAGCTCATACAAAATTTTTTCACAAAATACTCATCCATATTGTAATCAATAAAATAAAATTATAATTTCAAACTAATTCTTTCACTTTCTGTGCAATACCGTCTAAAACACCTTAGTTGTATCTCCCAACAGCTTTTGTCACATTTTGAAGATCTATTGAATGTATACGAATTGGAGAATGTAATCAAGATATTTCTACATTATTTTCTTGTAGGTCACGCTTGTAGATTTACATTTCTTCAGGCAGTTGTTTATAATATGCAAAAGTAGGTTTTTCTACCACCAACATATAGTCAAACAACATTAGCTTTGAAATGTATCAGGCAGATCACTACGTTATTTATTATTAGAGAATTTCCAACAATCCCTCGAGAAAAGCACAGGTTGAGCTTGTTCCATGAGTCTTCAAAAAACTTTACCAGCTCTAATATGATCTCCAACTAGATAGATGATTTCTCCTTCTAAAATCACAATTTACTTATTTTATTTTGAAGAACTAATTTTTAAAAACTTGTATTCTTTTAATTCATTCATTTTTATAATACTTTTTTCGCACTTTCTGTGCAATACCGTCTAAAACATCTTAGTTGTAGCTCCCAACAGCTTTTGTCACATTTTGAAGATCTATTGAATGTATGCGAATTGGAGAATGAAATCAGGATATTTCTACATTATTTTCTTATAGATGACACTTGTAGATTTCCATTTCCTCAGGCAGTTGTATAATATGCAAAAGTAGGTTTTTCTACCACCAACATATGGCTAAACAACATTAGCTTTGCAATGTATTGAGCATACCACTACGTTATTTGTTATTATAGAGTTTCCAACAATCCCTCCAAAAAAATCATAGGCTGAGCTTGTTACATGAATCTTCAAAAAACTTCACCAGCTTTAATATTATTTCCAACTAGGTAGATGATCCCTTCTATTAAAATCACAATTTTCTAATTTTATTTTGAAGAACTAATTTTTGAAAACTTGTATTCTAATAAAACTAATTTCTTTTATATTCATAATACTTTTTTTGCACTTCCTGTGCAATACCGTCAAAACATCTTAGTTGTAGGTTAATGTCACTACTTAATGTCACTATTATTAAAATTCATGGTTTTATCCATTCTTTGACGCATTGATATGCAATGAACTTCATCAATTTTTAGTGTGTTTTTATGTTAATATCTTTTTCAAGCAGTATTTGAACTTTAAGCAAAAAATTAAAAATGAGGCCTGAATCTGGAAGAATTAATGTTATACTGTAAATTAAAAAATACTTGAGCATGATGCACTTTTAATAATCTGAGAAAATCTTATATCTCACTATTTCCGGGTTTTAATAATGCTAGATTACCTTTAGAAATCATAGGGCCAGTTAAGGGGGTTAGTGCGATATTGGCTTTTCTTAAGAATTTCTTGAAACTTGCAGGGTAGACTCATATTACTATTATACGCAGTATCTGTAAATTTCAGAAAGCCTAGCTTCCCCGTTTGTGAGATATAAGCTCCCAAAGTTACGAAATTTAACACGGTGTCTTATGGGACCGTCGTCATGAAATGTAAAAAAATGAACGTTTTCGTCAATAACTTGGAAAGTTTTCTTAAGACTTGAAAGAAAAAGAGATATGTTACTAAGAACAATACTTTGAATGTCCTCTGCAAATTTCAGGAAGCCTAGCTTCACCGTTTTCGAGATACAGTTGTTTAAAGTACGTAGCCTCAGGGTAGACGACGCCGCGCGTATCCTTGTGTGCGTGTAAACAAACGAAGGCTCGCTGCGTGTGTGTCTACACAGACGTAGCGCTTCTATGTGTGTGTACACACAGATGAAGCGGCGCTATGTGTGCGTGGACAGTCTCTCGTGAAATTTTGAGAGTGGGGAGACTCGAGAGAGCGTGAGGCGTACGGCGTTCGACCAGCTGTACTTTTGGCTTGTATGTTACCGCACTAACCCCCTTAAAGCATCCATGATTAAAACACCATAAAGTAGAACGAGGCTCTGCTAGATGAATATTATCTGCAACAGTATTTCTATTTTTTCTTCCCGCGCTCCTTGATTTGTCTTCATCTATTTTGTTCTGGAGAATATTATAATTATGAGCGATTTTCAAATATTTAAAGTATAAGATTTTTGAGATATTAAATCTGTAGGAATCAGAATAAAATGTGCTTAGCATTACACACTGGTTATAAATTCATGCTATAACTAAAAAAATCTTGCTTTAAGTATGTTGAATATTTAGAGCATCTAAATATTTGCGATACTATCGAACAACAAATTATTAGTTCAAGAAACACTAAATATCCGCAATACTGTTTAATCGAAAATTATTAAGGGTGTTACACAATATTAACGTTTAATTATGTACACTAAAAAGATTTTCCCTGGGTCCGTATCCTCAAACACAAGCTTGTCGCTGCCGTACATATAAACGACAAAAGTCACCACAGCTTAGAGGATACGGACCCTGAAAAATATCGTGAAATTCGTGATAGTATAATTATGGAATACACTGAAATACAAAAACAAGAGCTGTTACAAATGGTAGCTCCCGGCGAGCAAGCGCGTACGGCCATGAACCCAAAAAGCATACGATGCCGATTCATGCACAGTCCCGAAGAACGAAGGCACGTAGTTCAACATAAACTCTGGGGGGGTTGTTCTTAAATGATATACGATAAAATGTTTATCACCGCGTAATACAGGTATATTTTTAGGACGAATAGTACCATTTAGGACAAAATTTTGATTTGATGTGACATATACTGTGGTAAAACGATTATGTCGCATCGCAACGCATATCGCTATAAGGGTAATTTTATATTACGCCATAGCGATAAGTTTTGTTTGTTTGTACACTTTGAATGTGGAAACGTTGTGCAATAAAAAATTCTTCGCTATGGGGCGATCGAAAATTACCCTTAGCGATATGCATTACCATGCAACATAATCGTTTCTCCACAGTATACTCTCTAAAGTTGAATTAGTGAAAATGCTCCTCCCATTAAATTAGTAGAAGAAACTACTAATTTATTAGTAGTAATAAATAATAATTTATCTCGAGAAATAGTTTGTGTGCCGAAATTCTCTGTATAGACTTTATTTGTGTAGAATTTTAATATTCTAAAGACTTGTACACTATTGTCGTGTACAAAATACTTGTGTACGATATCGCCGAAAGTCGTCGATTAAATTCACATACTTAATTATAGGTAGTTTTTAATCAATTACATAAAATTTGATCTCAATTGAGCGCCTGGAAACGAAAAGGGACATTCCGCGATTTTGCAGAAAAAAGTATTCTTCAAAGATCCGAATTTGAAAATTGAGCAAATCTCGTTTTTGTGATAGTAATTTTGCTTCTTCACTATTTTGATGATTATTCAATAGTAGTTTTCGTATCAAGGGCATAAAGTATAACTTTACCCCTTAAGTGGGAATCGTTGGATATGATATGCAGTAGTAGAAAAATTAAATACAGAAGGGAGATTTGGTGTCTCGAAATGAAATTTTTTTTACTAATTGAACTTACCGTGAACCGTAAAATGTTGGTGTATTTTCCACATACTTATTTTGGGAATAATCGTTCAGTATATAATCGTGTGACTTTATTAGTAGGAAGAATCAAGCTTAATTTTTTCTTTATGTTCAAAATTTTATTTGTATCACGTAAAACAAGTATTTTTTATATTAAGTTAGGTTTATAAATTTTAGAATCTGACTCCAGTTTTTTCTTCAATCCAATCATAGTATTTGTACACCCTAGTGTACACTCCAGGAAATTTTTTCGATCCACAAATTATACCAGAGGAAGTGATTCCATAGAGTTTACCATGTATAACACCAGGTCCACCAGAATCACCAAGGCACGGATCAGCTTTTCCATTGCCGGCACAAAACATATTATCGGTTATGGAATCTGAGCTGTAAACTCTTTTACAACTTTCTTGATTTATTACAGGAGCGTATGCAGCCTTCAAAACATTAGAATTGCCCATAAGATTCTAAAAATAGTTAATTAAATTAACTAAAGAAATTCGAGAAAAAGAAAACCTTTCTCTGTGAAGGATAAGAACTTACCCCTATATTTCCAAAACCAGAAATCCGCATCAATTCACCTGTTCTGGGAATATCGGGTGGCTTTGCAGGTTGTATAGATTTTTGTACATTATTAAATTTAATAGGCTCTACAAGCTGGATGAAAAATATAATGAAAATATTCGTGTTAGTCACAAGTTCTTAGTTCTTAATCAAAAATTAAAATTTGTACTGATATTTATTTAACAAGTTTCGAAGTCGTATAAAACTATTATTATACACATTGAAATACTAACATTGTCATGAATGTGATATTATATCTATACTAAATCCTATCTAAGTAATTCGCAGGTAAAATAAATATTTAATTACCTTGATTAAAGCAATGTCGTTTTTTCTGCTGTGACTCTCAAAATCCGCATGCATTATAATTTTCTCAACTTTGTGTACGTTACCTAAAATTTTTCTGTATCCACTGCCAGTTTCTACTGACATATGCGATGTATGTCTATTTTGCAATGAAGAGATTAATTTAATTTTTTGTAAGAAGTTCTATTATATAGAAATACTTAATGTAATTATAAAAATTAAATGAAATCTTACTCGACACAGTGTCCAGCAGTTATAATCCAAGATTCATGTATAATAGTTGCACCGCAGAAGTTATCTATTCTGAACCGAAGTAAGCTAGCCTAAAAACAAATTTAAATACTTTCATCTTGAGAGCTGTGGGCTTAAAAATTTATATTGAAATTATTATGTTGATATACAAGATATAAGGAGCTTTAATCACATTTAACATCTTCTTGAATTAATTTAAAAAACTTTTAAATTTCTATAAGCTGTTTCGTATGAAATTTATACAATACATAATGCGATAAAGCAAGTAGGTCTATTAATATCGTTCATGGACTATTTTATTCAACAATTTATTAATAAATAAATATATTAATAAATCTATCAAATAATCTATTAATTTTTTAACCAGTTACATTAAAGAAATTGCTGCGAAGGAATGAATGTTACAAAATTTAGTTGATATTTATTTACCTGATATGGTACATCTTCTATTTTAACGTAATCTCCTCCAAGAATTTTATTTTCATATGTTTCATTGTTATCTATTAGAAATTGAAATATAATATGTAATTCAAAAATTTATTATAATCAACAAAAATTCTATTTAAAATCTCTTTTACCTATATAGAAACCGCTCACGAAAGCGACGCATAAAAAAATATACAAAACCTTCATGACTGCAATAAGTGAAAATGAAAAAAAAAATCTTCTTTATATACACCGATTTTATCAAATGATCATTAATAGAATTATAAATTAAATAAAATAATCACAAGCGTTGGAGTCAACTATTTTTTTCGTGCTATCATTAGCTTGGTTATTTCGTAATTGTTACGATAAATGCTGTTGAAGGCCGCGCGCCACGGTATACACATGTTACGACGTGCGCACGACATGAACATTTCAGTAGTCTATGTATTGTTGTACAATTTTTCGTGAGTACTGGAATTTTCCAAAAAACTTCCTTAGGCATTTAAGAATATAGTAGCTCGAATCAAATCGCAAAATTCGAAAATTCGTTACACAACTTTTGCATTTGAAAATACAGGTTTAAAATAACGAAAAAAATTGTTTTAAAATTCGCTATTTGGTTCAATAACAATCTCTATTATTCCGCTATGGTTTATAATATGAAGGAGCACGGGATCGCTTCGAAGGCAAGTGTAGAAGAAGCCTAAGGGTCGACCGCGCGATGATATACGTTGAAATGGGTGTGCGAAAAATTCAATGCGCCTAAATGAGAAATTCTCTATAACTTTTAACTTTTGCAGTACTGTAACATATCTTATGGTTCTCAGATATTTAGCTATCTAAGTCAAGCAAACCCTTACGAAAAGATGCTGTAGTTATTACTACACAAATGCTGTAGTAACAGTTCTGTAGTAGTTACTATACAATAACTACTGAAAAATACTGTAGTAATTTCGGACTGTAGTTATGACCACACAAAATTACTACAGGAATTGTGTAGTGACTACTACAGGTATTTTGTAGTTACTACTACAGGAATTTTGTAGTTACTACTACAGGAATGTTGTAGTTACTACTACAGACAATTTTCGTGAAAACATCTTATAGAGGTTTAGCATCTTATTTAGCGCTGTGTCATCGCACAGCAGAGTCAGTGGCAAACAATCCTAGGTAAGGAGTTGTACCCGGGGGATTGCCGTGCATGACTGTCGGCACCTTATCGATTAAGCCTAGTGAGCTCAGATATCAAAATCAAGGTAATTCTTGTCATATTGACTCTCCGTAAAGAGTCGTTCGAACGGTTGAATCTCACGGCTTTACATACCCTCGCGGTTCCAATGTGTTTATGAGAGTTCCGACTGCTGCGCTGCTCTGCGGCATGCGGCAGAAGCTTGCTTGTCCAGAGCCTCGTTTATGTATGTTCGCTGCTATGCCGCTATGGAGCGCAGCAGCCGGGACTCTCATAAACACATTGGAATCGCGAGGGTATGTAAAGCCGTGAGATTCAACCGTTCGAACAACGACACCCAAAGACTTTCTAGATATAAATAAATGACAATAATAGATTTTAATTTCTTTCAGGTAACAACAACACCCTGCAGTTCCAGGATCCAGGAGAATAATCCCCCCTTCAAACCTGCTTATTCCCTTCACCCCTCTCATACACATCTAATAACCTTTCTTTTCAGGTACTCTACAAGTGGTTTTTTTTTCCTCTCACGAGGTTTTTCCCACCAACTTCCTGGTCATACCGCCACGTCCCTATCCTTTCCGACCGTGTGATAACGTTCCTACGGAACGATGCACACCAACTCCTAGCACCTAAACATCTAACCTCCCATTCCCTAAAGGAGAGGTTGCTCGGCCTTCTTCATTTCTCTTAAAGCAAAGAGAGGGAGAAAGTCGAGACAGGGTGCAAGCCTAGTGGCGAACCTCACTGGTGGCGGCGAAGGCAGCCCCCCCCCCCCCCTTCCTATCCTATCCTATCGTTCGAACGACTCTTTACGGAGAGTCAATGTGACAAGGATTACCTTGACTTTGATATCTGAGCTCACCGGGCTTAATCGGTAAGGTGCCGACAGTCGTGCACAGCAGTCCCCGGGTGCAACTCCTTACCTAAGACTGTTTGTCACTGACTCTGCTGTGTGATGGCACAGCGCCAAATAAGATGCTAAACCTCTATTAGATGTTTTCACGAAAATTGTCTGTAGTAGTAACTACAACATTCCTGTAGTAGTAACTACACAATTCCTGTAGTAGTAACTACAAAATACCTGTAGCAGTAACTACAAAATTTCTGTAGTAATTTTGTGTGGTCATAACTACAGTCCGAAATTACTACAGTATTTTTCAGTAGTTATTGTATAGTAACTACTACAGAACTGTTACTACAGCGTTTGTGTAGTAATAACTACAGCATCTTTTCGTAAGGGAATATTTATAAAATCTACTTCCAGTAACATGTTCCGCTACATAGAACTCACTTTTAAACAAGGATAATAAGCTAAGCTAATTAGCTTAGCTTATTATAATATAAAACAAGTATAATAAAATAAGCTCATGGGCAATCGGAAAAGACTTAAATTTAGAGATTTTGCCTGCGTACTGTAGGAAATTTTCATCCTTTTTAACATCATTAAAAAAAATCTTTTATAAATGCTTTACCAACTTTTTTAGGCTATCATCCCTTGTTAAGTATTCGAAAATATGTTGTCTGATTGAGAATGCCTACCTTTAAAAAAAGTGCATAGCATTATCTCTGCGACGCTGTATTTTGGTAAAAATAAAAATTAAACTTTATTTGTCGATTAAAAAAAAAACTTTTGTGTTTTTTTTTATTTTCTGGGGCGTAAATTACTCGTCTTGGAAAGACGAACAAAATGTGACTTTGGTTATAAATGTGCTTTTTATGGAAAGTGAATTATTGTTTACTAAAGAACACGGTGTCGATGCGCCCCTCGCATAAAAAATTATCATTTTTTGGTGGCACACATAAACAACGGTAAATTAGTCTAAACTTGGTATTGCTCTAGCTCTTTTCTACATACATTTTTTTGAACTAATTCACGAGGTGTCTAACGAAGTTCGAATTTATTTAAAAAAAAAATTAAAAAAGAAAGTGATTGAAAGGCATTTTTACATGCATTCGCTCACGCTTACTCGTACGTGCATAACCCAGACCCTTTTTATTGTTATTTGGGGTACCTAAAACAAAAAAAAGAGTTTTGTATCATATTCGCGTGTTTGCCCAATTTACGCGCCACTGTACTATCCTACTTCCTGGCTTAGGTACGTATAATATATTATTTCTTCCAGCATCCGATTTGCAGTTGCAGCTTTTACGATATTTCCGGTTATATATATACACACCCGTATCTGGTCAACCTAACCTTACGTATACATGTCAGTATTTTTTTATATACAAATGTTATCATTGTGAGTTAGATTTTTTTATTAATAATATATTTCAAAGATCTCAAGAAGTCAACTGATGGAAAGAGAGGGAGGGAGAGAGAGAGAGAGAGGGCGAGAGGGAGATAGAAAGGGAGGGAGAGACTAATACTTGTCTTAGTTTAACCTTTGTAAAAAGTTTTTTGACATAGATTTCACAACTTTATAAGGCCGAATCCATCTCAAATTAGGTGGTCTGCGTATGCCTATGTCACCGATCATTTTGAAATTAAAATATTTATGTTCTTCTGCAAAAATTATTTGACCCGTGTTTTTTTTTATTTTTTTGTTTCATCAAAATTTCATGCATTCAGCGATGTCGAAAAATTCCGAGAAAATTCTTACTTAGAAAAAAAAATTTTCAATGTAATTTTCAAACTGCTACTGCTTTATCAGTTTTTTAAGCTTTAAAGCCTGTAATACATAATTTCGCTCAATTATGAGCCCTCTTTTACGTCCTTTTTATTTTCAAAAAAAAATAAAAAATGCATGAGTTATGCATTTTTTACTGAAAATGCACTTTTTAGAAAAATGCATTTTTTACTGAAAATGCACTTTTTAGAAAAATGCATTTATCTCGGAAGAGCCATTTTTTTGGCTCAATTTTTTTTTCGTGATAGAGGACGTAAATATCTATCTAGATGTATATGTTGAATTTTACAGAAAATTACCCCTAATTGTGGTCGAAAAATCGTAAAAATTCAAAGTTGAAGCACACCTCTAACAACTGGTTTTTCTTCTTCTGTAGCAAAAATAATGCATGAAAAGCATGTCGAACCAAGTAAATCGGCATATTGTTTTTCAGGAAGCTACATTTAAGTTTTATTATGGAAATTTAACATGGGAAAAATGGACAAGAAGTGGTCATTGATGATTAACCAATAGTAAGCTAATGAAGCGGCAAAAAAAAATTCACGTAAAAGTAATTAAAATAGAAGAAAAGAGCTTTAATTTGAGACTAGAATCGTTACAATCGGTCGATTCTGTGCAAAGCTACGTGAATTTGAAAACTGCGAAAAATGACCAAAAATGAGCGACTTTTCCCAAATCCACGTAATTCTGAAAATTTTGGTCATTTTGGTCATTTTTCGCAGTTTTCAAATTCACGTAGCTTTGCAGAGAATCGACCGATTGTAACGATTCTGGTCTCAAATTAAAGCTCTTTTCTTCTACTTTAATCGCCTTTTCGTGCATTTTTTTGCCGCTTTATTAGCTTGCTATTGGTTAATCATTAATGACCACTTTTCGTCCATTTTTCCCACGTTAAATTTCCACAAGAAAACTTAAATGTAGCTTCCTGAAAAACACTATGCCGATTTCTTTGGTTCGACACGCTTTTCGTGCATTATTTATGCTACAGAATAGAAAAAACCAGTTGTTGGAGGTGTGCTTCAATTTTGAATTTTTACGATTTTCGACCACAGTTAGGAGTAATTTTCTGTGAGATTAACGAAATTTGCGCTGGGATAGCGATCACTAATGAGATAACACACAAACAAATTTTTCACGCTTAACGCTTATATATAGTCAATGATATAGCAGTCAATATAAAGGTTTTTATCTTTGTGCATAAAGCAATATACAAGTACAGATAAGCACGCAGTATGTACAAAATCCGTGAACGTATACACGCACCTCCTTGTATACATGTGTACGCTCGATGTATTTTATTTTATTATTTTTGTCTTTTAGATTTTTTATTTTTATATCTATCTTGGTTTTTCTGTTTCATTGTTCTTACTTCAGTAAGCGGACGATCATCGGTCTTTGCTGTAAAACAATGTACTTTATCATTACATGTTTTTTTAATCCATAGATGAGTTTTTTAAATTCCACGATACTTAGGAGTAGCAAGCCAATCAACATTATTTACTTTTTTGAATTCATTTACGTCAACGTCTTGTAAATGTATTATTTTAATTGCATCCGTATATTTTTGAGCGTGCTCTATAAAATCATTAACATTTTGAATGGATTCTTGATGGCCCTATAAAAAAAATCAGCTGATAAATCAGCTGATTTTTTTTTATAGGGGAGACTTTCGAAGATTATGCGAAGTAGCATAATGCTTTATAAGTCCATCCACAGTGCCCAGTAGCAGAAAACATTCATTTTATATCATATGGCGCTCGTTTTAATTCATATAATTGAAAGCTATTTTTAAAGTGGCTAGAGGCGCCGTCTGATACAGTGGTAATTTTTTTTATTGAATCACAATAATTTTCTTTCAAGTAGATTATAATTTGTCTACTGCTAGTAAAGCATACGCTGAATCATGTTTTCGGTCATCACTTATGACTGCGAAACTTTATGTCGAATCCCCTTGATAAGACACTGCTGTGAAAATAGAAATTTGATCATAACCCAATGATTTCCTTGAACAGCTTTATTATGAATCACAGCCCAGTTTTCAGCGAAGTCTATTTAAAGAACTAAATGATGTGGGTCTCTTTTAGCATTTTCTCATTCTCCTTTTATATATAGCGTTGTATATTTTTTATATACATGTGAGTACTAACCTTCATAATCTAAACCGAAAGTTCATCTTTAAAACTGAAATTGACAGTGTTTTTTTAATCAAGTTTCCATTATCCCACAAAGCATATGTAATTTCTTCTGTGCCTTCTATATCTTACAGTTTTAGAACATGAAACGTAATTCCCTTAATGCCTGGACAAATTTTACATTCTTGTAAATAACATAAATCAGATGGCTCAGAACACATTGTTGCGTTTATTATTTGTGACCGAATTTCATCTAATTCTGTAACGTTACTCCCTCTGGAATTAATTGCCCCTTGGTTAATACAGTAATATTCAGTACAAATTTGTGTATATATAAACATGTATAATATGTATAAATGGTGACGCAGTGAAACATAATATATAAATTAAACTATGTTGAGTTAAATATGAATATTGCTCTCCAATTGTTTATTATAATGGATCGATTCATTATATTTCAAATAAATTAAACTATGGTGTAGATTTGATCAGTAATGTTTCAGTATGTGTGGTTTTATAAATTGTTTGAAGGCATGCAGTGTATGGTGATCGGATAAATTAATGCGCGCTGACAAACATAGCTGATTCCATTCTCTTTTAAGCCTAAAAGTACAGCAATTATATGTAGAGGTTGAAGTAGAACCATGTTCAATGAGGTTACGAACACCTCTCATAGGATAGGTACATGATTTCAATTGGAATAGATTAGCAACAGATGCATAATTTACGCAATAAATACAGAGACAAACTTCTTTGATGGAGCTAAGTAAGACATATTTTGGTCGCAAACTATAAAACTTCGATTTACCATTTTTAAATGCTTTATACGTTGCTTTCAGACTTCGAGTAAGAAAACGTTTAACTTTCTTCTTTTTTTTATCTTTTATTTTAACTGCATTAACATCACTCTTATTAGGACTCTGTTTTGAACAATTAAAATCGGCATTTATATAATATTCCATAACAATTTCTTCGGTGCTTTCATTAATTGGATAGCCTGTGTATGCTTCTGGTTCCGAATAATAGTAGTTTTTGATACAAGTGCGAAAGTGTTGATTCTAGCACGAGTGTAAAATCATCTTTCGCATGTGTATCGAACAATATTTTTCGATACAGGGGGCGTAAAAGCGATTTTAAAAATTTGCAGAATGTCTAAAGTCGCACTTTACGCACATTGAATCGAAAACTCCTTTTTCTTGTACAAGACTTCGCTCTTTCTATCATGTACATTGTTATGTCTGGAAATAAGGATGAAATTTCAGTTTTCGTTAAGGATGAGGGTAGCAAAGTCAGAATTTTTATTTTTTCTGATACCGTAGAACACTTTTGCAAGACTAAACCAACATTTTGTACCCATTCTGTACAATGGCATACAGTTGATTCGTTTGCTTTTGCAGAAACGTCATAAAGATTGTTCAACTTCACATAGAAAGTATCAGACAATGTTGAAAGTATATTTATTTTTCTTTTTTACCCAATTTTCAATTAATTTTTCACGTATAAGATTTTTCCTCTTAGGAGGCGATACAGATCCTAAGAAAAATGTGCTTATTTCATTATTAAATTCTTCGACACGTTCTGGAGTACTTGGTAAAAAGCCTTCATCTTTATCGACTACGTTGTCGATAACTTTATTATCCCTTGAAAATTCATTGTCAGTGCTACTCACCTATTCTAAAGCACGATTGTAACAAGGTTTACACAGATACGTAGAGGGTATAAAAGGTAAATCCGGATAGAGGTGCTTCAATCGATGAGCAAGATCCTCAAGTTGGTTAAAACGTACGGAACTAGGTTCGTAACAGATTTTTTTGTGTCTATGTAAAAAATCTGCACATTTGAAACTCTTTGTTGAGTAACATTCGGACATCGTCGTTGAGTTGATAAGGTGAAAATATATAATAATTTTCAAAAATATAATAGTTTTAAAAATACTAGAGGTGTAATATATAGCAGAAACCGAACTTTTCTTGGTACATAAAAGGTCTAACGATAGCCATCTAGCGGACAAATGTATAAGTACATAAACTCATACAAGTAGGCTTGTGTACGTGTACATATATGTATATTACTTACGTACGCACACAGATAAAAACCTTTATATTGACTATTATATCATTGACTATATATAAGCGTTAAGCGTGAAAAATATGTTATCTCATTAGTTATCGCTATCCCAGCGCAAATCTCGTGAATCTCACATATACGTCTATAGATATGTATTTACGTTCTCTATCACGACAACGAAAAAATGAGGAAAAAAGTGGCTTTTTCCAGAAAAATGTATTTTTCTAAAATGTGGCTTTTTCCAGAAAAATGTATTTTTCTAAAATGTGCATTTTTCAGTAAAAAGTGCATAAGTCGTATATTTTTTATTTTTTTTTTTTTTAATAACATAAAGGACGTGAAAAAGGACTCAAAATTGAGTGAAATGATGTGTTACAGGTTTAAAAGCTTTAAAAACTGGTGAAACAGCAGTTTCAAAATTATTGAATTTTTTTTTTCTAAGTAAGGATTTTCTCGGAATTTTTCGGCATCACTGAACGCATGAAATTTTGATGAAACAAAAAATAAAAAAGTGCGTGTCAAATAATTTTTGGAGAAGAACATAGATATTTTAATTTCAAAATGATCGGTGATAGGCATGCGCGGACCACCTGATTTGAGATGGAATCGGTTATAAGAGAAAATAATAATTACATAGTGTGAAAACGTTATGAGAGGTTGTCATAGTATATTATTAATAACATTATTAAATGGTAGTATAGGTATTCACATAAGTTTTAAATTTTAATGTTTTTTTAAGATTCCTAATACTCCAAAATTTATTGTGTAAAAATTCTTGAAAGATATTTCTTGATCTGAACGAAATTCTGGCGAATTGAACAGAAAATTACATTAAACTTTTTTTTTCTCGCAAAAAAAAAAAGTTATTGGGATTTTTAATAAAACAAATAAAGATGGAAATTTGATTTCTTCACAGAAAAATGTGCATTTCAATTCTTTACATGCCTGTACACTTTAAAAAACGAGATTCACTCATTTTTCAAATTCGGATCGTTGGAGAATACTTTTTCTGCAAAATCGCAGAATGTCCCTTTTTGTTTCCAGGCCCACAATTGAGATCAAATTTTAAGTGATTGATTAAAAACTACTTATAATTAGGTATGTGGATTTAATCGACGACTTTCGGCGATATCTTACACAAGTATTATGTACACGACAATAGTGTACAAGTCTTTAAAATATAATAAAATTCTACACAAATAAATAAAGTCTACACAGAGAATTTCGGCACACAAACTATTTATCGAGATAAATTGCGCACAGTTAAAATCTACATTAATATTGTAACAGAGATTCGACTCTGTACAAAATGCGCGACACATGCACATACACACACATACACACACACACACGTTCCAATGTAAACAGTCGCGCAAGCAACCGAAGCCACATAGGCAAGGCGGCAGGAATCGCGCGCGAGCGGCACGCGATCGAATAGGGATTTGATAATAATAAGAGAGACAACGAGAGCAATTAATAGAGAGAGAGAGAGAGAGAGAGAGAGAGAGAGAGAGAGAGAGAGAGAGAGAGAGAGAGAGAGAGAGAGAGAGAGAGAGAGAGAGAGAGAGAGAGAGAGAGAGAGAGAGAGAGAGAGAGAGAGAGAGAGAGAGAGAGAGAGAGAGAGAGAGAGAGAAAGTGGGAGAAGAAGGAACGCGCAAGAATCGAGAAACGTTATCGAACCGCGAGAGAGAGCGGACGTAATTGAAGAGGAGCGACGAAAGGGCCGCCGACGGAAAGCCGAGCGAGAGGATATCTGCACTACGGCACGCTTTACTCCAACAACATCGTCAGGGCGGACCCCGGAGTCAACGTCGCCTCAGGAGTCAGTGCACCCGAACAGCGCGACTCACTAGCCGCTCTTCGCCTCGACGCAGCAGCCACGCAGACAGCATCTATGCTAGCAAGAAGAGAGTCATCGCATGCAGGATAGTTAGCAACCAACACTGCCGGACACCCGAGATCTCCGCCTCGCGCCGCCGACAGCACACAGTAAGTGCACGTAACCGTATCGCCGGCTGACGGTAAGTGGATCGCTGGTTAGATCAAGTCATCGGCGGGGCCACCGATCTCTCTCCCCCTGCGTAAGAATTTAGTAACGCGCCGAATTACAGCGCGCATGAAAGCGCATAAGCGCGCCTCGCCTTTGGCTGACCGTCGCTCGACGCACACGTACATTATGCCGCGACGTATATATGCGTAAATTGTAACTTATATAATACGAATTTATAATAAACATAGTTCATCTTATACTAATACGCTTTAGTTTCATTATTCATTATTAGTGGCGAGCGCGCCGCTAATCGTCCCGCTTCCTTTTGCATATACAATTCCAGGGGAAGCGAACGAGAACGCAGCTACCCAGGTAATTAGAAAGCTGCGCAAGGGGACCCACGACAGAGAAGTCAGCGAGCTAGCCCGGGGCATAAGAGGCCCATTCGCACGCGGCTCTCGCCTAACGCGTGAATCCCCTTGCGGAGTTACCTCCGCATTTGTGGCCGTTGTATCTTCGCTGACGCTCTCAACCCGGGGGGGAGAGCTAGCGGGGACAGATTTGATGTTCGATAATTGTTAACCGCGAGAAGGCCAGGTTTCAACGTCACAATATGATCTACCCATGATGTAGATTTTAATCGTATAAACTGTCCCTACTGAAAAATCTCAGGTGAGATCTCAGGTGATTTCTCAGATGAGATCTCATGCAAAATCTCACGCCAAAATCTCACCTGAGATTCTGCTCCAGATGCTGCAGAAAACTTACGTTAATTAAAAATCAGCTTCTTCAGTATTGGGAATGGCCTTTTAGGATGTTTTACCCCCCAAATGAGCTCAAAAATACATGTTTAGAAGCATTTTACACAATTTTTCAATTTTTCAAAATTGATACATGATATCTCACCTGAGATCTCACATGATATATCACCTGAGAAATCACCTGAGATCTCATGTATCAAATTTCAAAAATTGAAAAATTGTGTAAAATGCTTTTAAACATGTATTTTTGAGCTCATCTGGGGGGTAAAACATCCTAAAAGGCGATTCCCAATACTGAAGAAGCTGATTTTCAATTAACGTAAGTTTTCTGCAGCATCTGGAGTGGAATCTCAGGTGAGATTTTGGCGTGAGATTTTACATGAGATCTCACCTGAGAAATCACCTGAGATCTCACCTGAGATTTTTCAATAGGGGTCTCAGTGTAGACTTATATATATGTGTACATTTTTAAAAGTTTTTTTCTTATTGAATTTATTTTTAGTAAATAAAACATTGTAAAAAATTTGCATACCTTTAGGTCTACTAGATTGCTGAAGTCACCTTAAGATATATGGTTTTGAAAACCAATAATAGGCCAATGGACAGAATATGATCATGATTATTCGCACTTAGCGCGGGATTTTAACCTTCAAATCATTCACTTTTTGCATCAATATCAGGACTGTCTCCGTGCCTTCTAAATTCTTGCCAACCATATAAACTCTACTTCAAGAGCTTATTTTTTCCAAACCGGACACCTATCTTATACTCTTCGTAATCATAGCGTCCTTATAGGATCAGTACGTGCTTCAAACTTTAGTTTCTACTCAAGAGCGAACCGACTGAAAAGATTCTGGAATGTTCCATCTGCCATATCTAATAACACTTTTACTATAAGCGTTTTTAAATCCGCTCTTATAAGAGGACTTTTATTAGATACCCGCTCTTATGGGAATTTTATTGTAAATATAATCAAGTATTAATTTTGAAATATTTATCTCAACATTACTAATAGAAATATAACTCTGTTTATTATGTGTCACAACATTTTAAGACAGTGTTCTAGTAGTTTTTTATCAAAATAATTCTTATTTCTACATCAAAATTTATTTTTAAATAATAGATCGCTTTACGCATACAATAATTTTTTATAAATCTGCCGAATGAGTTTTTATAAAACGTACAATAACTTTTGTGTACATTACTTAGTACTTTTCACCAAATACAAAACTTTTTCTTTATTTTTTGAAAATATTATAGAACTAAATCATTCATTTATAAATAAATGATACGAAGAAATAGTACAATGTGCAACTAGGAAGGAAATTTGTCAATTGCTCCCTTATTACACATAGTACTTTTTTTAATAAGTGCAGGAATAGAACCTTTTTATATATGAAAAGTGGATGGGTATACCGAGTCGTTATAACGGGAGACTTATAAGTTCTCTTCCTCTCGCCGTAGCGGGAGGAAAATAGTACATTGTGCAACTAGGGGAGAAAATGAGCTATTTCAAGTGAGGGTGAGGTGTTCAGTACGAGTCTGAAATAGCTCTTCTTCCCGTGTTGCACATCGTATTTTTTTCAACGAGTGCATGAGAGGGCCTTTTTATATGCATGAAAGTTGTATAGGGGATCGTGCATTTCGAGTCGTATACAACCCAGTTTAAAAGTTATTTTATATTATTCTAAACAGGTCAAAAAGCCATAAAATATATAAATTTGACAATAAGAGAACAATTTCACAAAAATTTTTTTCCCCGCTAAACTGTGAAAAAAAGGATTTTTCCCCACTAAAGTGTGAAAAAATGGATTTGATTTCATACTTTCCTAAATCACGCTCGAAATGCGCGATTTTCTACACGGCTTTCAGGCATGAAAAAAGGCCCATTTCATGCACGTGTTGAAAAAAATATTTTTTGTACCGCAAGCACGATTTTCGCGTTTTTTGAACCTATTAATAGAGCCGAAAGCGATCGCTTGCCGACCAGCGGGCGGGAAAAACTGAAAAACGCCCGCTATAGTTTCTGAATGGAGTTTTTAAGATTGTTTAAGAAAATCATCGATATTTTGAAAAAATAGCAAATATTAAAGCTAAAAATATTTAATACAATCTTGGTTCTTGAGTAAAAAGCAATTCACGTTAGCCACACTTTAGTAAATTGAAAAAAACGCAAAAATCTATATTTGCAGTACAAAAAATATGGTGTGTACCAAGGGCTAAGTGGGTTTTTTGACCTCGTGTGGTTGCAGTACTCGTCTTCGGTTCGCAAACGCACTCGCCTTTGGCTAGTGTTAGCTCACCTTCGACTCGTACTGCAACCCCACACTCGGTCTAAAAAGACTCACTTTACGCCCTTGACACACAAAATATTATTACCAAAGATGAACTTCGCGAAGTGCGAATAAACCACCAATTTATATATAGATGAGAGTGTGGTACTTGTTTTCATAGCTTTTCTGGTTATAACTTTTGATACTCTCTTTATTATTTACAGTCGATCCTGGAAAACAACCCAGAGTTCAATACCGAGCAAAAAGGTATTAATTTATATTAATTTGATATAAAATATAATTAATTGAAGATAATATTAACTACAGGAAACAACGGCAATGCCTCAAAAGTAACTTTAATAACGCTGTGATTGGTGATTCCATTTTCAATTCTTATGTAACTTGAATATAAATGATTTACAATATATTTGTATTTTAAACCTACACCGAAAAAAATCTATAATAGCTGTAGATTTACACAGTGAATTCTGCTTGACGCTTCCAAAGCAATTCTTGCTTGGCACACAAGCGATTTGAGCTTGAGTTTCGAGCGGTCGCTACTCTAACCATAGCATCCTTCAAAAACGTAAACATTTACCCGCTCTGTCAAGCAAAAACTGCTTGGGCCTGTAATAAGAAATCTCTGTGTGCTGCTTAACCGAGTCGGCCAGGCAGATTGTGCTTGTAGAAACAGACTTTTTTTCAATATACAATCACAGATTGTACGCGCAACAAATACGGAAAGATTTTTGTTTTCGTAATCAGCAATTTCATCTTATCTTCATTAAAAATCTATTAAAATTATGGATGAAAAAGATGTATTTAACGAAAAATACTTTAAGCCACAGAAATTTTTATTGAAATTGGTGTATTTGTGGCCATACCAGCACAGAAAGAAAGTTGCTAGGACATGCGTGTTACTGACGGTGATCTCAGCGATGTTACCTCACGTACGTGATACAATCTTTGTCATTCATTATAAAATACACAATGGTCTTTTATTACACGTATTGGTTAACTTCTTTGATTTTAAATTATTTTTTTTTATAAGTAAAAATAAATATATTATTATATATTTCTAATAATAATACCTCGAATATTCTAAACATTTTGCCTAATGCCTAGAGTTTTCAGCTTTCTTTTTATAAAAAAGTTGGTTTATAATTTGCAATATTTTCACAGACTATAAGAACGGTTGAAGAATCGCAAGCGGTGAAAGTGAATAGCAATATTTTTATGGAAAATTGCTGTGGTTTTATGTATTTTGCGGGAATCCTGGGAAAGTATATTGCATCAATTCTTTCAGAAAAGAAGGTAATTTATACTTTCAAACATTATAACGGAACATTTTTGTATTACGTAATTAAAAATATAAAATATCTGTTATTTAAAATTTAAATAATGTGAAATATTTTAGTATTATATTATAATCACACATCATGTAAAAATTAACAGAAATGTTTTTAATTATGTGATGACTTGTTTTACTAGTTTAAGTTCATGTATGAGCAAATTTCAAAGGATTGGAAAGAAATCAATGAGAAAGATGAACGAAATATTTTGCAGCGAACGGCAGCAGCTGGATATCGCCTATCCAAGTTATATATCAGTTAAGATCGTGTTTTTATTTTTAACAAATTATTTTGGTACATTATCATAAGAAAGTTCATATTCTTTTTTACTATCATAGCAAAATAACATTATTTCTTATTTTACAGAAAAATTTTATTTTTAAACATAATTAATCTTAAATTATATTTTTATTTGTTATTCCGTAGTGTATGATATCTTTGGTGCTTTCTGCTTCGTGTCAATACCTGCTATCGTACCAACTGTATTGAATGTGGTGCGTCCATTGAATGTATCTCGACCACTTGCTCTTTGTTATTATGCTGAATATTTCGTGGACCAACAAAAATATTTTTCCTATCTATATATCCACACGTTGGTTGTTCATTACGTAATGTTAGTGATAGTTATGAGTGTGGATACTACATATGTTGCTTGCGTTCAACACGTAATTGGATTATTTCATATTGTTGGGTTAGATATTTTATGAAGTACAGTTACAGATTTTGTTACGAAAATTCTATATGAAAAAATTTGTATTTCTTATGATAAAATAAAAAAAAAATTTCTCTTTAGGTATCGTTTACACAAAGCATCTGAACTTATCAAGCGAAATGGCTACAGTAGATACATCATTAACGATACAATTAGTAATAAAGTAGGGGACTATGTCATTTCATCTATTAGAATACATCAACAGAGTATTGAGTTTAGCATACATTGATATTTTTACTATATTTATAATAAATATAATTTAAATGTTCATATACAGCAGTTATATGAAAGTATTTTTATTAGATTTTCTGAAACTCTTCGGAAGGCCTACAACACATTCTTTTTCATGTCTACCTTGGCGATAACTGTTGGTCTCAGCATTATATCAATCAATGTAAATTATAGATTACATAGGCGCATAAAAATAAAAAGGTGGTCTGTTCTTTTGACTAGACCTCCATGGTTCTATGTATTTTGGCCTCTCAAACAGAAATCTGACATCAAAATTTCTCCATCACGTCAAGATTTTGAGATATCTGAAGTTTAAGACTTTTGAGCAGAGGTATGATACAAAAAAAACTGAACAATTTTTCTTTTCAATTTGGTCTACAAAATAATATAGCACTGCTTGTTTCCTTCAAGCTCCACTTTGGATTTTTCTTCTACGATTTTTTCTCCGAGATCTAAATGTGTGAATTTTGGAAACTTACAGAGTTCTTAATATCAAATTCGTTATTTCCCTTGTGACGTTTCATCCCAGCCGCCGTGTGTGCATTGCTACGAGTGGGAACTTGTAGATAAATAAATAAATGGAGGACAACTCGATAAAAAAACAGCATGGCGTGACTCGGCGGGGAATCGAACTCCGGACCATTCCTTTTCGCAACGAGTGCTCTGACCACTGAGCTGAGTCAACCTCATGTTGCTGCTATATACAACCCGATCCGCCTCGTCACGTTGTGCATACTATCCACACTTACCAATTGCTCTCACTAGGCTGAGAGATCACGCGGCTAGGGTGCAGGCGCACAAAGAGACGAGGACGGTCGCTAGCTAATCGTCTCTACCCGGCTGAGGCGGTGGGTCTCCTCGTCAGTAGCGTTTCGGTGTGATACTTGTTCTGAAATAGCATGCAAACGTTTCACAGGGAAAGGAGAGTCCGCAAATAATAATGATTCGTATGACAAAATAACAATTGGTACTTTATTGAACTAAAGTTATAATTCACCGTAGTGTTCGTCACGCCCAGCGCGCTCGCTCGCTCGGTTAATCATGTCGCGGTTATACATGTCGCGGTTTCCTCAAACTCGTAGTTTGACCGGCGGCGGGGACTATCATCCCTCCGGCTTGCATGCCGACGCTTGCGAGATCGAGTCGCATCCATCGGCGACACGAAATAGACTGCCGTCGCACGCGCCGAATTTCGTCTCGTGCTCCGATTCTCATTATTAGTCTCTCTCTCTCTCTCTCTCTCTCTCTCTCTCTCTCTCTCTCTCTCTCTCTCTCTCTCTCTCTCTCTCTCTCTCTCTCTCTCTCTCTCTCTCTCTTTCTCTCTCTAATCCATTGTTTACTTCTTTCTCTCTGTACTTACATGAGTCCTACCTGCGTATATCGCTCGCGCGCAGCTCCTGCTGCCTCGCTGCTCGCTTCGGCTGGCCGTGTAATAAGGCAAAGGTACCCATTATTAAACGCTTTTTCACTAGTCTTTTATATACTTGCTAATTACAAATTAATAAAATGAAAATGAATGAAAATTTTTGTGATAGCCACTGGGCCTATCCTTGTAGAATTATATATGACTTGAAAAATTTAAATACACAACCAATAAATAATTATATCAACAAAAGCAGGCAAGGCTGATATGCTTGTATTATTAAACAGCATTTTAACATTTGTCCCAGTGTTTAATAATTGATGTCCCTATTATGAAACAGATAAAAAGTACCATAATTGATACTTTCATTCCGCTTTCGATACAAAATTCTGTACTCGTACGTAGAAAGACGCCTATGGTTCCAATTCCATGAAAAAAATAAAGAATATATTGTTTAGTTGAAGAATATATGAATCATTATTACCCGAGTATCCATAACCTACAATATCCCGATCTATACCATGCATATATTTCAATTTAAAATATATTTACCTGTTATATCGTTAAAAATATTTTAAGTAAATATTATAATATGTACTTCTTTTATATTCATCTAAATAAAAAAATGACCAGTATTTATCACTTACACACAATATAAGTCAATTCCAGTATCTCACGCATCACTCTACAGGGTGAAATACACTTTGTAGGTTATGTTTGTGTACAATAATTCTTATATTTAATTGAATTATAAGTATGAATGATACAAATATGTAAAGAAAGCAGTATTTAACTTAATTTTATAACAAAATAAACACGAAATAAGTACCTATATTCTTAAAAAAACCTTTTCAACCGTTTCATAATAGGGAAACATAGTTATTTCATGTACCAATTAAGAAACACCCATTTATTTACATAAAAATAGCATTAAAGCCAATATTTTTGTGTATGATTTGAATTCTTGATACAAGAACTGACCTGTAAACTATTTTGCGTTTCAAAAAATTGTTAAAACATTCAAAAATTGTTGAAAACCGTCAACTGTAAAAACCAACTGTTACGACTCCAGTAGCTGTATTTTACATGAGTTTTGAAACGGCATCTTTAAAATATTTTTTTTTGTATTTTGTGGAATCAAATATAATACTTTCTATATACTGTTACACAATAGATACAATGTATAAAACCAGAAAATTTTTATATTTAAGTAAATGATTAATTATTAATTCTAATATTTAGTTTTACGAAACTGTTTCCTAATAGGTACCACATTTTTAAAGCGTTCACTAATCGGTACCTTTACCTTAGCGTGTATACATGTATGTGTATGTGTTCTCCTTGTGCACGTGCGTGTGTGCTTACGCGTATTTTATGTGCGTGGGTGTGTGCGGAGTCGTATCTCCGTAACACCATTTCAAAATTTACATTATTTTGTAAACTATAAATTAAAAAAAATTTTGATCACTTTGTTTTTTAAGATATCTCAAAAATCTTATACTTCAGATATCTCAAAGTGGTGATGTGGTGGGGCAATTTTGACGCCGGGTTCTCGTTTCAGAGGCCTTTTTTATTGCTATGTGTCTGTGATATCAATCTCCGTTTAAGATTGATTTACAATGACTTTGATCTAAATCTTATTGTAGGTTGTAGAGCAGTTCAAGGACATTAGTTATGTTGGAAGAATAGCAAGTCTGTTAATTGGTATAATTACGTATCAATTTTATATTAGTTGGACAAGTCAAAATTTATTAGATTGCAGTTCAGATGGAATAATAAAGGCTATGTAATTAATATTATGTATTAAAGGTGTAATGTTTATTTTTACAAGCAAATAATCTATAATTAATCTTTATAACTTGATTGGTTGCAGTTATGGTTGTGGTTGGTATACATTTCCAGTAAAATATCAACATTTAATAAAATTAATGCTAGTCAGATGCGTTGTTCCTTGTCAAATAACAGCTGGTCCTTTCATGACAGTAAATCTTAGAACTACTGGTCTTGTAAGTGAAAATTCTTTTCTTTATATCGTTATTTTGAATATTTAATATGTACAAAAATTTGTGTCTGGAATGTATTTTCTATTCCTGTATACAATTCGTCTTGATGTTTCTGAGCGAATACGTTTCTTAAAAGTTGATATGGTTATGTAAATTTCAAGGCTTTTAGAACTGCAGTACAGTACTTCACAGTGGCAACTTCATTTAGATCATAATCATAAGAACTTTATAATCAAGATACTCAGCAACTACGTAATAGATTTAGACAGACTCTAGTGTTAATAGAACTTAAAAACACATATTGTAATAAAAACTGATGGGATTATAAAGCTAATTTAAATAAATGTATAATAATGTATATACCTATGTCTAATATTTATGAAATTGTCCTTTACTTTCAAATCTTCTCACGCGGTCAATTTTTGCACTTTTAAATCTGTACCTACCTAATATTGTAATCAACGATTGAGCACATGATTATATACCGAAAAAGAAATCATCTATTTCAGCATTATAGATTTTAGGCAAGACATTATTGATAGTGGACGTTTTCCAAAAATATCTTATTACCGAAGAAAGATCACCAAAAATTGGATGCTTGAATTCGGATGCGATTTACTAAATATTCCATCAAATCAATTACAAGTAGATACTTCGATAAATAGAAAAATATTATGTCATTAATCTTTACGCATATTACAGTATCTAAAACATTATGTTGGATCTGAATTTATTAACTGGTTTGCTACGGCGTGAGTCAAATACGACTCATGAATTTTTTTTCGCTGGGCCGGCATGAGTCAAATACGACTCATGCTGCTTATGCGTTTTTCCGTACTTCATGACATCGAACGGTTCGACAGTTAAATAAAACTTTTTTAAATCATGATTTTCTCATTCTGTAGGATTTTAAAATTTATTATATTTAACAGAATACTGATCCCAAGATATAAAATAATATTTCATATTGACATTGATGTATACTATCATTAACAAGTTTATTGCGTAGGATGGGAGAGTAGTAAAACCTTATACCGATGGCTGAGCGGAACAAGGTCGTATCTCACCGCGCGGATGAAGAACATCGTATCTCACCGCGCGGATGAAGAACGTCGGATAAAATACATATTTTATGAAGTGTAAATACCATAATTTATTTCGGATTGGTACATAATTATGAAATACAAGCAATCTTTGTTTTTAGCCATAAAGTTAACTTTAGCCATAAAGCCATAAAATTAAGTTTAGCCATAAAGCCATAAAGATAGGTAGATTCTGGTTAATATTTCTACCAGGGTAGTCTTTCACAAATATACAATGATCCATACTTTGGAAACTACGCGAAATTGGTCATTACAAATTATGGAAGTAAATAGCCAAATTTTGTTAATCAATTGTTCTCGACCGTGGAGTTCTCATCGAGTACTGTTCTGAGTTTGAAGAAAAGGCCTAGAAGTTGGGAATGGTAAGTGGCATGGTTTCTGTCATGAATTTATAAAATTAAAAGATGCTATAATAAACGATTTTCGATAAAATAAAATAAATTTTTTTTATAGTGAATGGTATTCGTATTCAATTATTTATAGCAATAATTCGCTTGTGATGTGGCGACGTGCACCCCTGTCAATAATCCTCTCTTATCTTAGGGAGAATGTACACCCAGTGTACAGTGATTCGCGTGGAATGTGCCTCCTCTGTTTTAAAATGCTAGAATCCCATTGGACAATTCCAATGTAAGGTTAATGGTTACACCCGAATTGGCTAATGGGATGGTAGGATTTTGAAACTGAGGGGGCACGTTCCACGCGAATCAATGTCCATCAGGTGTACATAAGCGTTGCGCTACGCTACGCTGTCGCATTGATTACTTGTAGACCTCGTCTCTGATTGGCTAATATTTAAATATTATAATAATAATTATAAATAAAAATATGTATTTTAAGTAATAGTAGAACTTTTAGCAGAATTGTATTATTTTTGCATTATGATTTTTGCTAAAGATGCTCCCATTTTATTAACACATTAACTATAAAATAAATAAATATTATTATCATGGCACTCATTTTGTCCTCTTATGATTCCTACTTCCTATTGTTATCAGCTGTAGTATATAATAATTACAAATGTTACTTTATATTATGTATCTCACATTTGCCATCCAATCATTAAATATAGTCTTCACAATTAGTGAAATGATTTGTTCATGGAATGCAACTATTTTATCACTAACTCTTTTATACTTCATACATTTAGGTGAATGTATAATATTATATTGAACCTTTAAATCAATATATTTTAGAAATTTATTTCTGATATCTTATCAATTATTTAAGCTTTCGCCCAACAATGATATGACTGTACATCGGGAAATAACGGAACATGCGATAATGATGTGAAAGCAATGGACTTTGTTATACTTATGGTGAAAATTCGAATGCGCGAAATCTTGGAATAGCATATTTCAAAGGTAATAATGAAGAATTTAAATTAATAATTATTTGTTGAAAATATTCTAGAAAATTATATTTAAATTAAAGTATTTGAAGTAATGTATGAAAATATTTTCGCATTAATTAATCTAGATTAGATTATCTAGATTAATCGTAGGTTTTTTACTGTAATTAACATAAAAATTTAGGTAATCTACAATTTTACAGTCAACCAACGCGTTAATTATGCTGATAATAATGATTGGAGTTGTGCTAAAGTGGTTTTAATTATTAATTAAAATATGTTAATTAATATTAGGACAAATCTCATTTGTAAACTTTTAATGCAACACATTCATTTAAATACAGTGGGGCAGATCTTTTACTCCGATATAATAACATGTTACAATATTTTTAAGAGGGGATGCAATACTTAAAATTTTACTGACTGAGTGAATTTTCGCAATTTCAAGGGTACATAAGTAGAAATACTTCGAATCACACAAAATCTAGCATGCTCTGACCTAAGTTTCATAATATTCTATACCAGTCTATATAAATTTCTAGTCAAAATATGAACTTGTTTTTGCGTAAATTTAAACAAATTTTTTAAATTGGGGGTTTACAGTTGACCCGAACTCTTCAGTTAAATAGGTATATATAGCTATTTATTGAGTTGCACTTACATTCATTTAAAATAATATTGTCTAGTAATTAGTATAGTGTGTACCAAGGGCGTAAAATGGGCTTTTTTAGACTCAGTGTGGAGTTTGCAGTATGAGTCGAAGGCGAGTGCGTTTTGCGAGCCAAAGATGAGTATTGTAACCACACGAAGTCAAAAAGCCCACTTAGCGCTTAGGGCACACCATATTTTTGGTAACGCATGTACTCTTTTTCGGCACTACCGCTTCTCGGAAGAGCCTTATATTTTCACTCGTTTTATAACCCACATAGCATGAAAGGTTCCGGAAGAAAGTTCCAAGGGAGCTTACAGCGGAAAGATTACAGAACCTTCCGGGAAGCTTACTGGAACTTCCAAAACGGTTACATTGGAAGTTTTTTAAATAAGCTTCCAGAAAGATTACTAGAAGGTAACCGAGTATGTTCCAAATACCTTACTATGAAATATTCCATGGAAGCTTTGTGGAAGCTTCAAAAAAGCTCACATGAAACCTTACAGAAAATGATTATTGGAAGCTTTCATGGAAGGTTCCTGGAAGCTAACAGGAAGCTTCTTGGAAGACGAAAAGTTCAATTCCATGTAAAGCTTACTGAAAGCTTTTGCAATATATTCCATAAAGCTTCCCCGGGAACTTCCAGTGAAAATTTAAGGGAAACTTCCATGAAAGATTCTATGAAGCACTCCAGAAAGATTCCTGACATATAAAAAACCTGGCCTAAAGATATAACGGAAGCTTCCAAAAGGGTTACGCTGAAATCTTCCATGGAAACTTCCCGTAAGTTTTACGGAAGGCTAACGAAATGGTTCCAAAAGTGCTACGGTGAAATGTTACTTTAAACTTATGAGGTTCCAAAAAGCTTACATGAAACCTTACAAAAAATGGTTACTGGAAACTTTCATGGAAGGTTCCTGGAAGCTAGCAGAAAGCTTCTAGGAAGACGAAAAGTTCAATTCCATGTAAATCTTACTGGGCGGTTTAGAAATATATTCCAAAAAGCTTCCTCGGGAACATCCAGTAAAAATTTAGGGCAAGCTTCCATGAACAATTCTCGGAAGCATTCTAGAAAGGTTCCTGGCATATGAAAAAAACTGGCCTAAAGATATAACGGAAGCTTCCAAAAGGGTTACGCTGAAGTCTTCCATGGAAGCTTCCCGTAAGTTTTACGGAAGGCTAACGAAAAAAAATTGTAATGTCGATAAGTAGGAATCTGCATTTTTGTCGTTTTGATGCAATTTTTCAACAAGTATATCTTATAATAGTACTAATAGAATCGCTAAAAAAAATTCTGAGTATAGTATTTACACATAGTTGGGAGGACATGAAAATTGAGTTTTTTCAAATTAATTTTTGAAAGTTAAATTATTAAATAATCAAATTAGGTTAATTTTGAACTCCGGAATTATTTTTCTAATAGTAGATACACTATATTATGATGCCTCTTTAATGGTTTTTTCTAATCATGCTTACCATAAACATACAAGAAAATGTCCGCTTAAGATGGACGAATTACCTGAAGTTGCTTGGTACACTGAGAAAAAGGTTTTAGAATTTTTACAATACTTATAGGAAAAATTACTATACTGTGTAGAGAATCCTACCACAAGATCGCACAAATGAGATATTTACTAAAATTCTAATAATTTTTACACTAAAAGTATGAAAAAATTACTAAAAAGTTAATAAAAGTTATTATACAAAAGTAGAAAAAATTAATAAACAGCATGATAAAAATTAGATTTCATAAATTTTACAAAACTTTAATATACATTTTACCTAGAAAACTAGTAAATTTTATTATATTGGATAAAAATTTTTCCTGTACAGTATAGTAATTTAGGAGTACGCACTGCACTGCGCATGCGCGCTACCATCAAAACAACATAACATCGCGTCGAATCGTTCTAACCTGCAATTTTGTTGAAGAAAACTTGCTTTAGATATAGTATAGATAAGTTTTTTTATTAATTACTTTGATCAACACTTAAATAATTATCCATAGATTAATATCCAATTTGTTTTTAAAGTTTGATAAGAATAATTCACTTTTATAAGTATTGTTATACTGTAACATATGTAGACGATTCGAATTAAATCATATAAGTATTCCTCAACGGCGCAAATGGTAAGAAGTTCGCTTGTCAATTCGGAGGCCCAGGTTCGACCCCCCCCCCCCCTCCCCGACTAGAAATTTTCAAACGGTAAAGACGCGGGACGGATCCGGCTGCCGTGATTCCTGATCCGCGCCAGACGAGGCATGTAACGCTGAACCTTATGAGGGCCGGATGATTTTACCTATCGATATCCGTAGGTCCGGTAAAACATATGGCCCTGATCCATCCCTCATTCGGGCAACACACAGCTTATTGTCTCTAAATAATCTTCGTAGTTTTTTATTTAGGTCTCAGGACGCGTCTAATAATACGTAGTCTAGGTGTTCGCGGTAGCTGATGACACTGTCTATAGGTGGTGCGTTCTGTAAATGTTTGCCTCTAGGTGTTAGAACTCATCGAATGTGTATAGTCTAGGTGTTCGGGGTGGCCAATGATGAAGGCTAGATGGTGCGCTCTGTAGTTTTTGGCCTCTAGCTGTCGAACCACGTCCAACGTTTGATCTAGGTGTTCGGGGTAGCCGATGACGGAGACTGGGTGGTGCACACCGAAGGTTTTTGCCTCTAGATATCGAAATGTATCGAATGCGTGGTCTAGGTCATTGGGGTAGCCGATGACGGAGTCTAGGTGGTGTACTCCGTAGTTTTTTACGTCTAGGTGTCGGAATGCATTCAATGCGTGGTCGATGTGGTCGGAGTAGCCAGTGACGGTGTTTAGGTTATGCGCTCCGAAGTTTTCATTGTCCTTCACATTTTTCGATGCATTCCAACACCTAGAGACAAAAAACTACGGAGCGCACCACCTAGACTCCATCATCGGCTACCCCAATGACTTAGACCACGCATTAGATGCATTTCGATATTTAGACGTAAAAAACTATGGAGCGCACCACTTGGATGCCATCATCGGCTACCCCAATGACCTAGACCACGCATTCGATGCATTTCGATATCTAAACTAAAAAACTACGGAGCGCACCACCTAGACTCCATCATCGGCTACCCCAATAACCTAGACCATGCATTCGATGCATTTCGATATCTAAACGTAAAAAACTACGGAACGCACCACCTAGACTCCATCATCGGCTACCCCGATGACCTAGACCACGCATTCGATGCGTTCCAACACCTAGAGGTAAAAAACTATAGAGCGCACCACCTAAAATCCACCATCGGCCAACCCGTACACCTAACCACGAATTAGATGCATTTATAACGGAAAAATGACACGTACCTTATCCGGAAAATATCAGGGCGTTATACCGGCCTGTATATTTATATTTATATATATTTATATTGTAAATGAGTTTATCGTACGGCAGAAACGCAAGTACCTTACAATAAAAGCGTTACATGCCGCGCGAGGGCCTTGCACGGCATACGCCATCCGGCCCGTGTGATACCCACGGCACGCCGTATTCCATTTCTACTCGGGCCATTCCGGCAAGATTTTTTTCATCGTTTAAATTTAATATTATTTAATCATATCTGTTTATTCTTAATAAGTTCTTAATAAAACGAATAAAATCCGTGAAAAAAATTTTTTCTGAAATTTTTCGAGAAAGTCTAAAAATTACTATACTGTTTTATAAAAACTATTAAACTGGCATCTTGTGGTGAGATTCTCCTCTAGTATAGTAAATTTTCCTATAAAAATTATAAAAATTACACAATTTTTTTCTCAGTGTATTGAAAAATAACTTCGTCGAGAATATTCCGTCGGTTGGAAGAGAAAAAATTCCTATCTTGACTTCGCGCGGAAAAAAGTCCTATTTCGACTTCGCGCGTAAGAAAGTCCTATTCGGACACTAAAAAAATTAAAATTTTTGTCTTCAAATCGAATACTTCACAATAGAAGTGTATATCGATGTATAATAGTAAGGCAGAGAAATAATTTCGCTAGCATAATCAGCCCAGCGTGAAACGGAGACTAATATTATTTAAAATTCTACAGCGATTCTCAAATGTAAGTAAATCGTGGAGTGCCTGAGATAGGACTTTCTTACGCGTGAAGCTGAGATAGGACTACTTTTCACGCGAAGCGGAGATAGTATAGGACTTTCTCCCAGCCGACGGTTCTATCTCGATAATATTCAAATCGCTGCACCACGAAAAATCCAAATCAAAATCTTCTCGTAGTTACATACTTAAGTGTAAATTCTACTAGCAATAACTAAACTACCCTGGTAGAAATGTTAACCAACGGTTGGCGAACCGTTTGTCAATTTTTAAATTAAAAACGTCACACTATGATTATGTTGCTATTGTCGGCGAAGAATCACTATTTATATATGTGGAAATATTATATTGTAGATGCTTTAAAATATAACGATAGTTTTAAATAGTTTTAATAAATTTCGATGTTAATCTTAAGTAGAAATGCTTCCATTTGACTAACATGTTAACCAACGAAGTTGATTTATTTTCTACCAGGGTAATAGGAAATAATGAATAAAAGCACGTACTGGAAAACTTCTGAGATTTGCGTATTTCTATTTGTTCCTACCATAGCTTTATTTTTCAAAGCTTAAAAACGCCTTGTTCCTTTTATTATGATTCTTACACTAAACAGAATTAATTATTGAGAACAAAAATGGTTTAAAATAACCAATAGTCTATATTTGGTATAATCTACTTTTATTTCTGTATTTATATAAACATATTACAGTAGGATTCAGTTTTACATCAAATAACCTGACTAGCATTTTCACCTGATTAGAAAAATTGTACATCCTGATTCGATAATACGATCTAGCACCAATTTTTCGCATAATAAATATGGCATTCGTTCCAAGCCTACTCTATTATACATAATATTCTTGTTATAACAATAACATCGCTACCGTGGTTCACTTACTATCGCGCTGGCAGTATGCACTTATGCATATATAGCGTAAATTGTATACATATCTATATTACTCGTATATATATTAACAATAACATTGTAAAAATCTAATGGTTAGACTATAGATAATGGAATAGCATTAGAACGATCTAATAAATTTATTATATTTCTGTTACACTTTGCAGCGTACCACCAATTCACATTTTCTCTCTCCAAAAATAATACTGTAACAATTTTGACTATATCCGCTGCAACATCCCATCCTCCATTCCTTCACAATCCAACCGAATCATTGCACTTTCTATCGCCTAGGTGAGGCACCACCGTGTTTCTTTCTCGCCTGCTGGTACTTGGTGCACTTTCGTCGGAACTTGTGCTTCGCGTCGGTCTTGCCGTCGTCGCTGCGGTCACTCTCCTTGCGTCCCGATGCCGGTCCTGATCCGGTCTTGCGTACGAGCAGCCGAGCCGCCTTGCCGCTCTTGCCCGCCCTCGGCATACCGGGGATGCGTTTGCGCTTCTTCTTGCCTGATTTTCCTGGGGAAGAGGAAAGAATTTTAGAGGTAAGGTAATTTTGACAATTACCTAAGGAGGATTATTGACTAAGGAGCGAGCATGTAGGCGATAGTTTTTTGGTTTCTGAATAAGATTTAATTCGATGGTTAACGATTTTTTATTTTGTACAACAAAGTATTTAACCTGGAAATGGATTTCCTGAAGGGAAATTGTCTTATTTGATCTAATTCAATTAAATTTTGCATATTTTTAAATGGCAAGAAAAATATTTGAGTTTTTATTGAAGTATATATTTATATTGAATTCTGTTTTATTTTCAATACATTCAATACAATTTTGAGCCAGTAACCGAAGAAAAACCTCAACATATTTCAATATTCAATAGCGCACAAAGTCCGATTTTACCGATATATCTGCCGTTATATACTTATATAAAACGATTGTTCTATCCACTCTGCTTTATTGTTCTCAAATCTGGTCTCCATATGTTAATATTCTGATAAATAAATTAGAGTCCGTTCAACATCATTATCTTCGTTACTTAGCATTTAAAGGAAATAGAGCGATGAGCAGGCTGGAGCACGATTATACTGATATTGCAACACATTTTGATTTACAAACTATTAAATCGTTACATCATTACCACGATTGTTTACTATCTTTTAAAATTACCAATAATTTTATAGATTGTAATGAAATAAAGAATTCATTTTTAGAAAAACAGTTAACTTACAATTTGCGTAGTCACAGAATTTTACAGGAAGAAACATCTAATTCTAACTATGGTTTCCATTCTACGGTCAATCGTATCAAACGTTCATATAATCTACTTCCAACTATCGTGAGAATAATTCCAAATATAGCAACCTTCAAACGCACGTTGAACTCTTTTGTTAAAAAATATTAATATTATGTGTATGTAAAAATATTAATATTATGTGTATTTTGCGCTTGTCACCTCAACACCATCTATGTACATATTATATGTATTAAGGGTCTTTGGCCCGTTTAAGTAAATAAAAAAAAAAAAAAAAATATTTATGTTAAGGTGGTTCCCTCGAGATAAGAGTTGATTCAACACATACTTGGAATTACACATATAGGTCAATAAAGACATAACGAATGTCATATCCAAATTTCAGAGCATTTTATCGTTTGGCTTCTGAGTAATTGCTGTGCAAAGTTCCACGGATTACACGGGAGATATATCTATATATATCAAAACTGTCGCGTTTTGTATCTGTTTACAACAATATCTATGCAACGAGATTCAAGACAGACTTGGAATTTTATGTACACATAGAATATATAACAAGGAATGTTTTCGCGCAAGAATGAAATAGATTCATCATTTCATTATTAAAATAGAGCGTCTTAAAAAATCTCGCTTTCGCAGACTTGATATATGTTTCGAGGGTTATGGACGCTCAGCGCGCCAGCGTGCACTCTTTATCTCTCTCGCTCAAAGCTGTCTGTCTCTCTCTTACCGAGGGAACCACCTTAAACATATTAATTTGAGTTGATAATATTGTTACAGTAAAATAATAGAATTAATAAATTCTACTGAATATAGCTAGTATAGATAATGTAAAAAAGTAATTTCAATGTTTGATTCGTTATGTTAAAAGATCATTTAAAAGAAAAAAATCACCAACTTCGCCACACATTTTTTAAACTGATAAACATATTTTTTCCACTCTCAGTCATCACATACCTATAAACAAATAATCTATGAGACTCACCGGCGCCCTGGCTGGAATCCATGCCGGCGATGATGGCCGCCGCGTCGGTGTTGAGCCGCGCCTTGGTCCTGTGAGGCGTCACCGTCACGCGTATGAAGGCGTCGTAGAGGACGTCGCCGCAGGACTCGCCAGCGCAGAACTCCTCGCCGCAGTCGCCGCAGATGCGCACGCTGCTTTCGATGATGCCCGCGCGGTTCTTCGCTCGTCGGATCGGACTGACGAAGCTGCGACGTTCGCGTGCCTGAGTCTTCACTTGCAGCTTGCCCATCTCCACCTGAGATTTCGTTGGTTCGATAATAATTAATTTATGGTAACAAAAAATAACTGATGGAAAGCTCAAAGAACGCACGAGGTGTATTTTTTATAGTTTTCTATTAATATTAGTTTTTCATATTGTTTCTTTTTTTCAGCTAACGTCTCATTATACTTCTTTTCCAGGTTTTTAATAGTACGAACTTAATATTAACTTCCACTGGACCTTCAAAGACTCACCAGTCGAGAGAACATCTCTTCGTCCTGCCGGAGTTTCGGTCTTAGAGAGGTGAGCATTCGCCAGTCAATGGCAACCTGTTGAAGCTCTTGAAGATTTAGTATTCTCATGTCAGGTGGAATTGGTTCGCCGTAGCCCCATTCCCTGTCCAGTGCACGAAGCTCCTTTTTGGTGGTTCGCCACGAAAAATCCTTGTCTCGCACCTTCATATCTTCTTTCTTTACCTGTTGATCAATATTACATTTTTCTTCCAAATACTTATTAATTGATGATTCAGCTTTCAATATTTGTATTGCTAAACCTTTCTCAAGTTCTGTATACTTCATATTATACGATCTGAATCATTAATAAAGGACTTAGAATCTTAAATACCTGAATAAAAAGTTATTTCAACGAAAATTTAACATTAGAGGTTTTTTGATTTTATGTAATACTGTCAGACTTCATACAATTTACCATCCTCACCTTCTCAGCCTTGATTTTAAACTCAGGACAGCACTCCATGAGCCGCCTGAACTCCTCGGCCGAGTTGCACGTGGCCTTGCTCAGATCGGGAATGAGATTTGCGTCCTTCCTGTCGTCCCTTAACAAATCGTCCAGCTGAAAGTTCGCCATCGTCCCGTCTGTAACGTACAGAAATACAGCACCCACCGCATGCTCAGACGTCGCATTCCGTACTTCGCTCGCACGTTCCCTTCGTTATACACTTTATTCCTGCGCGCGCTCGCGCGGTCTCTATACGTTGTCTAGTGTAAGCGAGATGCAGTGCATGACTTATTATTTACGTATGTATGTATGTATGTATGTATGTATGTATGTATGTATATGTACATGACGCGTTGTCGGATTAATTGGAATGTAAGGTGCACGATTCGCGTTCGTCGGATTAGAGCTGCTAGACGTCCCAGTCGTCGTTACGTCGTTTGGCGCGGGGTCAGTAGAGCTCGGTTATCGGTGAAATAGGGCACTCCTGCAGGTCCCATTCTCTCTTCTTCATGATAAGGCCCTGAAAAAAATGGGTCAATGATAAGAGGTGACACATATCCGTGTAAATCGAGGCAGCGGAAGATTTTAATCGGTAGGAGTTTATCAGGTATCATGGTTTTCTATTACACAATGTAATTTGACGTTCATATATATTCTTTATATTTCTTATTTGGAACATAAAATTTGGTACACTTAAAGTACCTTTTCTATTTGATCGATTTAACTTGAACTAAAACGTATTATCTGATACGATTCGATACGTGCTAATCACATTCGGCACTCACAGCACTTTAAGTGTATTGGAATGAATTCTTTATCAAGAAATAATGACGAATGATTAACTGTTTGTTCATAATACTGTCATGAACTACGCAGTATCAAACACAAAAAGAAAAGAAAAAAAAATTAATTTCGTTGATTGGTTTCATGGAATGCTTGATTACTTTTAAATTTTACATCTGTCCTCGAGTAAACGGATATCACCGCCTTTCATTCCAATGTATACTTATTTCCCTCATTCATTCAAATCCAATTGTGTATAATTTCAGTTCAACCCAAAATTTCATCCCTATGAAATCGAAGAGCCCCTTATTCATCATCATTACAATCCACTAACAATCACTACATCCATCGAAACTCACATTCCGCAGCGATGTGAGATGCGACAATATATCTTCGCCGCACCAACCATCCCCGTCGACATGATCGTTCAATCCCACGCGCCGCTCAATATTGATCCTTCCATTCTTATCTGTGTGCAGCGGTACCAGAGAGTTAAGGCTATCCATCGAGGCATCCGCGTCGTAGCTCTCCAGGCGCATCTTGCGACGCGACGAGCTGCGCGACTTGGCCTTCGTCACGCCGTGTTTGCGCCGACTCGGCGACGGCGATCTGCGGAAGTCGCTGCAAAGAGGTAAGCCGGTAAACTAATTGTCAAAATATTTTTTCGAGGGGAAGTTGAGTGGAATTAATAGAGATCAGTGATTAGAGTGACTAAGAGCCGCGTTTTATCTTATTTTTAAGTCTACGATGTGGTATAATATCATCGTTACTGATACGAAAACAGTTTTAAATTTCTCATTAAATTTGATACAATCGCAGCTGACTCCTCTTCAATTTTCTATGTACGAATGTGTCACTCTCCTGTCAAATTGAAGACTTAACAATTGAACTAGTTACGCTGCAAAAATTTCAAGGTTCACGTAGAATAGGATGTAATATATAACCGCTCAATGAAAAAAGAACAAATTTTAGTTATTTACAAATAGCGAATATAGTCTTTTCATAACGGATATTTTCGTGATTTTTTTCCGTGCGGGAAGTACTTATTTTACACGCTATTGGAGAGCGTGCGCAAAGTACGTCCATGCTCTGATCATTTTACTTCGCGCACGCTGCGATTGTTCTGACTCGACTCGTGTGATTGTCGCGCTCGTCGAGTTTTAAAATGCTAGTTTTGCTCACTCCGTTGAATAAAAATAAAGGTTGATATACGTAAGCGAAGTGCATGGACCTCGCGTACTTGTATCGAAATGTACTATTTATTATAGATCCCAGCGCTAGTTTTATCTGAAAGATGAAGCAATATATTATTCCTCCGTGATTACCTCGACCCCTCATCGCTGGTCTCGACCTGCCGTCTCCGCAGCCTCATGCGCCTCTGGTAGTGCGGATCCTTCTCGCTCTGGGTCCTGTAGCGCGTGCCTGGACTGGAACACAGTTTTATCTCTTATCACTACGAGACGATCGCGCCGATCACCGCGCGCCCCCGCATGAAATAATGCCACCCCTCTACGTTGCAAATGATTTTTTCGACATTACCGATTAGCATTCCAGCGAGGCCGTGATTCGAGGCTCGCGCGTGTCTGCGGTAGTACCTTCACTCGTGACGTCTTCAACGACGGTTCCTCTACCTGCGTCGATCTGTGAAAAAGAAAAAGAGAGAGAGATGTCGTGGTTATTTTGAGAGCTAATGTAAGGCGATGAGGTCGGAAAGATCGTTCATTTGGAAGACTAGTGTTATTTTCGAGATGGGGGGGATTAAATAATGAGTATGGCTAATTGAGGTGTGATCGATCGAAAGATGAATGGGAATTATAGCCCGCGTAAAAAAAGTTACTATGGCCTAAATATTGCACATACTATAAGCCAAGTATGGGCAAGAGGTGGCCTATGAGAAACAATATATGGGCAAAATATTGGTTTTATAATGCCACGGCGCCGGAGCCACATTTGGTCAATATTTATACATTTCTTGGACAACTGTTGCCCATATATCGACCGTATATGCCAATATATGGGAAAAATCAATCGATATATTGGAGAACAGTCATCCATATATGAGAATCGTATATACTGTGTCTACGTTTTTGTCATTTCAATATTCTTATAGTGTTTTATGTGAAAGTATTATTAAAATATATTTTTTAACCGGTTGAGTGGTATTGTATCATATATGTACAAATAAAAAAAGTGCCAAAAGTGGTATTGTATCATATATGTACATATTTGAATAACTTTCTATTTCAACGGATTTTTATGAAAATTGGAATACACCATTTTTTGAGATGCTTTAATTTTGGCTCTTCTACCACTTTTGACACGAAATCTGTAAAAAAGCCTACCACTTAACCGGTTAATATAAAATAAAACTATAAAATATTATTCCCGTGTTGAAAGTATTAAAAAACTAATCTGTAAGTGTAGTTCTTTGAATAAAAGAACACAAGACGAAAAATAAAACAAAATTATACAAGGAAAACATAGATTCTAGACAAAAATTAAAATACACAACTTTTTAGTAAAAAAAAACTTTTATTTATTACCCGTGCGGAAAAATCTTTGGGTTCCAGTCCGATTCAATTCAGATTACCCAATTTCTAATTGGGATCTAATTTGGAGATTCAATTAGATCCCAGTGCGAAATGTTACGGTGCGCCAATCCAATTCAAATGGGGCACCCCTTTTAGAATCCATTTACGATTCTAAGACGATCCTAATCAGATCCCAATATAATTTGCATATAAAAATTTATAAATAATTGACGATAAATATATTTAGTTATATATTTTAAATATTACTGTATACAAAAAAGGAGAATTTGAAGTATATTTATAAATTATTTTGATCGTGCATTGCTACGATGCCCATCTCAATCTCTAGCGTTGGATATGGCGGAACCCTAATGCCTTATGATATTGCGCATCAGTAATTTCATTCCCATCGCAACCTGTGTGTGACTGTTTTATTAAACCTAAAAAATGAAAAAATTATTTAAAATAGGAAATACTTTTATTTTATGTATACATGTGTGTGTGTGTGTGTGTGTGTGTGTGTGTGCGCGCGCGCGCGCATGTGGATGTATTTTAAATAATTTGAATATTCAAAAATGTAAGAAAAAAATACCTTTAATCCATTTGTATGTGCCGGTGTCTTTAAAAACTTCATTAATCAGTCCTAAAATCGATATGGTAAAATTTTTTATACTAGATTATATGCACTTATCTAGCGGTGTAATGAAAAAACTAATTTTAACTTGGCTGTGTGGTTCGAATAAAGTTAGATTATTAAATTGTCGAAGCAAAAATGAAATTACACGTAAAATGCTAATGCTAAGATTATGTGTTCCTATAGAATTTCAACGAAGGCCACGACCTATAACTGATGTGAAACAATGGAAAAGTATCGAGTTTAGATTTTTTTATTGTACTGTGGGCCGATAGTCTTGAAAACTATTTTATCAAAAAAATATTATAATCATTTTTTATTGCTACACGTAGCTTTTCGTATTTTATGCAGCGATTTATATGCGAAGTACAATGATATAGTAGAGACGTGTTTGAAAACGTTTTTCATGCTTCTTTCGAAATTGTATCGTTCTGAGTTCCAAATTTTAAATATGCATAATTTAATCCACATTGCAAGTGATGCGAAGGATATGAAATGTAACTTAACTTCGATAAGTTGTTATGACTTTGAAAGTCATTTAGGAGCTTTGAGAAATTCCATTCGAACGCCCTACAGATCTGTGGCTCAAGTTTATAGAAGATTACAAGAAAGAAAAACGTTTGATATTAAAAGGCCCGTTATACCACTGCCTTTTAATGTTATAAAGTCCGAATCAACTAATTTAAATACAAACTGCATTTTAGTATTTAAGTTGAAAGTTAAAGGCATTTTCAGTATTACAACGATTGAACCGAATAACATAGTTTTACTCGTGGACAAAACTGTAGTACGCATTAATAATATATTTTATTTTCAAAATGAACCTCAAAAAATTAAAATACGAGGTAATACATTACGAAAAATGAATAATGTATATAATTACTCAACAGGATCTTCAAAATTAAGTATTTGGGAGGCAAGACAATTTTCTTCGACTGAACAAATTTTTAATTTAGAATCTATTGAATCTATTGTAGAGAATCTATGGGCACAAATGTCTTCTATTGAATTTAAATTTCAAGAAAGGAGGTGAAAAAAAAGTATATATAATGTCAAATTGTTGCACTGAAGTAAATAAATTCTATATATAATATATTTCCAATAAAAATTTTATTAAGCAGTGTTTTACTTGTATTTTGAAAATAATAAATATATATTCTAATTTTATAGAACTTTCTTTCCCTATTAGAATCTTACAGGAATCTGACTGGATTTCCCAAACTTATGATTTAGTAGGGATCTCTGATTGGGATCCAGTTTCGGTGTCCCAATTCGGAACAGAATTTCTTTCCATATTAGAATCTAATGTGAATCCATCTGGGTATCCCAATTTGGGACGTAATAGGGATATCCACGCGGAATCGGACTGGTAATCGGGACACTTTGGATAATTTCCACACGGGTAATTTATTATTATGTACTATATTAAATGAAGCATTCGTTATGGCGAACTGGCAGTCATTGACGGCGTGAAGGGCCTCTGATCTTGTCGAACTGGATGTGTTCAGTGTTGTCGTTGCACTGCGCTTCTGCAGACGGAGTGGAAGCATGTGATAAGTATGGTGCGACTTTCCTGGACTGCACGTTCTCGCTCTGATGCGCAGACGATGACGAAAGCTATAGGCTCATGGCCACGGAAAAACGCCGGCCCTTACGGAAAGCGCGGGAAACACGGAACGTGCGGCCCGGCGCTCATTCCTCGCCACGTTCTGTGTTTCCCGCTTTTCCCGCGCTTTCCGTAAGAGCCGGCGTTTTTCCGTGGCCATGAGCCTATAGCTTTCGTCATCGTCTGCGCATCAGAGCGGGAACGTGCAGTCGGTGCAGTCCAGGAAAGTCGCACCATATTTATCACATGCTTCCACGTCGTCTGCAGAAGCGCAGTGCAACGACAACACATCCAGTTCGACAAGATCAGGGGCCCTTCACGTCGACGACTACCACTTCGCCATAACGAATGCTTCATTTAATATAATAAATTAATAAATAAAAGATGTTTTTTTACTAAAAAGTTGTGTATTTTAATTTTTGTCTAAAATCTATGTTTTCCTTGTATAATTTTGTTTTATTTTTCGTCTTGTGTTCTTTTATTCAAAGAACTACACTTACAGATTAGTTCTTTAATACTTTCAACACGGGAATAATATTTTATAGTTTTATTTTATATTAAAAAATATATTTTAATAACACTTTCACACAAAACACTATAAGAATATTGAAATTACAAAAACGTAGACACAATATATACGGTCGATATATGGGCAACAGTTCCCTGGTAGAAATTGTAATCAACCGTACGCCATCCGTTCGCCAAATCGCAAGGATTTGACCAACCGTTTAACCAAGTTAGCGATAAATACCGCTTATTTCGTCACGGAATCACCCTTGCGCTTGGTCAATGAATGCTTAATATTAAAAATCTTAAATAAAAATCATTTACACAACTTATTATTTAAATAAAACTTTCAAAATTTGTATTATTCATAGAATAATCAAAACCCACATATTAATAGTATTTTTCTTCAGATAAATATGGTTAAATCGGTAACGGGTATAGTTTTATTTGTTCAAATTGAGGTTAGAGCGTGTTAATGTGTAGTGTGCGTGACTTTTTGACGTAAGTCAGAACATGTACAGGTGGATACTTACATTTTTTAAAATTTAAAAGTATCCTATATTTAAAATTTGAAAGAATCCTACATAAAAGGTATTCTACATTTAAAATTTGAAAGTATCCTACATAAATTCTTCGTACTCGTATTGCTCCGTTTTCTACACGGTGCTCCGTTACCATCTGACCTTTACAGTGAAGCAAAACCACGCGATCCCGGCAATCCCGTCACGTGACTCGTATGAGTCTGCGCAGTTAAATACTTTTACCTATACATAACACATGAACCTGCGATCGCACTCGTGTGTATGTAATATGTGCACGGAGAGAAAATTGTAGCTATAAACGCATGGATTCTCGTCATGCCGTTTTCGCAGCGCCCCCTACGCTCCGCTTGCAACGTCTCCATGCGATTAACGCATGAGCCATGCGCTATTCCCATAACTCTGATGCTAGAATCGCACGGAGCGGTTGCGAATATAGTATGGAGAGGCGCGCCGAAGAATAGTAAGCCGCTCCATACGATATTAGCTACACGGAGAAAAATATTCTATTAAAAATTACTATGTTTTATTGTAACCGGGGGACAGACTTGAATTCTTAAAAAAATTACTATGTTTTATAGCAAAAATTGCTATAAATGTAGTAAAAATTACTAGAAACATAGCAATTTTTGCTAGAAAACATAGTAATTTTTTAAGAATTCAAGTCTGTCCCTCGGTTACAATAAAACATAGTAATTTTTAATAGAACATTTTTCTCCGTGTACAAATTTCTCTCCGTGTGTGTATTTATGTGCATGTGTGCTTGTCTTGCGGAAAGCGGGATGCGGACAGTAATTTCGGAGCATAGCCCACGTGCTACACTGTCTACTTAACCTTCAAATAAATTTACTCCCAACTTCATTCAAATATTTTTTTAATGCATTACAATAATTTTTATTATTGTTTATGTATCAAAATCTTTTTACATATCTATATTTCTTACTAATTTCTATTATTGTTTTATGAGTTACTCAATGTTTTATTATTAATTGATAGTCCACCAACCGTTGGTTAAACATTGGTCAATATTTTTCTTATTCGTTGGCCTAAATTATTGGCCAACAGTTAGTAGATAAGCCATCCGAGTTGGTTTATTTTGTACCAGGGTTGTCCAAGAAATGTATAAATATTGACCAAATGTGGCTCCGGCGCCGTGGCATTATAAAGCCAATATTTTGCCCATATATTGTTTCTCATAGGCCACCTCTTGCCCATACTTGGCTTATACTATGTGCAATATTTGGGCCATAATAACTTTTTTTACGCGGGAGGTTTATTTAATTTACATTGGATGAAGATTTCGTGCCGTTGCATGTATACAAAACTGTTTAAACTTAAAGTTATCAATTTTACAGATTGTATATCAAAAAAGTAAATCATCGAAAGTTCACATATTTTTTATAACCATTTTGGTCATTATTCACAAAAATTTAGTTACGAATTGATAAATAATTGTCTAATAAATTTGACTATTTATTTCGAATATTCTTTATGTACCTATGAATATTTATTTATTTATTTATTAATATATCAGAAAATTACATAGAAACGTAATTCCGCAAAGGAAAATAATATTTCCTGTGTGCGGCCCTGATGTTACAAAAAACTAAACTTAAATTTAAACTTAAAACTAAATAACTATAGTATATATATATCGCTTTGTGTAAAAAAAGAAATATATTATTCGGCCAGTATAACAAAATATAAAATATAAAATGTGTGTCTAACATTTAGTAAATAATTAACAGGAATTAATTCAAAAGTTTAAAAGATCAAAAATTAACTTTAATCCATTCTTTAAATTTTTTTTTGGTGGATGACTTTTTGCTATTCAATGTTTTATACTCCTTTGGCAAACTATTGAAGATCATAATCGCATTAATGTAACTGTTTTTTATACTAATTGTTTTATCTCTTTTGATAATAAATATAAAAATAAATATAAAAATATATAAATGTTACCATAACAACGCTTATCTTTTCCTTTATCATTTTTTCGTCCTGTTGCTATCACTTGTACTGTGCAGCAGTTCCCAATATTTCTTTGTAATACGCATTTCACATTTGCCCACTAACCGTCAAGTATCAAACACAGCCTTTGCAGTTAGTAAAATGTTCTCTTCAAGGAACCTAATTATTTTATCTTTTGCTCTCTTATACATCATACATTTAGGTAAATATACCGCGCTATATTGAAACAAAAAAATATATCTTATTAATTCATTTCTAATGTTTTGTCATTTATTTTAGTCTCCGCCCGACAATGCTACGAGTGTGATTCGCTCTTAAACGCAGAATGCAAAGATAATCTCAAAGCTGACTTTGCTCATACTTGTGGTGGCAATCGGAATTCGCAAAATCTCAATGTAGGATTTTTCAACGGTAATAATAAAAAATTTAAACTATTAATAATTATTGAAAGCATCGTAGAAATTTATGAATAAATCGAAGTATTTGAGAAAAAATTCAATCTCTTGTTAAATATTTAACACATAATGAAAATATTTATACATTAATTACTAATCTTGGTTTTTTTATTGTAATTCTCTTAAAAATTTATGTAATCTACAATTTTGCAGATGCCTATCCAGTCAATTACGCTGATACAGAGAATTGGAGCTGCAGTAAAATAGTAGCAAGTGAGTTCTAAAAGATAACATTAACACTTTATTGCTTATTGTTATTAACATTTCTTGAAATGATCAACCAAGGTTCATTCTACAATAAAATATTTCAATTAATATTGAGATAAAGATTTGTAAACTTTTAATATAGTAGATTCATTTAGATAGAGAAAGATAGACCTAATACCTATAAAGTAGTATGATTGAGTTTTCCTGATACCATTTTTCAAATACCTACAATTTAGAAATAGTACATTACGATACGAGTGCGCAAAATAGGTGATTCCCTCACGAGCGGAGTTTGTCACCCGAACGAAGCGCATGAGTATCGTATACTATTTTTCCTATCAAATTGTGCAATGTTCGAGTCTGCACACGCACCTGCGCGCATAAACTACCAATCCTCCACACGCTGTGACGTAGGTACGTGTGGAACAGTGGCAGTTTGCGCACGCAAATGCGTGTGCAAACTCGAATTTTGCACACGATGATAGGAAAAAGTATTTCTACTATCTGTAAAAGAGCGTTTAAACTAAGGTCACTCTGGGTATTTCGGCCACAAGCTGAAATTTTGTTGTAGGTTTCTGCAAGCTTGTTAAGAAAAAACTATAGATAAAATATCTTTCAAAAAATTGAAAACACCCTAGAAGTGATATTGACTTCACACTAAGAATTACCCAGAGTTACCTTATATATTTAAAAAATAACAGAGTTTAGAGCAGTATTTAACTGTGGAATTCAATTTATTACTCTCATGAAAAATATAAATCTCTGTATATTTTTTTACTTTCTAAACTCATTATACGAACTGTATTTTATGTTAAAGGCAATGGAACGCTATCCATGACTAAAAGATCCTGTCTGCCTAAACAAATATCTGCAGAATTTTGCAAAGCAGCTGAACAATTAGCAAACCTACAAAATGTAAAACTCAGTCATTGCAGCTACTGTGACAGTGATTTATGTAACTCGTCATCAAAGTTTAGTGTAAGTTATTATTGTATAGGTATTATAATATCTGTTTTAGTGTACATGAGATAAAATGTTAAATATCTCCTTTAATGATTGTAAATCTACAATTAATAATAAAAATATAATTTGTGTTGTATTGGTTTTATATTTATTTTTTTTCAAAAACATTTTTCCTCTTTGGTCTGAATGTGAAATTTAATCTTGTGTAATATCATTTATCGCATAATTACCAGAAACTCCACTATTTTTATTCTTCAGAAAAATGATACGAGACAATCAGCTAAAAAACTTGTGAAGATTCAAAATTTGTTGAAAATATGAAGAACAACGCGCCTTATATTCACCGTATAAGTATTATACGTTAAGCTGTTTTATTTACATCAGATTCGAGTAAATTAGAATATAACATTCGGCAATCTTAGTGAAAAAGTTTAACAGCAATTTAAGTCCGTTAATCAAAACCGGCACTTGGGAGGGGTAGTGGAACTACACCAAATACATACAAGTCCGTTGATTTCTGAAAATATTCGGGAAAGAACCGGTAACGTTAATGTTGTATCCATATAACAAAATCAATGTTTCGTCAAGGAGTCACCGCTATGAATACAAACGTATCTCTACACGTTCAAAATAGAAACGTCGCGAGTTAGGTATTAATATATGCACGTGGACGATAGACAATGACCACGTACGATACTATAATTTTGATTTATCGTAGTGAAAAAAAATATAACCCATTAAAGAAAAAATTTGTTAAATAAAAATTTACGAGTCAACTTTTTTGGATCGTCTGGACATTATGATCAATTCGGATTTTGTCAAAACGAAGACGGCGCTCGCAAGCATTTTGCACAATTTTTTTAGCAGCTCGCGGACCAGAATTTCAGATGAGATTTTTCAGTAGGGCAAAACTGTCACTGCACGCTTGTACTATAATTACACTTATAAATACTTTTCAGATATATATTTTCACATATAATAGATTAAATTCTCACTCCTAAATTCACTTATGAATACAAATAATCAAACACTAAGAAAAAAATCTTTCTCTGTGAGGAAGCAAAAACTCTGCAAAACAAACTGTTTAAATCACATTGTTATGTATCTTTGCTTATATGAGCTGTGCAACTGTGTTTGCACTGGTATTAGCAGACAAATTATATATATATATATATATATATATATATATATATATATATATATATATATATATATATATATATATATATATATATATATATATATATATATATATATATATATATATATATATATATATATATATATATATATATATATATATATATATATATATATATATATATATATATATATATATATATATATATATATATATATATATATATATATATATATATATATATATATATATATATATATATATATATATATATATATATATATATATATATATATATATATATATATATATATATATATATATATATATATATATATATATATATAATTACACTGTTTTTTCTATTGTCTTTAGCTTTGTATTTATGCTACGATGGCGATCGAAAAAGATTATGAAATTAGCTTTCATTGGAGTTTTGTTTCATTAAAAAATATCAATTCTTCAGGAAGTTAGAAGCAATAAAAAATAGCGTGAAAGATGATTAAAAATCGACTGGACTTCATTTTAAGGCACCAACATTTTTTTTACGCGGGATTTTATTTCTTTAATATGCGCATTCCTTTCAAGAGTTTATAAATAAATTCATCTGTGATGCTTACTTTTTTTTATTCCAAATCATTCAAAATCTAATTTAATTACAATTTTTTAGCCAATCATCCTGTCTCTTACGCGAAAAATGAGGAGTGGAGCTGCGCTAAAGTAGTAGCACGTGAGTACTGGGAAGATAATATTAATACATTTTTTGAAAAATAAACAATTCAATATATATAAAAAATACTATAACAGTATAAATATTTGCGTGTACTTTAAATTCACTATCAATCTGTATTTATTTATTAATAAAATTACCATATTTTTAATAATTTTAAATTCGTGCCTTAATTATTAAGTAAGAACTCTTACCTTTAATTAATTTTTTCTCTGTGTATACGAACTTTGTACTCGGAGTGTTTATTTATCCAAACGACACCGCAGGTTCAAATCCGGACTGTGACGACCGACTATATCTTTGTATCTCCGTTAGTTTGGAACCTACTTGAAACTGTAAGTCATTGCCGCGTGAGTTATGCATGACGGAACTATTGCAAAATAAGTACTTATTAGCAGAGCAATGGAGGGGTATAACGTCAGACTCAGAATAAGGACTAGCTGAAGAGTGAAAAAAATAATAACAAATTTAACAACTTTTTTTATTTTTCATAAGACTTTTTAACGGAAACTATCACCGGCTGATCTTATATTAATAATTTTTCGACTATTATAAAAATTGTGGCGGTATATGCAAAATATCCTATCTCCGTGCAAACTTCTTAAGGTTGTATTGCCTATTCGATTCAAGTCGCGAGTCAGCATTACTAAATATTATCAATAATTAATTATCAAATCGTATTTATAACTTTTTGTTTAATATGTTTATAAAAATACACCAGGCAAAGAGTTTAAGCCTTCAAAACCGAAAGTCGTACCGAAATTTTTGAAGTATTTCGACTTTTAAAATCATATGTCTTAATACATTTTCTGATTCCACAATCTGTTAGGAATTCTTCTTCGAACAATATAAGACCAAAAAATAAGAATTGAATAAAATTTGAAAATGCAGCATTATTTTGAATGAAATAAAAAATGTATGACATACGATTTTTAAAAGTTGAAATACTTAAAAAATTTTCGGGTTTGAGGGCTTAAACTCTTTGTCTGGTGTGCCTTGATAAAGCTGTCAACTCCAAAATAAGTAAAAAAGCGTTCATAGTAAATTATTGATATTTTAAGTAATGGACTAACTTTTGACATGGACGATAAACATTTCGCTCACCTTAAAATTTAGCACGGCGGTGATAGAGTATGTTATTACGTCGGGCAATAATGTCCTAGTTTTCTACATATAGAAAGATTTCTTTTTTATAGTCAAAAAACCGTTTGGTTGGTAAAAATTAAGAGTCGCGTCCACGCACTTTTTTATAAGCTCACATACAAATTATTTTCTATATTTCAGACAATGCTACATTATCGGAAACTTTGAGATTCTGTATAACCAGAAACGAAAGCTCAGGTTATTGCAAGGCATTCGAAAAATCTATAAAAGAAGTAAATAACGCCGTACTCGATCATTGTAGCTTCTGTGACAGTGATTTGTGCAACTCGTCATCAAGCTTCAGTAACAGTTGTTATTCCATAGGCATTTTAGTATTGGTGTTTATCTTTATGAAATAATATTACTCTAAAATGTTAAATAACTATCTGTAAGTTTTATAATTTAACTAATAAAAAATGCACTTATTGTAGTTTATTTTCGTCATATTATATTTTTTTAAAGAATCTTCTTTAAGAATTTTTTAGATCACCTGTATATCTGCTCCTACCTAAAGTACCTACTAAAAGTATGAATTTTAAGTTTTTTTACATACTTTTCTTTAATAGTGCTTTCACAGTAACGAGTATGTTAGAATTACGTAAGTCTTATTGCTCATCGCAGAGATACCGAGTTTCTTCTGTGTCATGAGCCATGTTTGAGAGTTCGAAATTTAATGTTCTGCTACAAAGAATACGTTATCATGTATCTTCGCGTATACTCCACTAATCTCCTGATTAAGAGAAATGGATAATCTCTGCTTAAGTTTCGATAATCTCTAAGCAGCACTTTTGGATTTACGCGCTACCTCACCTGAACCCTCGAATAAATCTTCTTATATCTGTAGCATCCTCAAGCCGTAGGTTATACCTTGCTCTACTTTCAAATTCTAACCTACACCAAATTTTATTGCATGTGCACGACGATGTCAAGTGACATGTTCGCACCTCAGATTATGATTCGCGCTTTTGAGAAAGTCAAATCGATTCGGAATTTGGTAACGCTACGTGCGTCAATCTAAACTGAGGATGCCCAAAGATGAACAGTAAGTAGATTAATACTGATGAATATACAAAAACTAAGCGTAAGGAGAGAAAAAACTAAGTATAAAAATCAAGATATTATCCAACATTCATTGATAAAGATTCCCCATTGGTACATCCACTAAAAACTCGCCGGCAAGCGAAAACTGAGCGTAACGTCGCGCATTAGTAACATACCAGGGTCAAGCGTGCACATGAGGCGTAACTGATGCTGAGCTTGCGTGCAAAGTACAACTGAGTACTGAGCTTGCGCGCGAGGGCTTTTCGCGTGCTCAGATTTCATGCGAGAGCTGTTCGCGCGCTCCACTCGCGCGCTAGAACATCGAGGGTCGTGTCGACGCGTGATCGGTATGGCTGAGACTACACGGGTGTGCGCGCGCAGCACGTTCTCATAATCGGGAGATTAGTGGAGTATACTCGAAGATACATCATAACGTATTCTTTGTAACAGAAAACTAAATTTCGAGATCTCAAACATGGCTCATGATACAGAAGAAACTCATTTTTTCATTTTTTTTCTTTTCGTGTGGTCGAATTTTGCAAGTTCATTTTAACACACTTTTAGAGTTTGAGTTTGAGTTTACTAAGGCTAAGGCCTCAAGGTCCGTGGTAGCCTAAGTAATACAGAGAAGAATATGCAATGAAGTCGGTGAAACAACTGACGGGCGCTTATCCCTTACAACAATGTCAAAAGATGTATGTAAAAAGAAAAAAATAAATTAAAAATAAAAATTATACATAAGAACTTACAAATAAAACTTATAATAAAACGAAAGATATGTACATAAAAATAAATAAATAAGTAAATTTTTGCACAAATACATTAACAATCGCGATTGTACATGAATTCGTTTAGGCGCCGTTTAAAACATGGCTTACAATAATCGCAACGCAAATCGTGAAGCAGATTGTTCCATATTGTAGGCGACGCCGATAGGTACTCGGTATCGAAATGAGGGATGACCATTTCCAAAGATGACTGTCTCTTACTACCCAATCCACCGCGATCTTTGAAGCGAAAGTAGCTAGAGAGGTACTGTGGGCCGCTTTTCAGAATCGAAACGAGCAGACATACTCCGAGGTAATCTCGGCGCACTTCGAACGGCAATAGATGGTTGGCAACATAGTCGGCGGTGATATGCTCAAAGATTTTGTGAGCAAAAATTTAAAATGTTCCTTGCACTCACTAAATTTATCAATCTTACTGAAATTTGACTGATAAATTCAAACCCATGTAAGAAATAAAACTTGGTATTTTAATAAAGAATTTTCTCTGATAAAAATGTAATTATAATCAATATTTTTAAAAACTATTTTTAAAAAGATTTTTTTTTGTCTAGCGGGCCGAAAGTACTTTACTGCAAAATAGTTGCGTAAAGAATTTTAGTAAGTACAAAAAAATCTAACTCAACTTTGTCCCTTTCGTCCAAAAAACTAATTCTATTGATTTGATGATATATTTACTTCTCAAATTTAAAATAATGTAATATAGTAAATCTACTATGTTTGCAAAATCAGCGTTGGAAAGAAAATAACATAATTATTATATACATAATTTTTGAGAAATTTTTTATAGGAAATTTCTTATTTTACAAATATATCATTTTTTAAAGATTTATTTTAGCAATGAATAACATTTTTCTACGCTTGGTATAAAATTTTCGTTAATACATTTTTCGAAAAAGTGGTTAAAAGCAGAGAAACATTGAAATATTAGGTTCAAAGCGCTTAGGGAAAAGCGCCTCGGTAATTTTAAAAATGTATATTATAGTATGAAAAAGCTCAATTAAATTTCCAAGATTTTTTTATCTCGAGATACAAAATGCTATTCAAGCTTAAACCTGTGCTACCGAGTCTTATTTTCTAATTCAGGAACCTGAAAAATATCAAAAAACTAAACTTTGATTGTAGTTTTAAAAGTATTTTCTGTTTTTCTTTAAAAAAATGTCATACTTTGAATAATAATTTAACGTATAAACAATATTGCAAGACTAAAACTATTTTACTTGATATTTAATCATTTATCGTAACAAGAATTGTAAAGAAAAAGAAATATAAAAAGAAATATAATAAAACTTTTTTAATGTTGATGTTGTAAATATATAAATTGACGCATTTTATATGCATCAGTATGTAGAAGGTAACTTAAAAATCGTTCTAAGTACGATTTCTCTCAAATTCATAATAATTATTCTTCTGCAAAAAAATAATGGAACTTATTCACGAAACGGTTCCACGCATCGTGCCAACATAATCCCTCAATCGTGAACGTGTCTAAACCCGTAAGAGCGAGAGAGAGGTTTTCATTCCGCCGCATGTGAATCCACACGGAGAGAAAATTTTCAGTAAAAATTACAAAAAGTTCGATAATTTTTACCGAACTTCATGGTACTACGGTAACAGACTGACATTTTTGTAAATTTTACAGAACAGTTCGGTAATTTTTCTAAGCCCTTACTTTTTACTGAACCGTTCCGTAATTTTTACTCTTTTTTGAGTTATAAATTTTATAGAATATGGCGAATATGGTAATTAAAAAAAATTTATCTATTTATGGGAATAATTTATATTAATCGCACTTATCGCCATTTTAATAGTTGGGAATCCAGTGTTGCTTTCCTTGTGGTGTAAGATAAGATGTAAATATGAACGCCGCTTTTACATAGGAAATTTTTATATCTAAAGTCCTAAACATATCTAACTACTATACTACACATAACCTAAGTAATGCCTTACATTTCGCAATACGCAAACGCTTACATATGAACTTTAGAAACTCACCGGACTTATATACTAACTGAGGAAAGTCGTGGTCACTTGCGAGTTTCAATATTCGCCATCTACCGGTTGTGCACGGTAATTCTCGCTGAAATTCAAGAACGCGCATGCGCACAACAGTCAACAGCGCCACCGCGTGTTACGCCAACGAAAACTTCCAAACCTTCTCTTAAAAGTTACTGAACAGTTCGGTAATTTTTACTGAAAATTCTATAAAAAGTATAGAAAGTCAAGTAAATCCGCTCATTTTGGCAGTCTGTTACCACAGTACCGAAAAGTTCAGTAAAAATTGCGGAACTTTTTGTAATTTTTACTGAAATTTTTCTCTCCGTGCACCGTCACTAACCTAACGCGCAAAACAAAATGTATTGGCACACGGTATATGTTGAATTCTACAGAAAATTACCCCTAACTGTGGTCGAAAAATCGTAAAAATTCAAAGTTGAAGCACACCTCCAACAACTGGTTTTTCCTATTCTGTAGCAAAAATAATACACAAAGACACGAAGTGTGTCGAACCAAGGAAATCGGAATAGTGTTTTTCAAGAAGCTATACATTTAATTTTTCTTATGGAAATTTAACATGGGAAAAATAGACGAAAATTAGTCATTAATGATTAACCAATAGCAAGCTACTGAAGAGGCAAAAACAAATTTCACAAAAAAGCGATTAAAGTAGAAGAAAAGAGCTTTAATTTGAGACTAGAATCGTTAAAATTGGCCGATTCTGTGCAAAGCTACGTGAATTTGAAAATGGCGAAAAATGACGAAAAATGACCAAAATTTTAAGAATTACGTGAATTTGGGAAAAGTCGCTCATTTTTGGTAATTTTTCGCAATTTTCAAATTCACGTAGCTTTGCACAGAATCGGCCAATTTTAACGATTCTAGTCTCAAATTAAAGCTCTTTTCTTCTACTTTAATCGCTTTTTCGTGAAATTTGTTTTTGCCTCTTCAGTAGCTTGCTATTGGTTAATCATTAATGACTAATTTTCGTCTATTTTTCTCATGTTAAATTTCCATAAGAAAACTTAAATCTGGCTTCCTGAAAAACACTATGCCGATTTCCTTGGTTCGAACCCGCTTTTCGTGCACTATTTTTGCTACAGAATAGGAAAAACCAGTTGTTGGAGGTGTGCTTCAACTTTGAATTTTTTACGATTTTTCGACCACAGTTAGGGGTAATTTCCTGTAGAATTCTACATGTACACAAACAAACACAACCCTTAGCAACCGATGGAAGCAATAGGAGAATGAAATTAATAGATTGGCTTCAAAATAGCGGCGCCCATAAAGTGTTCTGTCTTTTATATTTGGATTATTATATTTGGATTCTTATTATTTTGGTTGGGTTTATCTAATCTGCTGTACGAAGCATTAAGTTTCTTGTTCTTCGTAAAGTACTCGATGCTAATTTTCCGTAATGACTACAAAGTGACTTGAGTTTTTAACTCTCTTTGTACTTAGCCCGAGTATTGTTGTACAAATCATATACCTATAACTAAAATTAGAATCTGATTTTGTGGTTATAGAATGTTTGTAAGATTTGTCGTACGTAAAGTGGAAAATCATGTGTAGAATAAAATAAAGTACTTTTTTCAACACGTGCATGAAACGGGTCTTTTTTGATGCCTGAAAGCCGTGTAGAAAATAGCGCATTTCGAGCGTGATTTAGGAAAGAATGAAAAAAATCCATTTTTTTGTCCTCAGGCCGCAAAATGAATTTTTGCGGCCCGTATAGAAGCCGCGAAATACTAAATGTAAGCCCTAGGGCACAAAATATATTTAGTATTTCGCGGCCTCTATACGGGCCGCGAAAAGTCATTTTGCGGCCTTTGCACAAAAAAATAGTATATACTACCACTCTTGGCGAGTGCGAGCTTTGGGGCCAAGCGCAGCGAGGCCGCCAAAGCTCGCACTCGAGGGAATGATACATTTTGCGTCCTTGGTGCATAATATACTATTTTCACAGTTTAGCGGGGAAAATCCATTTTTTCACAGTTTAGCCGGGAAAAATCCAGTTTTTTACAGTTTAGTCGGGAAAAATCCATTTTTCCACAGTTTAGTCGGGAAAAATCCATTTTTTTGCCTGGCGGGCCAAAAGTACCACTTTTGCTCCCGGCACCCGATTGCGAAGGTTGTATTTTCGGCCTCGCCAGGCAAAAAAATCGTATATGCACCTCGGGAGCAAATAAAGAATGCCTCAGATCGCATGTTTGTCACCTTTTGTGACAATTTCCATTAGATCTGGGACATTCTTTTCTTTTACTCCCTAGGTGTATAATATACTATTTTCACAGTTTAGCGGGGAAAAAATTTTTTTCCCCGCTACAACGAATCTTTGTGAAATTGTTCTCTTATTGTCAAATTTATATATTTTATGGCTTTTTGGCCTGTTTAGAATAATATAAAATAACTTTTAAACTGGGTTGTGCACGACGCGAAATACACGATCCCCTGTACAACTTTCATGCATATAAAAAGGCTCTCTCATGCACTCGTTGAAAAAAATACGATGTGTAACACGGGAAGAAGAGCTATTTCAGACTCGGGTGAGGTGTTTTCAGCACTTGTCTCCGTTTCGGGCGCCTTCGGCGTCCTCGACTACAACTCATGCTGAACCCCTCGCCCTCGCTTGAAATAACTCATTTTCTCCCCTAGTTGCACAATGTACTATTACGTACTCTCTTTACGCACACTCATAATATCTTACTACCTACATAATAAACTATTATCTTAGCGTTTTGTCATTGCCACATTTAACTGTTATCAGATATGAAATATAATAATTATAAGTATGACTTTATACTATTTATCTATCATTTTCTAACCGAATGTTAGATATTAATTGAAATATTTTACGTTTGAAATACAAACATTTTATCGATTATTCAAGTAAAAATATAAGGCTCTTGCTATTTGTACGTCAGATGTACAGTACGTTGATTCAGAGTAAGTTCCAAAATAACCCACTTTAGTATTTATTTGGTTTTGACATCCGACTAGAGAAATTATATCCCGTTATATATAAATGTATATAATTTGTATACGTGGTGCAAAACACCTTTTAGGGTGTAAAACTTTTCGCACATAATATACTTAGTTAGAGAAATTTTAAATTAATAATATTTTAGACATTTTTATGCTTGTAATAACATTTATGTGGACTCTCATAGAATAATATCCCATTGAGCGCGGAATGACCATTTAAATATTATACATTCAACGTAATAATTAATTACAATCATTGTTCTATCAATTACTCTATCAGGATCTAAGAATCATTCAATCCCTTGAAGAATAATTTAATTAAGGTGATGCGATACCCACGATATTACTCAAAATTGGGTTCCTGTTTTCTCATTCAATTTTTAATTTTAAGAAAAAAATTCTTTGATACATTGTAGTTCTTTATTAAACTTAAAACGTGTCAAAGAGTCTTTTTCTAAAAGTTTAAAATTGAAGGAGAAAAACGGGAACCCAGAATTGAATAATAGTGTGGGTATCACATCACCTTAAAAAATCACCCGCTATTCTTTTAATTTTGAAATCGAAACCAATTGTTTCTAAATTAATAATTTTGATAAATAAGATTTATTGGCAATTAACAGCCTTAGTAGCAAAAGTTAACAATTATACATACAAGTTCCTAATTTTATAATTAACTTACTTAAACAATTACCTATTATAAGTAGTAGATACAAACGTCGCGCTTTCCACTCGCAAATGTAACTATTCTATATTCTATTCTGCTAGCAAGTTCGGGCGCACTGCGCGCGCTCTTCCTTTACATTGATTATATATAGGGGAAGGCGGGGCATGACGTGTCAGGTAGGTAAGTTTGGCACCCTCATATTTTTAATATTAATGAATGCAAAAAATGTAATTTTTACGTAAACCTAATTAGATATGCTTTTAGAATTTTCCTCTATACTTTTGAGATTATAGATAATGTTTAACATTTAATTTAATAAGATTGAAAATCGGTGCTTAGAAACAAGGTTGACTTCATTTTTAAGTCGCTTGGAGCAACGAGAAAATGATTTTTTTCTAAATGAGACCAAACCTATTTGATAGTTTCAACTTTTATCTTTCAAGCCCTGTTTTTGTTATTTTCAGAAAATCTTTATAAATAATATAATTAAAAAATGAAAATGGTATTAAAATGGGGCATGACGTGGCACCCTGGTGGGGGACGCGTGGCACACTCGGGCGTATCAGTGCGCCGCGGCGACCGCCGAGCGAAGTGATGTAACCTACAAACCAAAAACGGAGCAAGATGGGTTAACAACTACGCAGTGCAATAATTTAGTTTTAAGTAGTTTTTAGTTTCAATTATTAGATTAATAAGTAAATAACGATTATTTCGACTGCGTATTAAGTTATATTTAGAGTAGAAAAAAGCCACTTGAAGACTTAAACACAAATCAGCTTGATTTATCCATTGTTAATAATAATTCAGCTTCCGTAAATAATGAAAATTACTTTAGAGAAGTAATACCTGAAGAATCAATTGTAGATACTCAAACTGCCTTTTTCAATGGTCAGGTAGTTCAAATATGCTACATAGATGAAAATGATGCGAAATCTTTAAATTTAAACTTATTGTAATAATAATGATAATTTGTTAATCAAACAAAAGTATTATGTTGTGATCATATTTTATAAGAAGGAATTTATAATATAAAATCATTTATTAAAATGTAATAATTTATTTTAAAATAAAAATTGTTATGTTCCTTAATAAAAATAAAATTTTAAATTTTCAATAGACTG